>CM075309.1:2228724-2828724 GCA_037672795.1 Lagerstroemia speciosa | reverse complement strand
TCAATCCTAACTTAACTCGAAAAACCTAACTATTGGAGCCTATATAAATTTGGGTGATTTTTAAGGTGTTGAAAAAATGGATCAACAAACTCAGACGTAGACCCAAAAAACCAGTAGAGCTTGGGATCGATCGAGATTATGAAAAAAAAATGATATTATATGTTTTTTGACTATTGGAGCCTATATAAATTTGGGTGATTTTTAAGGTGTTGAAAAAATTGATCAATTAACTCAGACGTACACCCAGAAAACTAGTAGAGCTTGAGATCGATTGAGATTATGAACAAAAATGATATTATATGTATTTATTTATCTTATATTGGATTTAACAAAGTATATACTTTTACATAATTTTGACCGGTCTTAGACTCCATTGGATTTTTCTAGATTGGGACCTAAATTTCTCATGTAAAATTTTTAACATCTTAAAAATCATTCGAAATTTATATATGGCTCAAAAATTCAATTTTTTGGGGCAAGTTGGGTCTATTGTTGCATTTTCAAATTTCATTTGCAAATTAGAAAGAGTTTCCGCACCTTAAAAATCATTTGTAATTTTTTGGGTCTTTTGTTGGGTCTACGTATGAGTTTATTGATCAAAATTTTCAACACGTTAAAAATCACCTAAATTTATATAGGTTCCAATAGTCAGGTTTTTCGAGGTAGGTTAAGATTGATTATTTAAGTTTTTTAACTTTCATTTACACATTGGTAAGGACACGTAAGATATTTCATTTGAGGGTAATGAATGAATAAAAGTTCACATGAGGGGTAAATTTATCAATTCCTAACCATTCTAATCAAATGTGAACATTCGTGGTAGAATTGGGAAATCACACAAAGTTCAATTGGGAAATTACTAAAAGTTCGTGTATTAAATAATCATATATATTCAGTTTCGAGAGAGGCAAAGTTGTCAATTCACCAATTTTAATGGCCATTTGTAACTTCCGTCCACAACTTAACGGAAATTTAACGATATGGTAGATGTGGCAAATAATCAAAAGTTCATGCCTTTCGAGATCAAAAGTAAAAGTTCGTGGTAGAATTGGTAAAACAGGTAAAGTTGATGTATTTCTAGGATATTTGCCCTTGATTTAATTAATTAGCACAAGTTTGTTCGTCAAGACACAAGATGTGATGTGGGAGGGAATAAAATTGCCCAGAGAAAATATTGGAATGAATAAGTAGATTGAGGAGGATAGCAATGTACTCGAGATGGAATTAAAAGATTTATAAATGAAAAATAATGAAAACTAAAGTGAGTGTCGGTTTTGAAATACGAAAGTGAGATCAAAATTGTCATGTTTTTTATCAGTAATAGAAGAAGATAATAACAGCACAATAGATACATATCTTCTCTAATCTCTGGTCCAAGATTTTCTGTAGAAAACTGGCGAAAAACCCACCAAAAAAAACAAAAGAAAGGATGCATTGCAGATGATGTCTTACAAGATTTATATAACTACAAAGCACGCCAGAAGAAAGCACCCGATAGCTAAAACAATTTTCTTTATTATTATTATTATTGAGTAGCGTTGTCCTTTAGTAAATTAGCTTCTTTCGAGTTTGTTTGCCTCTTCTTTATCCATTTTCTATGGCACGTCTGCATGTCCGGACCTCACTGCTGGAGAAAGTCTCGTATGTAACGGTGTTAGCACGCGACAATTTAATTAAATCAAGTCATTTTTAAGGATTTTTTTATTTAATATTTTATTAAAAAATCTTTAAAATAACTGAATTTTATAATCTGGTTATACCACGTAAGCACTGTCACGTGTATACCCACTACACACGGGACTCTCCCGCTGCCGTCTCCCCATGTTCTCTGGTTTCCATTTTCAACCTCCATTGTAAGTGGACACAACTTTATTTTTTCCTGCATGCACGGACGCATTATATATAGAAGATCACTAGGTCGTGATAATTCATGTTCGAATTGAGTCGGCCCATTAAAAAGTATAATCTCTACACACAAGAATCAGATCTGAAACATTATTTCAGAGGAAAAAAAAGATAACGGAATATCTCAACAAACCCATTTCAGTCAATTGTATTCATATTTCGCCTCAACGGATGTACGTGAATGTTTTCGTAAATAAGTAATTCCATTCTTACAGAGTAATTTCAACTCACTCTTTTAGTTTTTCACTATCAACAGGAATTCGATCTTTTCTTCTTCATCCATAGTAGGTTTGCTTCTACATTAAGTGGAAGAGTAGTTTTTGTAATTTTTTATATTTAGTAGTAAGAAACCAAAGGTTATGTTTGGCACGAAAGGATCAAAGGAAAAGATGGGGAGTGCCTTTTTTTTTTTTAGTTCTTACAATTATATATATTCCTTCATATTGTTAAAATGAATTTAAATATTACTAATTTTCTCTATCTGTTATTGTAATTTATTCTATAAGACTCATTCTATTCCGTTCTCTTTCTATTGTTTCATATCAAATGTAACCTTAAAGAATTATGTGCTTGTTATAGATTAGGTAGAGATTGTTGTGGCCGGGAATGGATTTAGGAGTTACGAGGGACGATTGCCCCAAAACTTGAAAAAAAATTTATATGATTCTATACAAATTTTAATAATTCTAACTATATTTTTAATAAACTAATCTCATTTCACCATTCGAAATCCATCCTTTAACTCTGTATTGAGTTTCACCCTCGGACTCTCCGTCCTGGCTACAGGACTTTTCTTTGGAAGGAACGAAGAAATGCTGAGGGGACTGATGGGAATAAATTAAACCCATGGCCCAGAGACAGTTAATGCCTGATGCACAGAATTGACAGGCCAGGGCTGATCCCCGAGACTAAGATAATGGGCAGATCAAGCCCCACGTAGCCTGAAGAGGGTATGGAGAGAAATGTTAGCTGTATAACAGCCCACTAAACCACGCTCCTCCGTCATTGGATTCCTATAAATGAATGATCTAATATAAAGATAAAGAAAAAGGAAAAAATTTCCTATCATGTTTGGTACGGTTTGTGGGAACAAGATAAAAATGCTATGACTCGATTATGCGGTCAGCGGATTTCTAGCGAAGATCCAACAAAGATCGTTTTCCTCGGGAGCCAGCCCCTCCGTGAATCCCCAGCAGGTAGATCCGAGGAGGACGAGTTTGGTCAACCTGAGTAGCTGATCAGTATCCACCCAGAGGATGGGCCTGACAACAGGCCTAGAAATGGAACCAGAGCATGCCTGAAACTGTGGGAGAGTTGGTACTGGATTGGTCCCTCATATGAGATCAAAACTACCGCTTCCAAACCATCCTTCTTTTTTAAAATTTTGTAAATGATAAGTTATAAAATCTAAGAAGTTAAATAATATAAATTTTAATAATAATAATAATAATAATATAATAATAACTGATTTTTAGAGTTTTTCAGAATAAAAAATTGTATTAAATATAATTAATTAGTTTTTTTTTTAATTTTATAGAACCAGTCCGAATCCATCCTTGGGGCAGTATAGCACTAGTTGTATGTATCATGAACCGAATCAGATCTAGAACTGAAACCAGCTGTTTCTGGACCGGGGCTTAGCTTGCCAAAGGATACTAAGGCCACAATTAAATGAATTGTCGAATGGAGGGTGAACATTTTGGTGGACCACGTTACGAAGGAGATAAGGGTGTAAGACGGGAGTAAGCAAGTGGAGGCCACATCACACCTGGGCGTGACGACATCGGGAGAATAGCAGGTCCCTCAGAAAATGGACGCCAAGCTCAGGCAAGCCTTGGTGGTTGGAGAGAGCCTTGTGCATAATAGTATTATCAGGTGATAGTGTTTATATAGTCACACCAATTAATAAAATCAAGTCATATAAGTACTATCAATTAGTGATACTACTTCCATACGGGACTTTCTCTTGAGGTTGGGGGTTGCCTCGGCACCTATGTCCATGTCGGTGTGCAAGATGTCTAAAAGATGGTAGTAGAGCAAACCTCGAGGGCCCTTAAGCAATACGGTTTGCCCTCGTTGGGACACTCCTCCTAAGTTTGTTATCCTATGACTGCCTGTGACAGAAAGGATCACCCAAGGAAGCATGTCACCTCCCTTTCGGGAAGACAAGCGAGTAAGGAAATTCAATGACTCTTGTTGACGGGGAACTTGACTCGGATGCCGGCGGATTGGCTACACTCATTGGAGCCATGTTCCATTAGAAGCTTCGAGCAACTGAAGGACAAATTCCTCGAAGCTTTGCAAGATCAATTATGATTGGAAAAAATTTGTAAATGATTCCACTTCACCATGTGACGTAAGGAAATATTTATTAGACTATGACAAAAGAACAAATTAGGGTTAATTATTCGGGCAGTTGCCTTAATTACTACCTCCACATGTCATTTATGAAGCAAGCTTATCTAAGATTTTATTTTCTACACTTAGGAAGGCTCCGTGGAGCTCTTCGCGATGGAATAGAAGGATGGGAGGTCTCGTGGCACTGGTATAGAACGTAGAGTGAGCTCTTAGATTGAGGACTTGTCACATGGGAAAATGGCAGTGTGAACGCATGGAGTTGAACCCACTTGAAATCTTTTTCTTGTGAATATTTCTTTGAAAACATTGCGAGAGGTATCAGATAATTGGAATCGAAATCACTTCTCGGGTTTGTAATCTAGATGGAAAAGGGTCAAGTTCGAAAAATGTCATGTTTTATTTAAAAATTTCAATTTTTTAGTAAGATTATTTTCAAATATTTGACTCAACCAGAGAATATATATGAGTCATGCAATGGATTTAAGAAAGGAGTATCGGAGGTGCTAACCTCAGGGCCGCCTGAGGATGGATTTTAAAATATTAAAAATAAATTTATATGATATTAAAATAAAATTAAAAAATATAAAAAAAAATAAAGTAAACTACAAAGTATATGATAAGTTAGACATGAGAATTTATGTTAGATTTAAAATGATTATGGAAAATTCTGCTCGAGGATAAATTTTGTTTGGATTATGTTAGATTTTGTAGTAGACCATAAGAATTTTGAAACTGTGATTATCATCTTCATGTGACAATGTCATTGTATAAAAAAAAAAGAGAGAATTTTTTTTTCAACAAAAGAATTTTTTCATGTGACAAGGTTGAGGAAAATTGTACTGTTCGTAAAAAAACTTTTTATAAATGTAACATTTTAGTATAAAATCTTTTTTTATCACTCTGTGTTATAAAATAGTTTTAAAATGTAACATTTTGGTACAAATAGTTAAATTTTCACTGACACATTAATTAGGCTGATATAGTAATGTGACATGGATGCTCAGTCACACAACGTGAAAATTTAGCTGACATGCCACTATAAAATAAATTTAAATTATCAAAAATAATAATAAATAAATAAAAATAAAAATTTCAAATACAAAATTAACTTTAAAATTAAAAATAAAAAATTGACTTTAAAACACAAAAAAAATCAGGAATTGACCTTGAAAATTTAGAATAAGATTGGATAGATTCTAAAAAATCCATAAAACACTCTAAATTGATCCGAAATGATCTGAGATTTTCGAGGACTAACACCTAAACTCTACCAATGCCTAAGACCATCCTAAAATGCACAAAATACATCAGAAACAGAATTGAAAAACTTGGAATAGAGGCTGGACAGATTTTAAAATGTCAATAAATGACCCGAATTGATCAAAACGATCCAGAATTTTCAGGAACTGACCCCTAGACTCTAGCAACACCTGAAACCATCCTAAAACACAACACAATAGAAACAAACTGAAAAATTTAGAATAGAAACAAACTGAAAAATTCAGAATAGAAACTGGAAAGATTTTAGAAAGTCGATAAACAATCATGAATCAATCTGCAATAATTTGGAATTTTTAGGATTGACCTCTAAACTCTACTAGCACATCCTAAAACACACAAAACATATCAAAAACAGAATTGAAAAATTTGGATTAGGAGCTGAACAGATTTTAAAAAGTCGATGAATTACCTCAATCTACTTGAAACTATTCGAAATTTTCAGGAACTACTTCTAAACTCTACCAACACCTAAGACTATCATAAAACACACCAAACACATTGGAAAATAACTGAAAAATTCATAATAAAATAATTCTATATTTTTAATTTATATTTTTATTATATTATATTTTTAATGTTTTATATTTTACATTTTAACTAAAAAGTAAAATAAATTTTCAAAATTGAAAAGAAAAAAAGGAGAGAATGGGAGGGCACCATTCATCTTATCCCCAAGCTCCCATGATTTTATAGGGAGCACAGGAACCCCGACAAACCATTGCCGCCTAAAACGGCCGTTCACGACCCGCTTTCTCTCCATCTTGTCTCCCTCTTCAATCCACTCTCTCCTGGCATCTCTTCCTCTCTGATGTATCTCTCTTTCTCTCTCTTCTACGTTTTCTCTCTCTTCTATCTCCCCATGAACCAACCGCTGCTCGCGCCAACCGCTAACACTGTCGACCATGCACCGATCTTCCTTCTTGATCCCTCCACCTCTCCTGCAATCTCTTCCTCTCACTTGTCCTACTCCCTCTCTTTCTCGATCACTCTCTCTCCTACGCCCTGCTGCGAGGATGGTCGTCTGACCGCCTATACCTTATCCTACTGGCCACGCACCATATCTAGTATATTTTGCTGCTACTGACCAACCTGATCCATCCCGTTGTTCCCTCATCACCCCTGCCTCCTGCTCCTCCACGTCATGCTCTCTCTATCTGTTCATTTTTTCTTTTTTATTTTATTTTACCTTATCTTCTCTCTTCCCTCTTCCTATTCTAAATTTTTAAGTTCTATTTCTAATATGTTTTGTGTGTTTTAGGATAGTCTTAGGTGTTAGTAGAGTCTACGAGTCAGTTCTTGAAAATTCTAGATTGTTTCGGATCGATTCGGAATCATTTATCGACTTTCTAAAATCTGTCCAGCCCCTCTTCTGAATTTTTCAATTTTCTCTGATGTGTTTTGTGTCTTTTAGGATAATTTCAAGTGTTGATGGAGTCTAGGGGTCGGTTCTTTAAAATTATGGATTATTTCGCATCGATTCGGGGTCATTTAATGACTTAAAAGATCATATGAATGGTATGTTTTTGTATCATATGCATTATACCTGAGCTACACGAACTATAACCATAAAAATGATAATAATGATAGCTAAAGGAGTCCCACAAATCAGCCCCTCAGAGTTTTTCATTGCCATATATCTTCAGATAACAACATTATTTTAGATGCAACAAGAGACTTAGAATGCGAATTTCAACTACTAGTCTCAGTCAACACCCATCTTCTTCTCACCCTTCTAGTTTAGAAAGGAAGTGAAATTTGCAATATCGATTGCCAGATAGAGAATGAGAATCTCGTAGCATGTCAGACTCAGAGAGGCTTCTTCTCCCTTCTGACTAGATATGCTTTTCCTTCTTTCTTTCCTTCTTTCTTCGTTTTTGTTTGACAAAAACAATTGACATTCCAAAAGCTACCTGATCTTAGCGTGCTCTCTTCAATCTCCCCCCCTTTTTTTTTATCAATTTGCTAAGGAAGCCCAAGAGAGGTGAACCATTATCGAATAGAACAATGGCACGAACGCATCTTCTAAGTAATCTAATCTTTAATATTTTAGCAAGTCAACAGTTTGGTCCCTAATATTTTTCCAATGGTTAGAATATCCTATCTTTTGCACTAGTATCAGTCAGCACATCAAAAAACCATCGTAAAAAAAATTCCTATGCAGCATCTTGCTAACGATGTCAGATTAGTTTTTTAATACTCAAACACATGTTTAAGAAAAAGCTGCATTTTTAAATTCCTTGTCACCTCTCAAAAGGAGATCGCTCTCCACCTCTTCTATATAAAACCCAATTTTATAGTGCCCTAATATGCCAATTGCAGTAACTGAAAAAAAAATCTCAAAATAAACAACTTCATTAACATAAAATTGATTCCAAAATGTAATTCAACATGGCATCAAAGATGGACTATCCCTTAATACCCTGCGAGTGAGAGAGGGTGTTAGATCCCACATTGGTCATATAAGATGATCATAATGGGTCGATAAGATAATTGGGTACCACCACCTGAAAGTTTAGGCTTTTACTGGAAACAAATTCACTGTCTTATAAGATCCATTATCAATGATATAATATATGAGCACCTGACCACACAGGAAACCTTAACGTAATCTCGGACCCATCTTCGGTAGTGCCTTCACGACGTAAGCTTGCAATCCCGACAGTCTCCTCTCTACCCAAGTCATTGATTTTGCCAACAATATGCTCATCACAATATATAATTCAACACAAAATAAAACGAACCCACGTCCTTGACGCTAAAAGTGCATCAACAGCTATAATCTCATCTAACGAAACAGCCCAACACCACAACTCCCATCTAGCACAAGTAGTCCAACGCTAATTCTAAGCAAACCAACCCTATTAGGGCATTATAGAATTGGTGAATTTGTAGGCAAGAGGGGGGACGACATAGTTTTGACTGGGAAGGATTTAAAAAAGCAGCTTCACCTTCGACATGTGTTCGGTCATTAAGAAAATTATATCTCTGACATTGTTAGGCCACGTAGGATGTCATGTAAGTTCAAAAGTTTGATTTCACTTATTTACTATGATGATGGTAAAACCATGGATATTTTGAGCCTCATTGCTATAAAAAAAATGGGTAATTCGGTCCGGATACTCTATAGAAGTGCGATTCCTAAAATAAGGAACCAAATCCTACTCTGTTGGTTCCAATAACGGGACCCTATCCCCCGAACCTTATATCACATGTTTCGGATACTTGATTGAAATATGCTCTTTTTTAATAAATAAAACTGAAAATTTAAAATGGGCTAATTGAGTATTTATCTAACAATTTTCATCATGTTGAATATAACCAACTGAATGCAATAATAAGCAGGTTTAATGATTGGCAAGATTATTACAGAATGTTTAGCTTGCGAGAATAAAATAGGGATGGAATAGAATGGAATGAGAAAAAGAATAGAGAGAAATAAATAAAATGATGAATAAAAATATTATTATTTGGTTGAAGGAAATAAAGTAATATGTAATAGGATTTTAAAAAGAAAAAAAATTTACCTTATTATATATTTTTAAAAAATGTAAAAACAATACTAAAAATAAGAAAATTTAAAAAAAAGGTCTTCACCTATCGTCTTCTACCCCCACCCCCAACACAGCACAATACCCCCCAACCACAACACCACCACCACCACCCCCACCCCCCAATGAGCCCCCAGTGAACTACCATATGCCACCACCCAGGCTCCCGAGCCATCTATTCCTCCTTCCTCCATTAGAGAAAATTTTCTCTCTCTACTGGTTAGTTGAATTCGTGACAAGACAAAGGGGCACATGAAAGCTCGAGAGGTTTGAGGAGGGCACAAAGCGGCACGGGAAGGCTCGGGGAAACATGAGGCGGCATGGAAGGGGAGACGAATTGGCACAAGAGGGCTCGGGCTAGCATGAGAAGGCTCGATCCGGCACGGGGAGGCTCGGAGGAGGCCGGGAAGGTTCGAGGAGGCTTGGGTATGTTGATGGCAGGCTAACAGCGATGGCGGGTGGCCGTTGTAGCTGCGAAGACGGGTGGACGAGATGATTGCACAAAACGAAAATTCGATGAATAATCGATGGCATATATATAATTTGGTCTCCTATTTCGAGTGGGAAATCTTATTCTCGACTGAGATGGGAGGAATGGCTATTCCTACCAACCAAACTACGCAATTCCTATTCCTTGTAGAATACCTATTTCTATTCCCCCAACCAAACATACCCTCACTGTGCAGAATACCTATTCCCATTCCCCCAACCAAACATACCCTCACTGTAAGAGAATGGAGATTATTTAATGTGAAGAACTGAGGAAGGAGTGAGAGTCAAGAGAGGAGAGGTTGAGGGCTTGAGAATGGAAAGAAAGAGAGAATAGAATACTAAGGTAAGGGGTTGCATTTTAAGATTTCGTACTTAATATAAACATAAATATATATTTTTGCCGATTTCAAGTATCATATTTAATTGAAAAAGAAACTTATTTTAACATATTATCATTTTTGTGCCGAAACCTACTTCATAGGATATATTCCAATCAATTTCGACTGACTCTACCTGATATCCATGCACACCCCTAAAAATGATACATAGAGATAAACTGCTAGTTTGTTAATATATTAAGTGCCAAAGAAACCATTTGTTCATACTAGATATGGACCCATGCTATGGACGGGAAAAAAAAATGAAGAAATGTGAAATACTAAGATAAATTTGTATAGTTAGATTATTGAGATAATTACACCGGTAGTATAAAAATTTTTTCAAATGTTTCATATTGGTAAAAAACTTTTTTTGTCGCATTTCAATATAAAACCTTTTAAAAGTGTGTTACTTTGATACAATCCATCAATTTTTCACTAATGGGGCTAATATTCACTGACTCAGCAATTTGACATGGATGCCATGTATGCGTACATGTTGATGTGGCATGTACAAATAATATATTTATATTTTAAAAATTGAAAATATTTAAAAATATTTAAAAGATTTTAAAAAAACATAAATATTTAGATAAAATTATAAAAAATGAGAAAAAGCTAAAAAAACTAATGAATATCCTCCGCTGATTCCTCAATCACCTTCCTCCATTGACTCCCGAAATCATCAAACCCTAATTACTAAATTTCTTCGTTTGCCAATTTTGAAAAAGAAAGAATAGCAAAGAGGAGCAAATCAAATCTGGTGGCGCCCTTTCTTCTGCCCCAATCCTTCTCCTTTTCCCCTTCCTTCTGCTTCCTCTTCCTATTCTCTGTGGCGTATGTCTCCTACCCTTATCTACTTCCACCCCATCTAAGAGCGGGGACTTGTCGAGTAGTGGGGGAAGCGATCTAAGGGTTGGAGATCGGAAAAATCGAAGGCAAAGCATTCAGATCTAGACAGAGAGAGTGTGAAAGAAAGCAAGGGAGTTGGAGATCTGTAGAAGCATATGTTCATGATGGATTATAGGTGACCGGTCGAGTCGACAGTCGAGATACTCACCAAGTTGAGGTCGAGTCTAGGGGTGTAAACGAGCTAAACCGAGCCCGAATCTACCATTTTCAAGTTTGCCTCATTTAACAATTTGCAAAATTGGGCCCGGACTAGAGAGCTTGGGCGAGCCTAAGATATCAAGCTGAGGCTTGGCTCGTTATGATAAATGAAGGCTCGTCGAGCCTAAATGGGCTAAGCTGAGAAGGAGGGTATAAGGTGGGTGCTGATCATGTCTATTAGTTATTGAAGGTAAATAGGAGAGGAGGGAAACATATTACAAATTAGTAATTCGTAAGTGAGCAAAAAAGAAGAAGAAAAAAGGATCCAAGTAAAATAAAACGCTTAAATTGATTTTTTTAGTTTTCAAAAATTTAATTATCATTATTATTATTATTACTATAATAAAGTCTCATTTAGGCTCACGAGCTTCTCAAGCCAAATATTATGGGGCTCCGTTCGGCTCATTTAATAGGCGAGTCAGAGCCGAGTTGAGCTCAAGCTCATTCTGAGCGAGCCGAATTCAAGTTTTCATCGAGCTGAGCCTCGAAACGTTTGCAAATTATCTCATCTCATTTACATCCATAGTCGAATCCATGGTGGAGAGCAACCTCATGAAGCAACACTGAGAGATTGTTGGACGAAGCTCCCAAGGTCTGTGATCTATCCACAAACCCGTGAAGGAGCCGATCCGACCTTAAACCAGGAGTGTCCAACCTCAGTGGTGGTCACAATGAGCCAAAGGAGCGAGAAGTACCGCTCGCGTGTTGAATGGCCCCAACAATTGGCCCCCTTGCCAGATCTAAAATTGATGATGCTAGTGCTTTAAGTTATGGTAGAGATTAGGATGAAGTAGACAAAGGTTTAGGATTTTATTTTTCTTTTGAAAGTTCAGAAGAAAGATGAAAGATGATTTTTTTTGGATGGGAATGGTAGGAGGATGAAGGCCGAAGAGATTAGGGTTTTTCTAGGTGGAATATTAGGAGAAAAAGATGAAGGGAAGTTAAAAAATATAGTATTTTTCTAATTTTCACTCTCTTTCACTTATCTAATTTTAGGAATAACTTGAAAAAGTAGGGTTTTGAATTTGAGAAATGATATGAAATTTGAAGAGAGAAGGAAATTTAGAGTCGACGATGCATTGCAAATGATGGATTTGAAGAGATCAGAAGATTAGGAATGGATAGAGGGGATTAGAGGATTAGGGATGAGGGGATTGGATAAAATTGGTTTACAATGAATTTTGTAGTTATTTTTTACTTTCTTTAATAATTCCTATATATTTTAAAACTTTTTTGAAAATTTTTATTCATTTTTAACTTATTATTATTTTTTTAAAAAAAATTCATTAATTTTTACCTTTCTCTCATTTTTTTATAATTTTTTCTAAATATTTATGTATTTTTTAAGTTTTAATTTTTTTTTAAAAAATATAAATATATTGCTTGGACATGCCACATCAACATGTACACATACATGGCATCCACGTCATATTGCTGAGTCAGCGAATATTAATGTCATTAATGAAAAATTGACGGAATGCACTAAAGTGACACACTTTTAAAAGGTTTTGTACTGAAATACGACAAAAGAAAGATTTGGTGCTAATATGAAACATTTACAAAAGGTTTTGTATGCAGGTGTAATTATCTCTAAATCATTTATTTATAACTTATTACAATTTAATTTATTTAAAATTCGTTAACTTATACTAGTAAATATGGTATTCCCAATTGTCATTAGTATACTATATCAATTTTACCTTTTCAATTTTATAATTTCAAATTAATCACATGATAGAGTTTTGCTGCTAAAATTCTAGATATAGAGTTGAGCTGAGAAAATCTAACCATTTAAAAAATGTTTTATTACTAAGATCGTAGATATAAAATGAGAAAAAAAGACTAAAATTTTAATTTTATCCTTAATTTGGAAATCATAAGCATGCAATAAATTTTAATATGTAAATTAGATGTAGGTCAATTATGAAAGATTAAAAAGACATCAAATTTCACAAATATTTGTATATAATAGTATAAATTTTTGCTTACTGGATATTTGGTACTTTGAATTTGAAAAAAAAAACCTTTATGTTTCGAGAATATCATTTAATGTAATAATTTTTATTCGTTTTATAAAATCTCAAACTATTATAATTATATATAAATAAGGAGGTTTGCTCAAAACTCTTTGAATCTAAAGACCAATCATACACTGTAAATTTACATCTATCTGAAATAAAAATGTCAATTTAGCGTGGAGCTGGAGCTGGAGGTTTCCCGATCCTTGACGTGTGATCAATTACCAGAGAATCCTCTCGCCAGATAAACTCAACAAAGTGCAAAACATCGATGTCTGCCCTGCTTTCATTGTTCAGACCACCATCACATGGAATTCTCAGATCAACAGTCAAAAGCAAAGATTCATGTTTGAACTCCGACAACAAATGCATAGCTCGATGTTTTCTCATTAACAGTTCCGAGGGGCCGAAAACTATTTTCCTCAACAATCATTCTATCAGTGTACGATGGCAATGAATCGTACAGAGTGGAAATTTTGGCAATACTATGATCTTACAACATTATCTGCAGTTTGTTCTTGACACGCATATATGGCATCAATCGGAGATCCTAAAAGCCAGAACAATCTAAAGCTCAATCTACGGAGTGGGATGATGAAAGCTCCCAGAACGCTTCTCTTCTCCATGTTTGATTTTCTACAGGGGGAGGAGAACATGGACCAAGCAGTGCAGAGGCTTAACTAGACCATATCAAACAATGCTCGGGGGATCACCAACCCAATTACAGACAGCCCGAGGCCACCGGGTCCTTATACAGTCCACCACAGGTGCATGCTGGGGAGCCTCGGGTTTGGTTACTTCTGTGTCCTTCGCATCCTGTTCAATCCTGGCAGAGCTTGATGTGCTCACCACATCAGCCATGAACTCCTCTGGGGTCCATCGTGGTGGGACTGCCACCTTCAGCTTCGTAAGCCTCGGCCTCTGCACCGGCAGAGTGCCACTTCCTCCCAGAGCCACTTGTCCATTCAAATCCGACTTTGCAATCCCGTTAAAATGGTAAAGGTCAAATACCTTCTTGCCCATCTGCCCCGAGGAGTCCTTTAACCCTCCGGCGCTTTTGTCTAGATCGAGAACAACCTGCCAAAACTCGCTCCACACAATGAACCCGCTGCTGCACAGATGATCAACTCTTTCAGGAGCAAGCTTTATATTAGCATCCCTCAAAACTTGGTTGAAACCTTCTACACTGATAAAGCCCCCACCTCCACTCTGGTCTTGGGCGTCAAAGGCTCTTCGGATCTGTGATTCCCTCTCCTCTAATTCATTCTCCTCTTGAACTTTCGTATCAAGAGCAAAGAGAACAGTGTAATGTGACTCGCTCCCGACAACCCAGATTGGCCATCTCGGGCATTTCAGATGCTCCCCAACCTTACAAAAATTGAGGGACTCTAGGAGGGTAAGGAATCCAACTTCTACACTAGAAGGTATGCCTTTCAAGAACAGGCCACCGCCAAGATCCATCCTTCCGTCAAAAACATTGGCTACGGCTTCCCCACAGAGCAACAAGTTCACGATTTCCTGTTCCAAAAGATATATGGCATGGTTGTGTCATGACAGTAATTCTTGTTTTGAGGGATAGGTATCTCAGCAAAGATATTGGTATTGTTCCAGAAGTCAATGATGGTTCAACAGAAAGAACTGGGACTCCAGAATAAAAAGAGTCTAAAACATGAATCATCAAACTTAAGATATAAATTGGCTGGTTTACCAGCATAAACTGTGGCCACTAATAACCAAGAACCAGCTAGTGGTTCAAGTGCATAAAAATTCCTTCATTCACATAAAGTAGTTCGTACCTGAGAAGCATGCCCAAATGGAGCAGTAACTAGAGGTGGGCCGGGATCATCTCTGTCTGCCTGAACTGCATCCTACAAGAGTATATTAGGATTTTTAATAAATCCTTTAAGTGTGATTTTCATAATTCTCTTCAGCTAAAGCAAAGGTCCCATTCTGGTTACTAAATAAATGGTTCTTGATTGCTTCATACCCTTGCACATTTTCAGCCAATACTGATGAAAGGGCCCCGTAAATTGATTAAAATGTCAATAGGAACTATTTAAAATGGCTTTTAGTAGACTATCTTAATCGATTAACTTATTTCACATTACAGGAAGGGCAAACGTGCGTTTTAGACTGATAAGAGAAGTGCAAACTTTAACCAGGTAGATTATATACATGTGGCAATTGATCAAACGAGAATTTGTCTAGTTTCTTCAGAAATTCAAATTAGAAGATCACCATGCAAAACTTTTAGCAGATGCACATACCAGTCCTCGAGAGAGTAGCGCAGAAATAAGGAATAGCATGGCACCCATTCGACTCCGAAAAATAGGAAGTGCCGCTTGAAGCCTTTGGTAAACAATTGCTTGTGCATTATAGGTCTCAACTCTAAGAATTTTCTGTAAATCAGAAGCTGACTCCATTGCAAGACCTTCAAGAGCTTTAGCAATGGTCTGAAAATAACACCATAGCAAGTTAGCCAATCTATAAGCAACACTTACTTTAAAAGAATATAGATCCGTACTATAAGCAACACTTACTTTAAAAGAATATAGATCCGTACAGGAGTAAAAATTTCTTTTTTTTTTTGGTTATGCATAAAATAGGCTCAGAAAATCAACCTCATTCTTATCCTACCTCATCATCCATATCATTATCTGCCCCATCAATATCATGGTTGAAGGCATTGAAAGTTGCAATAACTGCTCTTTTTCCACTTCCACAAGAAAACAATATCTCACCCATACTACTGATCAGTGCCCTGTTATAAAATGATCATGTAAGCGAATATTGTACTACACAAGACTTGGAAGTTGTAAAGTAACTTTTCAGTAACATCTGCTTAAAGCAAGTAGACCCTCAACTACACCCATGACCAAAATCGTGTGCTAAGACCACAAGGCTTGAAAAGTAGCTCCTCAGTCTGTCTTGGGAATAAAACCGCAAGGAATGACAACCCCAGATAATGAGGAGCAGTGTAACAGCTCCAAGTTGCCCTAAGAGGGAGGACTACATACAGTGAAATTTATTTTGGAAACCTTTCTCTTTGAATCAATTTGAATTTTGTGAAGTGGCAAAGATTCATCACCTTAATTTTATATCATCAGAGAGAGAAAACACATTATTTGAACCCTGAATCTGGCTTCCAGAAGATCTACTTGGACCAAAAATCTGGGGGATGCCTGATGCAGCTTTATTAAGTTCATCTTTGAAAAAGATAAGGTACTTCAAAACAAATGCCTGCAGGGAGAAACCAAAGATAGTATAAGCAAAATAAGCATGCTCTCTGAATGATCTACCCTCATATGATTACAACAATTTTAGTTACACTACTGATGTGTATGAATCAGAGTAATTATTACTCAAACGTTGCAGAAGCAAAGGAATTATTATCGTAGCATCAAGAGACTACCAGCAAATCATACAAAAGAGTCCAACCAGAAACAATCATCAAATATCATCCAAAAAGTTCTTGGCTCTTAGCAAAAAGAATTCAGCCGAATAAAAGGGAAAAGAATCAGATAATGAATGAACATTTTAAAGTTAGCAAGCACTGTATGGAAAGGGAAAACAGTTAGATAAACAAAGAACCAGTTTTATATTTGGAGTATCTATATGTGCTATATTGAGAAATCAGAGTATTACTTGCACGGCTGCTAAGACGCCACATGGCCCGCCTTCATGCTGCACTAGGCCAATGGATGTTTCTGGATCAATGCTAAACCTAAAGAGAAATTTCACTGGTTTAGCCATGTGGGGTGCATAATGCACTAAACTGATCACACAAATTTGCTTTACCAAAGGCAACATAGGTACAACATGAGCTCATCCATTATTTAAATTACAGAGAATATTCAACAGAAATTTGATGGTCCTTAGAGGTAAGACACAGCTAAAGTTAACTTTGCTTACAAAACTACCATAAAAGTCCCCAACTAATTTTTTCCAACAAACATTATAACTAATTAAAAATCTTATTAATTGCAAAAAGAAACAAATCTTTCTTCCATTTGATGATTTATTGGGAATTATTGATGCATTCAATATATCCGAAAAATAGGAATCATATAAAATCATGTCTATCCCCATGAAATATGCCACTCCAAGCCATTAGGAAAAATTAAAGATTCACTAGAACTTCTCCTAAGGGTATCTTTTGATCCACAATTTTTTTCCCATAAAAGCACAACTACCTGTTATCCTGTGTAACGAAGACAAACATCTGCTTTATCACAACAAGCTGTATGCAGGCAAGTTGAATGATTGTAGCAGGCAAGATCAACAAAACGGGAGAATGTTGAGATGTGTAGCCTGTAAGCTGATTGAAGATTCCTCATATCTTGCTTTCAGAACCATTCAGATTTTGCTTGACTACGCTAAGAATCACACATTGCATTCTCCTTTTCTTTCCCAAAATTTTTGGATAACATGTTTGAGCTTGCAAAATGAAGTCACAGTCTATAATCCTCATGTAACAGATTACATACACAGACTGGTTTTCAATTTTGAGAGAAACACGAAGTTCTAAGGAAATTAACATGTCCAGAATTGAAACAGAACGATCTAGGCATCCTCATACATATATTTTGCTGGATAACGCAAGTTCTGTAAGCTCAATTTTGTTTGGAGCAGAAACTGTAGAAGCTACCCATTCCAACAAGAGGACGTGCAAGCATATAATGATACCATCAGGACACAGATACATAAACCCTTTCTCACTAAAATGGACACCATAACACACATTCTGAATCATCTATTTTTGGCTGAAGATTTGACTGGCAATGAAAATGTTAAAGCCAGCACATTTGAATACCAGTTTCATCTAACCTTCATCATTCCTGATCATCTTTTTATGCCAACGCAAGTATAATGCAGCCAGTCTATCCTTAATCTCCAGTATCAATATGTGATATTATTGTTTAATCCTTCACATTTCTAAAGTAAAACTCTGATGGACTAGAATCAAAGCTTTGCAATGATTTGCCACCTTGTCCATTGTACATTGTGCTTCATATCCTCGGGGGGTGTTGGGGTGGGGGCACGGTGGGGCGGTTTGAAATAGGAGCTAAATCATTCATTGGAGAAGGTTCTTTTGAAGCAGGATAAGAGAAAATGACAATTTTTCAGCTCCTATGTTAAGGGTATAAGGATTGAGATAGAACATCCTCAATGACAAAAGGGATAATAGTACACTTTTGCTCTGTATATCATAAATTGGGAAATCTTAAAAGAAAAAGCAACAATGTTTAGAAACACTACTATTTGAGTAACATTCCTATCCTCTCCTTTCTTCTCCATTGCTAACCTATATCCCAAAGAACGAAAATTATTTTCCTTTCCTTTCCACCATCTCTTCTTCCTCCCATTTCCTTCCTTTCATTTCCAATTCCTTAATGACAAGCATCCAGTCAGAATGCGAGCTTTAGCTTTTCACATAGTTCTCAAATCATTACAACAAAAAAACCTTATTCCTAAATTTACTTCAAGATGGTGGATTTAAGCAACAAAAACCTTTCATCCTAGCAATTTCTATTCCCAATCACCCCAACCATTTATAGGTAATGGCTAGGTGAAGCAAAGCAATGAGATTTCTAAAATCACAATTGAAGTCACTGGCTCTTGCAAACTGCAGTATGTAAAAAAAATGAAAAAGAACCTGAGGTTATTACCTTATGCCTTGATTAGTCCACTGAGCGAGAATGCCCTTTGAAACATCATCCCCAAAAACTACCGAGAACAATTTGTATGCTTCCTCACTTGATAATTCTCTCCCCATTTCTTTCTCTGACTTCACAAACCCCTTGATTTTGTTATCCTTAGGAGCCGGCGGAGCTGGTGATAGTGTGGCAGAGGGACGGGCAGCAGCAGTGACAGTCCTCAATGCTAGTATCCGCTTCTCAGCAGCAGCAGCCATGACCTCTCTCTGCATCCTACGGCTCTCATCCGGCGACGGTGCTGGAGCTCCAGTGGCATCCCTTGGCCTGCTTCGCTTGGGCTCAGGTGGAGAATGCTGAATGCTCATGTGCAGCGCCTTCTGGAGATCCTCCTCTTCCTGATCCGCCATTCAGATTAACTACAAATGAAGGCCCATACCAATTAGGGGATCGGATCAAGAATCTCCCAGATGATTCCCGGAGTAAACAAACAATGAAAATTTGCAAAGATACAAAAGTCATATGATGCCCATTAAACTTGAATTCTAAGGAAAGGGTTGAATCAGATTTAAAACCCTAAATGCTATCAAACCCATTAGAAATTCATATTGATGCTAACTCAGACCTAATGCCTCTACCAAGAGAAGCTCCAAAGGTGATAAAAAGATGTAAAGATTAATCCATAGTCAACTCAATCATGAACCCTAGCACTCACACGATCGTCCCCGAAGGTTAAAGCATCGAATTATTAAAAACACAACATTTTTTCCCGAAACCATTAGATATCTCGGCTGTAAGCACACTGTTCGAGCGCAATAACTAACCGATGGGGAGAGAGGCGTATACTGATAGAGATTCTCTGTTTTGAATGTGTGTCTTCAGAGAAAGGAAACCCACAAGAGACCGACGACCCCAACAGAAATGCCCAGATCGCTGAAATGACCAGCTAGGGTCCTCCGAAGCAAGAAACCTAGCAAATTGTTAACGGCTTGTCGGTGAAAGATGCATGTGAACAAAGAACACTCTTCCGAGAAAACTTTAGCTGCAATCAAGGTCGCCGCTACACGACAGGCGACGCTCGATTGGAGGGGAAAGGAAAGACAATGCGCTTAAAGTAGCGCGCTCTCGCAAGATCTCCACGCTCTCTCTCCCTCTCTCTATCTAATTCACAGCATGAACAGGTTTCTCTCTCTAAAACTGGCTCTCTGAGCGCTCGTTCAGATCGAGGTTTATGAAGGGTTAATCAGGGGACCCCTGATTAATGGTTATTTTATTTAAAAAAAAAAAGGTCCTGGAAAATGAATAATTTCAAAAGAAATCCTGAACTCTTGCTCTTTTTCACAAATACATCCAAATTCAAAGGCTTTTAAAATGGTGAACTTCGTTGTATGAATAGGTTTAGGTTGGGCTGTTCATGATTCGGTTCAAAAAACTGAACCACATTTTTTATTCCGTTCAATTCGGCTGTATAGGGACTGACCGTAACCATTTTAAGAAAATTAAGTAGAATTGTTAAAAACCGGTTTAAATAATTTGGTTAACTGGTTAACCGATTTTTTATATAAATAAATAGAATTTAATATAAAAACAGATTTGGTTTGGTTTGTAACCGAACCGAACCATAAAAAACTAATTAAATATTTGTTTTAGTTTTAGATTATATATTTTAAAATTTGTTTAATTTTGAACCAAACCGAACTGTTAAAAAATAAATTGAATATTTATTTTGTTTTTAAATTGTATATTTTAAATTTTAATTAGAAACAGTTCGTTTTGGTTAACCACAGTTAACCAAACTAATTATATAAAGTAATTAACTGAACCTCAAACCGTTAGCAAACCGGTTTGTATGGTTTAGTTATGTTTGGTTTGGTCCGGCGCAGTTCAACGGTTCGATTCAATTCAATTCAATGGTTTTTTTTTTTTTTGCACAACCCTAGGTTTAGGTTGTATTTGATTTACATAGAATATTGCTACTTTACTCCCATCTTACATTGTTTGGCTATAAAATTTGACTCACTTTAGTTTAATCGAGTCGTAAATATTTTACTTGGTCTAAGGATTTTTCTTGTATAGTGATTACGAGACTTTTGGGTGGCATTTTCATATTAAAAGTGGCACCCACATCGGGAATATAAAAAATTATCAAAAGTATCCAATCTAGCCTTCCATTCCTTAAAAATTCAAACTTAAAGTAAGGTACTTAAAGTTACATTCATTGCCTATTGTCATGGGACATAATGAAACACTTTTTCTGGTGTCATCTTTCTCTTCTAAAAATGCCGCAAGGTAAATTGGGTCGTCGGTTTCCCATCACGCTTAGATTTTCTTTTTAGTAATCAAAAAATATGGGTCGGTATCAACAAGCTACCAGGTTGCAGAAGAACCTGTAGAAGTTAGTGAGCTTGAGTTTGCGAATGTTAAGGATCTTTGTAAAAAGATAAAATAGCCTCTTATATTTTAGTAATGAGTTAATCTTTTTTTATAAGTTACTAATAAGTTAACCAAATTGGATGAATTGCATTTTTTAATAGAGACCAAAAGTTGTTTAGTAATTATTAGAGATAAATTAGAGACCTTAATAGTTTTGAGATCTAAAAGTGATCTTTCAATATAATAATAAAGATATACTAGATGATGACCCGTGTAATTTACGATAAGCAAATGTAAAGATCACTGACATGATAAATATATATTTTGATATAATTTTTATGTTAAGAAATAAATTGTGACGAGCGAAGGTCGGGAAGAATGAGTAAATGCTCTTTGTGAGGATTGGGTGTGCGAAATAATATTAGTACCCATATACAATCAATTATGATATTATGACTCATATATAATTAAATTATTAATTAATTTTCAAATAATTCTGGTTAAGGTGAATTTTGAATGAGGAAAAAAAAATATCAAAATTACCTCGAGTCATACAGTAACAAAAGATGTACTGATCACCGGAGATTGATTCAATTGGCAAGGAAATCTATTTCACTGCTCGAGAGATCTATAGCACAAAATCCTGTTAGGGGACTGCTAAAGCTTGAACACAAATAATTCGTTTGAACTGCCAGATCTGGTGTAACTAGGCTGCTCGGTTACAAATGCGTTCACATGAGTGTAAAACAGGATACGAGGGAGATGGAAATAAAGAGAAACCGATTTTACAAATTGACAATACTTGGATCGAAGATCGCTCGATATCACTGCATAGAATTCTCGATCGATCTCATCGAGTTACACAAATGCATGTGCTGAACATACAAACTAGCATGCCCAAACATGAATGGCTTCCCACGGGAAAAAAAGAAAAAGAAAAGAAAAGAAAATCTTATAAGCTTTACAAAGATCAAAACAGAGCGTTAATTTCTATAGACTAATTCTCAGCTTTCTACACTTTGCTGCTGAAAGACTACCCGAAATGGCTCGTGGGAGTCATGTACGGCGGATCGTCGTACCCGGGGCTCCTGTCTCCTCCGCCTCCAAGGCCGAGGCTCAGCATCTCGTTGGACTGCTCTGGCAGTATTGAGCCGATCCTCACCATCGGTCTCCTGGGCGGCAGCCGTGGGACTGGCACCTCGCCCTTCAGGATCCGAGCTGCCTCCTTCACGCTCGGCCGCCTCTCGTGGTCGGGATTCACACAGCACAGCCCCACCTTCAGCATCCTTTCCGCCTCCTTATAGTCGCACTTCCCTCGTAACTTGCCGTCCAAGGCACTCACTATCCTTCCCTTCTCCCACAGCTCCCAGACCCAGTTGACCAGAATCATCCCGCCGCTGCCACACTCCTCCACCGGCCGCCGCCCCGTGGCCACCTCCAGCACCACCACCCCGAAGCTGTACACGTCAGTCTTCACCGTCGGGACGCCAAAGTATACGTACTCTGGCGCCAGGTACCCCATCGTGCCCGCAGGTATGGTGACCGCCCTCGTGGGGCAGCTGTGCTCGTACACTTCCGCCAACCCAAAATCCCCCAACTTCGCATTGAACTCTGAGTCGAGCATTATGTTACAAGTCTTCACATCCCGGTGGATGATCTGACGCTCGCATTCCTCATGCAAGTAGGTCAGCGCCGAGGCCACCCCGAGGACGATCTTCTTCCGTTGCTCCCACGTGAGAAAACCCGACGAGCTTCCGTGGAGGATCTTGTCGAGGCTCCCATTGGGGAGATACTCGTACACGAGGAGGAGCTCAGAGCCCTCGCAGCACCAGCCCTGGAGCTGGACCAAATTCTTGTGCCGCAAGCAACCCACCATGGTGGCAAACTCGGTCGTGAAAGGGACCCGGCAGCCCTCGAGCCGATTTTCTCGGTCAAACCGTTTGACTGCCACAGTCCCGACGCACGGGAGCGTCCCTTGGTAGACTGTAGCTGAGGCTCCTTCCCCGATGATCTTGCTCCGGTTGAACCCCATGGTCGCCGCCCGGATCTCGGCCAGTGACAGCTTAGTAGGGACCTTGTTTAGCTCAACTTCGTAACTCTCTCCTCCGTTTTCTCTCAGCTTGTTCTTATTCGATTTCTTGGTGAAATAGAAGGTCACTGCTCCCACGGCCAAGACCAGTGAGACTATAAACGCTGCTAAACCTCCCAACCCTAGAACCAAATCTCGAACACGGGATCCCTTCTTGTGCTGATTGGTTCCATCCATTTCGATGCTTGAATGCTCGGGAAAGCACATCAAGCAGTCCCCTCCTTCGGGAGAGTTGATCGGGACACCCAGTGATGAGAACCCGAACGTACTGAACCTCCAGTTAGTGATGATGTGATTGGCCGAGCCCTCGCCGTTGGAGGCGGAGAACCCCACATGCATGAACTCCCTGAAATGCTTGGAGAGATCTACTTGTGCAGCAAGAACCGGGCTCTGGGGCCGAACCTTTGAGTGAGCTGCCCAAACCCGGAGCAGCTTTATCGAACTCCTGTACTCAACCCAGGCCGTGATGGTACTCCCATTCTTGAGATCAATCCCTCTTGAAACAGCGTAGACCGCATCGGAAGAAGTCACGGAGCCCAGATCAATCCCAATGTGGTTTCCATCGGTGTCCCCAAACGTGGGGTTATAGCTCGTGTCGAATTCCACTGCAACGAAGGACGAGTCGGGGACCTCGAAAGCCGGGGCGGGGAGGCCCATGTAGCCGTTCGACGGGCTGAAAGAGTCAGCATCAGAAGTTATCAAGAAGGCGAGGCCGTCCCCGAAAGGGCAGGGTGGAGAACCGGAGATGAGGAAGGTGAACCGGGTCAAGAATGATGCGGAGGAGTTGTTTGGTGGGTAGAGGAACCGGACGGGGCGGGAGTAGAGGGCTCGGCCGAACGATGGTGGAGGAGGAGACACGGGAGTGCAAGAACTGATGTTCTGAGTGAGGCTGATGGAGTTCTCTGTGTAGTAAGCGTCGCCGTAGAGGGTTAGGTTGCTGGGCAGCAAAGAGTTGGAGGAGAGGGAAGAGGAAAAGGGGGAGGAGAAGGTGAGGAGGAAAAGGCAAAGCCATGGGGGCGGCATCCATGGGAGAGGAGCTGAGCAAAATTTCAAGAAAGACGGCATCTGAAGTTTGTTTTTCTTCGGGGCGCAGAGAAAGGAGATGATTCGTGGGGAGTCGTTAAGTGAAGATTGGCAATTAGCTTAGCTTATGCAGTTAGTTTAGCTAAAATGGCTTCTTTTCCGACTATCATCGAGGATCGGGTTAATGGTGAAATCGAACGCAGGATATTTGGGTTGGATCACCGTACCTTTTAAGTGGTTTCAAGTACCCAGTTCAATAATACATTGGATATTGCAATAGGCTTATAAGAGACCAAGATAATATCTAGAGATTGGCCCATTGGTTTCCACACTCGGCCTCAAGTGAGTGATTTCATAATTGATTTCCAGGTTAGAAGGGTCCATGAAATTTTTCCAGAAATCTCGGTCGAACCGCAAATTAATCTCAAGTGCACTTCGACTATTTTGGAATATTGCATGGTACAAAAAAAAAAGACCGGGATAATATCCACCGAAAGGTCTAATAAGCTAATACGCGTGATACATTAGTTTCTTATATTTTTCGGAAATCAAACTGGACAACAAGATAGCACACTGGATGTTAGTTTTGGTGACTTAATTCTGTTCGACCTAGCCCAAAAAGCTTGCAATGCGACTCATGTGGTCGAAGAATAATTGTGTGGTGGTAGTGGAAGTCTCGGGATTATTTACTGTCCCACGATCTGGTTTAGACCAATTTTGTAATTAAAGTTTTTTAAATTGCACTTTTATTGGAGATTTTTAGAATTATTTAATAATTGTTACATATCTCCTCATCTCTTATACCAGCCTTTGCATACAGAAATTCGTGTCTTTGAGCATTGATCTGATGACGGACAACTGTTTTACGAAGAAAACGGTTTAGATACTGAGCATGTTGAAGTCCAACAGCAAGAATGATTCATAGGCAAGAAAACATCTTTTTCTTAAACATGAAGATACGAGTCCTACGACATCTCTGACTCCGCCATCAACAATTGCTAAACCCGAAGCCCTGAGTTGCCCAACATAGTGCCTGGTGCACTCGTGTTCGGTTAACTGATAGAGATCAAAGAAATAGAGCCATAATGAAATTCACGGCTGATCATAGTCCCATAAAGTGACTTTGAAGAGTTGGATGCAAAAGTAACTGAGGACTTACCTCAAACCACCACGAGGCACGATATCATCCATACGCGTATGCTGTTGAGATAAAACCCAAACCTTATAAACAAGCAGCTCGTATCCTCAGCAACCCACTGAAATAGAGTAGATGAAATGGTGGTAGGATACTAGATGAACAACGAAGAAAGACTTGGCAAATTGGAGAACATTACAGGAATCACCAGGAGCAGCCAGCAGTGGGAGAAAAATTTTAGACATCAAACTGTTTAAGACATGGTAATTCTTGTCATGAGGCCAGCACATGTGATGCTTGCAGTAAAACAGAATACATATGATATAATGTTTAGTTAAGGTAAAAGTAAAACATAGCAAGTTCTTCCTAGCCGATTCCTAGAAAACTCGAAGCAATAAAGTTCAAGGTTACCTCGAGTATGACTGCTAAGACATTTGATCATGTCTCTAAACAGCTCTTCTCAAGAGAGTTGAGAAATTAGGCAAAACTTTTATCAGAGCTCCATTGGTACCAATCTAATGAACCAGCATAACCTCAAGTTTCTTATTGCCTCCAATAGGACAGAACATTGGAATTTAACTTTATATCCAGAAAGATTCCTAGTTTCAGAATAAAAGCCCCTTAGGAAATGGTACAAACAGCCCAATGACGCCATTCTTTCAGCAAGAGCTAATTGGGGACTACAGCATCTGGAGCCTCAACACCAGAGAGATCTTCTTTCCGCTTGAGGTACTGGTGCAAGATTGAGAGTCTTGCAGTCTCAAACGCAAAGTATCCCAGCGCCGAGAAACACGCACTGTGGAGAACCCGTGGCCCTATCCCTCGTGTAAACCCGACAAGGCCTTCCTCCTTGAGAATCTGCCTCACTGTCGACCTGATCCCACTATACATGACTGCTGCAACTTTATTAACAGATTCTCCATGGACTTGAGTCATAAGCCGGGTCTTGACAACATCCAAGGGAGTCGTGAGGGATGCCGATATCGCACCGGCGAGTGCCCCACAGCACACACTCTGGATCGGCTCCAAGTGGCCTTGTTTCGTCCTATCCAAGACAGCGGCTTTGAGGTACTCGAAGGATGAGTAACTCAAGACCCCGGCAGGCAAATTCCTTAATAGAGTGGCGGAATAGCCTGCATAAAGCCCCAAAATCCCGTCTTTCTCGAGGATTCCCAATAGAACCTGCCACGACCTTCCCTTAGCACCTGCCTGCATTCTCTGAGTGATCAACTCCTTGGGTACCATTATAGCCGAGGAGACGATATTGCCCATCGCCCCAGCAGTCGGAGGGATAAGCACAGGAGGATAGGTCCCGAGCTTGGACAGGATCGACTTCCCGAACTCACAGGTCCCAAAGTAGATGGCCGAAGAGACCGTCGACCCCACAATGACGGCCGAGACCCCACTGTAGAACCCCAGAATCCCGTCCTTCTGGAACGTCTTGACCACGGCGTCGAAGGTGCCACTGTAAATCTGGGATGCCCCCTTGGTCTGGAGCTTGGTCTTGATTGTGTCTGAAAATGACAGCATCAGAATGTGAAGTAAAACCCAATACAAGAACGACTCGCAGAATTTGTGAGGGCAGCAAGAAGTGAATGCTCACCGAGTGGGTGGAGGCAGACGTAGGTGAATGCGCCTGCAATTCCGCCGCCGCCAGCTCCGATGAGGGCCCGCTCGAGGACGGAGAGGTTCTTGAGGAGGGATTGTGCGCGGGGGGAGTTTCTTGACGTGGGCTTGAGCCATTTCGGGGGTTTGAGGGAGATGGTGGTCGAAGAGAAATTGGGCTGTGGATGGGCGATAGGGTTTCGAGGGGACAATGATATGAGAGACAAGGTTAACTGGGAGAAGAGACTGTTGAATTCTGAATGGGAGTGGAATTTAACGGTGCTCGGAGAGGGGAGACCCATGGTTGCAGATGGGGTTTTTGCCCCCATAGCCATGGTAGGTTTGTCTGGCCTGTGCTCCGTCGGCTATGGAAGTCGAAGGCGGAGTCTTCCACCAGCACCCTTTTCCCGTTGTCTTTTTTATTTGTTGACTTTCTATTCTAGCAAGAAATTCATATTTCATTATTTTAATCTTCAAATTTATAATAAGTCATCAATTTAGTCCTCAAATTATAAAAGTCATTAATTTAGTCGTCACTGCTTAATTTTCTTCGTCATTTTAGTTGAGGCGTTATAACGTCATTTACGAATGTTGATATGAATGGTAGTAGTTGAGGCTACATTGCAATCAATAAGTGAAAAATTTTATTTTCATAAATAATAAATTGAGTAAACTATTATTTTATTCCTCAAAATTGTAACAAGTCATCAATTTTATCCTCAAAATTTAAAAGCAAACAATTTGGTTATCACTATTTAATCTTGTTGGATATTTGGTTTAGCTGTTATAATATCATTTAACAAGACTAGTGAGGACACTAATGGCATATTTTGTGGTCATAATGCCACATGACAATCAATAATTGAATAAAAGTATCTAAAATATGATTTCCCTTTTATTGTTTATCAAAGTTTGAGGTCATTGATATTCATCTCTCAATTTGCAAACATTTAAAACCCTAGAACACCTCAAATTTACATTAAACCCATTCTTATTTATTACAATGGATTCAATGTGCAAAGATATACATGAAAATTGGAGTTTAAAACAAGTATACAATGGAATCTTAAACTGACAATCCAGTCTCCTTTCTCAGCTCTTTCAAACATCACCTTTGCGAAGACAGCCATGTGCTCCTAATCGAATTTATTCCCTGTTGAATCTTCTAATATCACTTCTCATGTTAATTAACATTTCATTAAGAGAGGTGGTTAAATTCAAAAATTACAACTGTCGCTTATCAACACAAAATAAACCACCAATCAATTTGATCCTACCACCATAAGCCGCCGTTGAATCTTATAGTGTCCCTTTCTCATCTTAATTAATATTTCACTTGGGAAAGGTGTAATTTAAATTTAAATTACAATTGTTACCTATCTATACAAAAATAGAAGTCCTTAAACTCAATTTTTAAAGAGAAAAAGAATGGATTTCACTTTTAGGATTTCATTTTATCTCTGATATTTTTGCAAGTTTCGACTTCGGGGTTAGGTCTTGGGATTTGAGGAATGAGAAGGGAAAAAGGTTGTGATACCATAGTGCTGTAAGGGGAGAAGATTATTGATAACAAAAAATACATTTAAGGGCAAAACTATGTCGAATAAATGTCAACTGTTCGGTAAAAAATACGTGACAGTCGATCTACTGAGAGCTTTCATAATTACACAATAATTCTTGAATAAACCTATAAATACCCAATTAAAAATTGAGGTAATTAACCCCAACGATTAGCTTAAGTAGATAGGAGGTGCGTACGACTTATGTGAAAATCAAAGAGGACAGAAGTTCGAACCCCCTTGAGCATGTAACCCCTGGTGAGGCCATCCATATATGTACTTTGCTCATGGACTAATCTAAATCCATGGATTTGTGGGGGCCCAGGGAAAATAAACTTCTTGCTATAAAAAATTGAGATAATTATGCCACTCTAGAACTTTGATATCTTCATCTACTACATTCTCTCTACCTACATACTGAATGACTTTAGTATAGGAGGGGTGAATTAGAGAATCAGATTGTAATCCCAACTCAGCTTTCCTCTCTAGTTTTAGGTATCTTGAATGAACTCAAGATAGATTGGCTCTTAGCAGCACCCAAATTCACTTTTACCCCTATCTTTGTCTAAATCATAATAGCTGGACCAAATTGTTCAATGCAATTAAAATGTGATGATTGGATTGATTATTTTCAAAATTTAGGGACCAATTGATTTTCAACTACAAATTTTATTACCAAATTGATGGTCTACTTAATTTATTTAATTTTTTAATTTTAACAATTCATAACTGGCCACTTGTCATATGGAACCCAAAGAAGTGGTCGTCATCGTCCACGTTAGTATCATAAGTGGTATTATAACACCTAGAACCACCTTATTTCTATTGAGATCTATTCAGAACCTACCTAGTACTAGTTCCGAGTCTACTCTACACCCGTGCACACTCCTAGTGATAATTCCAGTAGTGAGTTGTTATTTAATGGTATCGTGTTTACGACATTTATATCTACACTAATATTATGCATAGTCCTTTCAATAGCCGATTGACTATAACAATCACCACATATCGGTGGCACTGATTTTTTCATTTCAGGATATCTTCTGAAAAAATGCTATAGCCATTCACCTGCTTCTCTATATTTATCTAAAGCAATAAATTCATATTTTATTATGGATTGAGCTATTACTATTTTCTTTGAGAATTTCCATGATACAACCACTCCTACTAATATAAACACATATTCACTTGCAAATTTCGAGTCATTTATAGCAGATTTCCTGTTTGTGTCACTGTATTTTTGAGTATAATGCAAGCCATAATTTTGACTATTTCACAGATACGTTAAGATTATTATTGCCTTCTATTATTTGACACTCAAATTACTCGTATATCTACTCAAGATAATAACATTATAAGCAATATCTTGTCTATTAAAACTAATTAAATACATCAGACTTCAAACTCTTGAGTATTTCACCTGAGAAACACTCTCCTCTATTTTTTGATAGATGGAGACTAGTATCTAATGGTATTCTAGTGACACCAGAATTATTCTTGTGAAATTTTTGAAGAATTTTATTCACATAGAGTGACTAACTTGAGACAAGACCTTATATTCTCATGATTTTAATTTCTAAAATCTCATTAGCAAGATTTATATTATGTCAAATCTTGAATTCAACATGTTTCTAGTAGATTTAATGATTTTTTTATCACTACCGATAATGAATATATCATTCACGTATTAAAATAAAATGACATAATTATTTTATCTTTTTTTTTTTATATATGCATTTGTCACATTAATTGATTTAAAAACCATCGGTAATCATTTTATTATCAAATTTCTCGAACCATTGCTTTAGCGTTTGTGTTAGACCATACGATGGTTTTACTAATTTATAGACTTTCTTTTCTTTCAATGTAACCACAAAATCCTCAATTTGTTCTATGTATATTTCTTCATTGAGATCTCCATTAAGAAAGCTATTTTTACATCTATTTGATGTAATTCAAAATTGCGTAGCTTTGTAATTGCAAATATCATCCTAATGGAATTTATTCTTGTGATCGGAGAATAAATATCGAAACAATCAAGGCCTTTCTTTTACTTGTATCATTTGATAGTAGGTCTGACCTTATATTTGTTGAAAGAGTCATTCGCTCTCATCTCCCTTTTAAGGATCTATTTGGATCTTGAAGGTTTGCAATTAGCAAGAAGATCTACTGAGTATGATTCTAGAAAATATAACCAACTCCACTATTTATTGCTCTTTCTAAAGAGGTTCCTCTAAAGAACTCACAGTTTCTTCTTAAGTTTGTGGTTCATTTTCCAATAGCTTCTCGTTCAGATTTATGATCAAAACCATGATCTATCACATCATTTTTCCATTCATGGTTTTAGCAACTAGTTTCGTCAAACTTGATCCCTCATTGGATCTATGCGAATTACATTTTCAAGCAACGATGCATTCCTCAATTCTATTATTATATTTTTGTGGATATCCCAAACCTTTGATTCACACAAAAGGAATTGATATGCATTATTGTTATGTGATAGTCTACGAACGTATAGTTCACTGTTTGAGGACACAACTCTATCTTTTCGGTATTGAAATAACTATTTTTACAACATACTTCTACACTCGCAAGTGTTTGTAGGATGGTCTTTTACCATGCCATAATTGATATGAAGTTTTTCCACTTTCTTTCAAAGGACCTTATTCAAAATAAAGTTACTAGTCAAAATAGCTTCCCTACATATTTTGGAGCTACCCTTAACTTAGAAGCATCACATATTCATCATTTTTTTCAACATGCGATTCTTTCTTTGAGTAAAACCATTTGTTTGAGGTAAGTAAGATAAATTTATTTAGATAATTCCATGTTGTGCACACAAACTCCCAATAAGTGTTTCATCCTCGTTGTCTTAATCACTTTTCAATCTCTTTCTTTATTATCTTATTGAGTTAATTTTCAATTTCATTCTTATCGAAAATAAATTTTTTGAAGACTTCTTTACCATTAAGCACATACACATAATAATATTTTGTGCTACCATCAATAAAGATAATAAAATACTTACTATCGCATTTTGTTTATGCAAATTTTAAGTAATAAATATCACTATAAATTAATTCAAGTGTTTTGGTATTTCTTTCAATTATTTGGAATAATGGCCTCGTTAATTTAGTCTCAACACAAATATCACATATATGTTTAGAATCAATTCGGAATGCTGATATCTATTTCATGTTATTTAGTTTTTGAATTAAATAAAAATTAACATGTTGTATTTTACCATTAGTGTTGTTAAATGGGCCGGTTCGGCCCGGAACCGGGCTGGAACGGGCCCGTTTGAACAGTGAACCGGCCCGGACTGGTCGTGAACCATAACCAACCCGCCACCTATGGGTTAAGGTCTGGTTACGGGCTGAACCAGGACTGGACTTGCCCGTTTTCTACCCCGAACCGGCCCGGAACCGTGGCTGATTTGGAACAGTGGCTGACCTGGAACCGTGACCGGCCTGGACCGACCGTGAACTTAAAAAAAAAAAAAAAACAGGGGAGCCAACGGTCAAATTGGGTGGGCCCCCACTCACCCCCCAAAAGCTGAAAGCCCCAGTTGACACTTGACAGTGGCAGAGGCAATGTGGACCCCACGCCTCCCTTCTCCTTAAGCTCAAACACGCCCCTCCCAGCTAAAACACAAAGTGACAGAGGCAACAGTCACATGACCATTGATGCTCAACATTCACTTTTTTAAAAAAATATTTTTATTTAATTTACATCATATCTAACATATTATAAATACTCAACACATTTACCAATTTAACTCACCCCAATCTTCTACTCTCATCTCTCAATTCTACTCTCATCTCTCAATTCTACGCTACTCTCTCATGTCTTTTTCAGGTTTCTCGACCGTGATTGACGAGCACGATTTTTTATCGAAGTTCGATTCATCCTCGGAGTCATTATCATCAACAACGCAGTTCATCCTCCAAGTTTGCGTCGACAACATCGAATTATTATCTGTTTGCATATTTCTTTCCCTTACTCATTTATTTTTACATAATATTTTTATAAATTATAATAATTTTTAATAGATATGGCAAATAGGTTATTTGTTAGTTCATCTTTCGATGCTAATGCAAATAATCCATCATTGGTTCCGGAAGTGCCAACACAAACATCAACGGGTGAAACTTCATCTCGTAAAAGAAGATCTACTCTATGAGAAATGTTTGAATATAATGATACAGAAGAAAAAATAATATGTAAAGTCTGTAAGAAAGTTTATACACATAAAGTTGGTAATGGATTAGGTACATTATCTAGGCATGCTAGTAAACACCCTCAAGAGGGTCAAAATATTAGGCAAACTCGTCTTGGTGTTGATACTACTACGGGAAATATGGCTACACAAAGATATAATACAAATACAGTTAAATCTAAACTTGCAAATTGGATAGTCGATAGGGACATACCATTCACCAAAGTAGAACAACAATCTTTTAATGAATTTGCAACATATTTACAACCTCAATGGAAAAAAGTTTCTAGGCACCAAGCTAGGGATGAAGCCATGAGATTATATGGAGAATCAAAAGAAATATTATGTGCGATTTTGGCATCAAGTAATTGTAAATTTGGCTTGACATGTGATAATTGGAAAGCTTTAACTCAAGATCATTATATATGTGTAACATGTCATTGGATTGATACGGATTGGATTTTACAAAAACGTATAATTGGTTTTAAAAGATTTGAATTTCGACATAATGCTGCACATATCACACGTATTATTAATGGTATTTGTCATGATTTTCAAATTTTAAATAAAGTATTTTGTATTTATTTTGATAATGCTAGTAATAATACTGCTGCTATTACAGCACTTAGACAATCAATGAATCCAATTTTAGATGGAAAATTTTTTCATAAACGTTGTGCATGTCATATTTTAAACTTGTGCATTCAAGACGGAACGAGAAATATTGAGGAAACTGTTTTAAAACCGATCCGGGAAACAATTAATTTTATTAGAACTTCTGGTCGTCCAAGGTACCAAGAATTTAAACAACTTTGCGAAGTAAATGGAGTTAATTTTAGAAAATTTAAAACGAAATGTGTTACAAGATGGAACTCCACTTGTGATATGCTTGCTAGCGTAGTTCCTTTTAAACAACAATTACTTGAATTTGCAAATATGAATAATTTAGAACTCGATTATTTCACTATTGAACAAGTTGAAACATTTGTTGAATTTTTAACTAGTTTTAAAATTGCAACGGAAAAGTTGTCGGCGTCTTACTTTCCGACTACGCATCAACTTATTCCGCAACTTGCAAAATTATTAAAAATGATTTCTCGTTATATGGCTAATCCATATTTTCAAAATATATGTGTTGATATGATTGATAAACTTAAAAAAATATTATGACCATATTTCATTTCTTTATTTTGTTGCATTTGTATTAGATCCTCGAATCAAAATGTATGATTTAGAACGTATGATTAGAACAATTTATAATGTGTTATATGCTTCTGATTCTAGTCATATTATAGATACTGAAATTTCTAGCTATTTGAGAGAATTTAAGATTGTTTTGCAGGCAACATTTACCATTTACAATTCCGAATTCTTGGCGACCAGAAGAGTTCAAGTTCAACAGAGTGACGGGTCAATTTCCAATATCCACAACACATCACAGTACTATGAAGACGACCCTTTGTTTGATATGGAAGAATTCGAGTTCAACGCAAGCAAAGATCAGTCTTCATTCAACGAACTTGCATTCTACCTAGCAATGCAACGGCTCAAATACGATCTGGCAGCTTCATTCGATATCCTACATTGGTGGAAGGAGCAATCCGGTTCTTTTCCTGTGCTATCAGGTATGGCTCGGGATTTTCTATGTACACCTATCTCAACCGTTGCTTCAGAGAGTGCATTCAGTTTATCAGCAAGGACACTTGAAGAACGGTGGTCAAGATTGGCGTCGACCACATTAGAGATGATAATGTGTTTGCGAGATTGGAATCGAGCAGACCAACGCACTCAAGACATTATTAACAGTTGGATACATGAAGAAGATGAAGATGAAGATGAAGATATTCCTACAATATGATCTTGTAATACTACTTTGTAATTTGATTTATTATACCATTAAAAAAATATAATAAAGAGGCTGGTAGAGGGTCAATGCCTAACCCTCCACCCAATGGGTGGTTTTTAAATTGAAATATCTATATCTTTTAATTTTATTTAAAAATAAATAATTCAAATTTATTTGAAAGTACTAAAAATCTAACACACCTTAATAAAATTAGTTATATAATATTGAATGCAAAAATATAAGCGAAATATAATTAGTCCAGTTGGTTAAGACTCATGACTTTCAAGTAGGAGACTTGAGTTCGAATCCTAATAATCAAATTTTTAATTTCATTTTAAAATCGCACATAAAATCTTTAAAAAAATAATAAAAATTTGAAAAAAATTCTGCCGGTTCAGCCCGGCTCGGATCGGACCGTGACCGGCCCGCCTATGGGACGGTTCCGGGCCAGTTCACTTGGGCCCGAACCGTCCACCCGGACTGGCCCGGACCGCTTGCCTCTTGGGCCAGTTCCGAATTGGCCCCGCCAGTTCACGAATCAGCTCGACCCGGACTGGAACCGGACCGAACCGGCCCGGCTAACAACACTATTTACCAAGCCACAAATTGGAAGACACAAGTAATAACAATCTAGGGGTGGGCAACTGAACCGGTTCGGGGAGAACCGAACCGGAACCGAACCTGAACCGAACTGGTTCGAACCGGTTCTACCCGAACCGGTTCTAATTTGGTGCAGTTTTTAAGACAAAAAACGGTTCGGTTAATTTCTAAGTGTAATTGATGCAGTTAACCGGTTCGAACCGAACCGAACTGGTTTTACTTTAAAACTCAATTCAATTCGGTTCGAAACCGGTTCGGACTGAATTGAACCGTTTTAAAATCAATTCAATTCGGTTCGAACCGGTTTTAAACCGAACCAAACCGTTTCAAAACCAATTCAGTCCGGTTCGAACCGGTTTTGAACCGAACCGAACTGTTTTAAAACCAATTCGGTTCGAACCGGTTAACCGAATTCGTTTAAAACAATGCGGTTTTTTCAACATAAACTGGTTCGGTTCTTCACCTGATGTGCCGAACCGAACCGAACCGGTTCTTTGGTTCGGTTCAGTTCGAAACCGGTTCGGGGCCGAACCGGTTTTCTGCCCACCCCTATAACAATCATCATGACATTGAATTTAAAATGCCCATTACGTTCGTAGGATTTTTCTGCATAAACTTTGGATTTGGATAAAATAAACTTATTTGACACAAAAACCATATGACCCCATGCTTTATCAACAATAAGCCATATACTAGATCCTTTCAAATCTCTAGCACGTACAACATATTTTTTAGAGTCAACATATTTCTAGAAGTCCTTTTTATTAACACCACATTTCCTTGGTCTTCAACAATAGATGAGTTCAAGTTTCCCATGTACAACTTCCTTCCATTGACAAGTCCAAATGTCATAAAAAGGTTTTTGTTAGATTAGACATGTCAAGTAACTACAGTGTCAATCCACCACTCCTTTGGATTTGGTCAATCCAGGTTTATTATAAAACCAGACCTGAAAAGTTGATGCCAAACACATCTTGGGCAATGACATCAACCATGTTGGCCTCCGGGTTCTTCTTCTTGGGAAGTTGGCAATCAACAAAACTATGACTTTTCTTGCCATAGTTGAAGTATTTCCCATGGAACTTGGTTTTAGAAATGCCTCTCTTGGCCTTATTCTTTTTGGGCTGCAAATTTTGCCCATGTTTCACCACGTTGGTGTTTGCAATACATGAAGAAATGTTCTGCACAGATCCCCTTTTTTTTTTACGAAGTCTAACAATAAGGTCTTCCAATGGAATTTCCTTGCACTTATATTTAATGTAGTTCTTGAAGTCCTCCCAACCTAATGGTAATTTCTCAATTATAGCAACCACTTCAAAGGTTTTACTTAGAACTATACATTTTGCATTATTCTCAAATAAGATTACCTAAATCGCTTGTACTTTGATGATTATTGTCTTAAAATTCATTATTTTATAGTCAAGGAAACATCTGAAGGCAAACTTCTTTATATTAGTATTCTTTGTCATGTCCTTATGGTCCAAGGATTCCCGTAATGCCTTTATTGTTTTTAACCTGCAATACACATTCTATGGCGAGTCATGCAGAACATTCAAAATATGTTTTCTGCAAATGAAATTAGAGTGATTCCAAACTTTAACTACATGGAGAGCCTGCACATTTGATTGCCCATTAGGAAGCTCATCTTCCTTAGTTAAGAATCTCACACGATTTAGGGTGGTGAGATAGAACAGTATCTTCTGCTGTCACCTTTTAAAATTCAATCCATTGAACTTCAAATTTTTTACTGTGGTTAACAGGAACCATAATAGGCAGGGAGCTTGTATCTCTCAGAGGCACGAAAATTAGTTTTAAAATTGTTAATGAAATAATATATTTATAATAATCTTGGAGAGCAACAAAAATATTATTAAAATGATAACCAAAAGTGACATCACAAAGTACAAGAAGGTAGTAAAAAAATTGACAAAGAGAGTTGAGAATGATAAACTATACTGAAGCAAAAATAATAATAGAAATCCTATAAGTTTGCCAATTTTTAAAAGTAATTTCGATGAGTTTCAACTTGAATTTTTAAGTCCTAAAATATTGCTCTATAAGGCACTATTAGTTCTTCCATCACCAACCATTTAAGATATTGTTAACCGCCGTAAATATTTCATTAAAATAAGTGACATAAGTTTTAGTTTAGCTTTTTAACTCCTAAAACTTTGCTCTATTAGACAGTATTAGTTCTCCCATTGCCGACCATTTGAATTATCATTAATCATCTTGAATATTTTGTTAAAATAAGTGACATGATATTATTTTGATGATGTAGAATAGAAAAAAAATTGCAAATCACTTATTTACAAGAAAATGAACAAAATAAAATTCATCCCCTTCTTTATAATTCTGCTCGCCTCGTTCCTCTTCTAAATCCCCATTTGAGATCCTGTCTTCGTCTATCAGGTGATTTATGGCTTTGTTTAGAGAAGAAAGGAGGCTAACCGAATCATAAAGAAAAGGATGTGCTTTATTTTCCATTTTCCGGTAAACAAGTGATTTGTAGATTTTTCATATTCAATATAATCAAAATTATCTCATATCACTTATTTTAATGAAGTATTCAAGGCGGTTATTAATGGTATCGTGAATGGTCAGTAATATGAAAATTAATAATGTCTAATAGAACAATGTTTTAGGAATTTAAAAATCAAACAAAACTAATATCACTCATTTTTATAAAATATTCATGGTGATTAATGATATCTTGAACAGTCGATAATGGAAGAACTGATAATGCCTAATAAAGCAACATTTTAGCACTTAAAAATTCAAATTGAAACTTACAAGACTTAATTTTAAAAATGACAAATTTCTAAAACTTATGCTATTATTTGCCTCAATATTAAATGTCCATGCATGTCTTAGTCATAATTTCTTTAAAACTAATTCGACCCGTTTTGATGATATTAAGGGTGTGTGGACATTAGTCTCCTAGGAACCTCAAGCTCCAAGGCTAACTAAACAAAGGTAAAACACTACTAGAAAGATAATACGAGGAAGAAAAAAGAGAGAGGAGTACTATGGGTAGAAAATTTTGTACATGCAACTAGACAAAATGAACTATTTATAGAGAAAGTGGAAGACCATTAGTTTAATGGCATTGAATGAACAATTAAGATTTTGAATTGACATTAAAGCCCTAAACTGGCCATCAAAACACCTGAACTGGGGCATTCATTTGCTGCCTTAAACCGTCCATGAATCTAAAGTACCCTACTAAATGGGTGCCTTAACACATCCTTAATGGCATTCTTAATCCATTGTTAATGATAGATTAAATCAAAAAAGAATTTGAGGCCCTTAATATAAATGGAATCAGATGGTTTTCGGTTTATGAAGTGAAAAATATGTTGAAAGAGGTAAAATTTAGACTTGCATTGTGACCCACTCTCGGAACGAACATTTGACACATCAACCACCTTTCGTACACATGGGTTTAGCTGATTTGAATTCCGACTACACTCTCTACGTAGACGGGTACGAGTTGTATAATATAAAAGAAGGTTACTCAATATAACGATACCTGTCTCTTATAAATGGTTCAAACTTAACTCTCCTTGTTAATGTGGGATTCATTTTCTCATATTTCTACATGAGCTTTATGAGCTTACTAACATGCGAGCTTACCATTCTACTCTCTCTCTTCGTTACCTTTCTCTCTTCCTCCTTCCAAGTCCCAACAGAAAGAAGCCCCTCCGTCAACGTGTCTAGCTTCAGCCGGGCACGTCAGCCTCCCCTCCTGGAGCCTAGGCGTGTGGTCTCCACCCACTATTTGACTATGGCCGTAAATACATCTAATGCAAGCGTTAGTGGCTTTTGCCTAGACCCTCCATTTGTCTCCTTCCTCTTTTTAGTCAGTAGAAGTCTTCCCCTTCCTCCCTCTTCGGATTTTACTTTTTCTTTGGCGCACTTGCTTTCTCTAACAGGACCCTCCAAGCAGCCTCTTGAAGTAGCATCATGTGACAACATGCCTATATTTGCTTAGATCCTCCTAACTTCGACCATATCTGGTTGTTCGATGACCCGATTTGGTTGTTCGGTGACTAGATCTGGCTATTTGGTGATCTGATCCAGTTGCTGGATGACTAGATCTAGTGTTCAGTGACCAGATCTAGTTCAGATCTAGTTGTTCGAGACCCGATTTACTTGATTTTCTCAAAATCTAACTAGATCTCGCCTTTATTGCCTTTAAAGAACTTGGCTGGTGAATGGGCAGTTCCATACTTCAGGGCACATGAATGCTAGGACTGCCATAGCCCAAATGTCGTAAAGCCCATAGCGCACGAGTATGGCTCAAGAATCCTCTTATTTTATTCTAATAGTGATATTTCCTATGTGTGCCTCTAGTAGACTGAAATTTGGACATATTAATGGTATGAGAACCCTTTTTCCTGCTTTTTATTAGGGCCTCTCTAGATTGACAAGGGTTTTGATTGAAGCTTTGGTGGCTAGCTGCAATTGTATTGTGCTTAATTTGCTGTATTTTTCTTTGTGGTCTGCTAGGAGGATCCCTTCAATTCTTCTGTTCATACAATCTTCAACTCTCTTAAGCATTTTTCATGTACTATTTTCAAGTAATAAATGAAATCCTCATTACTTTCGAGAAAAAAAAACATGTGGGCTTCCCATTGATCCGCAACTCTTTATTGGATTTAATTAAGTCGCAGCCCATATAAATTCTATTAAACTCAATTGTTTCCTCAATACTCACGCTCATGTGCCAATGTAGTTTACACTTACCACATGCCTCTTAAACAACTGCCTTCAACAATTAAACTCAGGTTGAACATTTTTTCATACTCGGGTAGGGGAAAAAGGGACGATGTGGTAGGTTTTCTTTTTCATCCTCGGGTTAATTACTTCATATGAGTCGGACTTTTTTTCTAACTTACTCAACAAACTAGTCAAGAGTTAGGCATTTTTCTTCCAGTTTTAAACTAACTGGCCACAAGTTCCACAATTTGGCTGGTGCGATGTTATCCCACGTAGTACTTGACTTGAATACTATGTAAAACATCCACCACACCTGTAAGAGGTGGAGCATATATCCACAAAAGAGTCTAAACTTTTAGATGGTGACACTTAGTTCTCTTTTGGGATTAATTGACCATGAGTTCCACACTTGCTCCTTGCGTGTTGTGGGCCCAAACGGAAACCTGCACTGATAATATGTAAAATTCTTATGTGGGCCTACAAGTGACTGAGTTTGTTTCCACACAAAACCTACTGTTAGTTGGTGTTATCCAATTCTCTTATAAATCCAAATTGACTTTTTAATCCAATCAATGTGGAATTTAATTTTCAATAATTATCTTTGTTTGTATTGCCTATAGAATAGTGTTAACAGTTCGTGCATTTATTGAATTGGCAAAAAGAAGTTTCTCAAAATTAAAATCAATAAAATCATGCATATATTCATGATATTTAAAGAATGACTGCCTGGATAGGTTGGTTTGTTATGATAGTTCGACAATTTTTTCTCTCAATCAAGGTTTTAGGTTCTAATCTTTTGAAAGGAAAAAAATATAATTTAGATAGTTTTTACATCTTATTGAGCTAACCTTTTTCGAATTTGAATTAATCGGATGTGGATTTAGTTTCCAAATACTAGGTTTTTCTCATTGAAAAATTATCGACTATTATTATCAACAAATGAAAATGTTAAATACATTTGATTTTTGATTATTCAAATTTAGTTCATAATATTGAAACTAAACAAGATTAAAAATGAATTAAAATGCTAGTTTAGTTTGTTACTTAAAGGTGGTTGTATGGATTTGGGATTTTCCAACACATTTGTCTATACACGGCACATCTTGCTTGTAAACACCTTATTTTGGCTTGAGAAGAAATACTCGAAACCATGTCCCCAAGAAGATGGTCAAACTCATTCAAGGAATAGACACCCCTCATGGAATAAAGAACGAAAAATTCGAGTAAGAACAACCAGATTTAACAACGGAGTGGGATTCGAAGGCCTAGCAAGTGGACATAATAGAGTTAAAGCTAAGCAGATTTGAATTCATCACAGAGATCATTGAGTCAGCTTCGACTTGATAGGTCTTGGAACCCGAAAATCATCTTGGAGAGGAAGATACAATTTTTTGAAGGAAGATTGCCCCGATTTGTGAATAGTAATCAGGCTATAGTAGGTTTCATATGAGAAATCGTATCTATTTATTGGGGCATCCAATTTGAGCAAGACTTATAGCGTTTGGACTCTAACTCATGAAGGATCAGAGAAAAAATAGAGCAAAATATTGAAAGGCCTAAAATCAACCCAGGAAATTCAATCTTCGAGCCTTAGTGTGCAAGGCGAGCCCATACCGGCCAGTTGGATTAAAGAAATCATTTCTCACTAATCCTGAGGTTGTTTTGTCAGATTCTTTCTTTCAAGGGTCACTAACATGATTTCGTGCTCAACTAAGGAAAAGGAAAAAGGAGCAAATCTAGAACTAATATGGACAAATAATATTCCAGTTGTGAAGATTGAGAGAAGATATTGTTGCAACCCTATTGATTCACGAATTAGAAGATATGGGACTGATTTTGAGTCTCAATATCCTTCTCCTTCCCAAATTTAACTCCTGAATCAAGTCTATAAAAGGGGAAATGTTGAGGGCCAGAGAAAAAGGAGACCCAGACTGATTGTGAGCTCATTCTCCGTCGGCAGCCCTTATTTGACAAATCCCGAGTGCCATCACAGCGACACCAAATTGACCAAAGGCTAGCAAGTAAAGTCTACTATCTCATGCTTTTCCTTCATGGTTCTTTGATAAGTAACCTGAATATTTGGTTGTAAATCCATGACAATCATGCGTGATCATTATTCGTTGTTGCCAGTCACTATTTGAATTTTTGATTGGTCCCCCATTAATTGGATTGATGAGCTCCATTGGTCTATACTAGTCTTGTGATAGATAAAGTTATAATTTTTACATGTCCGGTCATCTTAGCTCGAATGTTGGAACTTGGCTTATATTGAATTAAGTGTTGGACTTGTTTGTTTGATCATTGACATGTGTGAGTTTGATTGTGCAACCAAGTAGGCATTGATCCGAGATGAAGATTTTCAGAGAAAAGAGCAATGTAAAATTTCCTAAAATAAGTTGTTTCTTTAAAATAGGATTAAGAAAGTCAAAGAGGATCCACGATCATTATAGTGAAAATACAATGCAATTTGAGGCATGTTTTCCAACTTTGTTTCCTTGTGCATTTTTTTTCTGCATGATGACATGACTTGATCTTAGGGTCACTTGGATGATAGTTATAATTTCTAGGCTCGCATTTTTCTTCTTTTAGGATGCATTCCTTGACCAAGAGTTTGTCTAGGTTTTCTCACTTTCTCTCATTATCAACGTTGTTTATTTCACCCTAAGTTGTGCCAGAAAAACTCAGGATTAAATAAAATAAGGCAAATTTAAAAACAGTGCTAGGGCACCAATTTAGGGCGTGTCGATGAGCTCGTGAGCCTTTCAAGTGTAATAGAACCCCCAAATTTAACTTCAGCTCAAGACTGGCCAATAAAACCAGTGTTGTTAGTGTCATGCGCCCCTAGGTGAATTGTATGTTTCTAATTGATCTGATGATTAGTTCTGTAAATGGTTAGTAGTGTCTCATTTTTACCATGGTATCGTGAACTCATTTTATTTCAGGGTTACGACATTACCAAACCTATTGATGGGTTGTGTTGGAAGGTCTAGTAAAAATAATGTGCCATGTATTAGGCGTGCCTTATTAGGCCCTTTCTTATTGGATCTTATTGGCCCAGTCCAATAAACTTATTGGTCTTATAAGATCAGGTCGGCATGAATTGTCAAGTCTAATGTGAGCCCTAAGCCCTACTATTTTTTTTTTATAAATAAATATGTGAGCTTCAACTAATATAACACAATGATATAATATTTTTATTTTAATAAATCTAAAAAAGGAAAATTAAAAAGGTGGAGATAGATAGAATAATAATGACGTTTGTCATTGTGCAAAATCTCTCAACCAACTATTCATTCTTTCTCTTCGACCTCCCCTAAGACTATCGCCGGCGAGGCTAATAGCCTAATTGTGTGCCAAAAAACTATTTCAGGAAAAATCAAAAGGGAACCTATTCTATTTTATTTTGACCTTTAGGATGAAACTAATTTGGTTACTTTTTAAGTGTAATAAACTCAGTTAAATATTTGAACCAAACAGTGTTATTGTTTTTCTTTTATTTTAACCAAGTTGAACTATTTTCATCTATTAACTTTTTCAAAAAAAAAGAAAGAAAATAAATCGATCAACTGGTTAATTGAACCAGCGTAACGCAATCAGATCTTTCTACTTCTAGTTCTAATTTTGACTTAGTATGCTGAGATGGATCACATCTGTTATTTTGATTTGGCTCAAGTCAAGATCAGTTCAACATCCAAACCGGTTTTTGCACCACTATCCAAGCCACCTATTTCCTTTCCCCTCTTTTTGAAGAGAGGAGGAATGGGTCGTGGCTACTGAGCATACCAAACCATCTTCCTCTTCCTGTTTCTACACATTTCCAATGACCTTCCATAGGGTTGGTTGCTACAGAGAGCGCCCCACTACAGGAAAATTCTTAGGTGAAGAGAGCTCATAAATAATATGATAAATATTGTCAAAGATTATTTAACATCTAAATAAAAAGTGTCACATCATGTTTAAAAAATGAATATTATCAATGTGTAGAAAAAAGTGAAATAAAATTTTCATCTAAACTTACAAGAGTCTAGACCCGTTTCCACACAAAATTCTAATATGCTACGTGATGTTGCCTAATTCTCTTATAAACTAATTTTCGATCTATTAGTTGTCTGATATGTGATTGACGCATCGACACTTGCCCTCGCATGGCAAAGAGGCAACATGGGCTACACTTGTCACGTGCTATTCAATATCTACTCTCAACAATAGATCTCAAGCTGCAATTTTTTCTTCCATACTTGGCGAGACGTGATAATTGACTACGAGGCACGATATTTTTCTTCTATCCTTGAACTAACAATTAATACAAGTTGGGCCTTTTATTCCGTACTCAATTCACTTACCACTATTTTCACACTTGAGTTCAGTAACTAATCAGTATTTTTCTTCTGCTCACGTGCTTAAGGTTTCTACACTTGAGCTTGGCAATGTGAGAGCTTACACGATAACATGTTTTGATATCATTTGAACTTTTCAATGTGACCTACAAAAGTTAAAATCTGATTTCCCATAAGGGTAATAAGCTAGGTGGTAGCATTCAACTTTTTTATAAATCAAGTTTTAATTTATTATTTATCTGATACGGGATTGACTCATCACAGATGATGTGACACTGTTTAAATATTGTATCAAATAACTGTCAGATAAGTTCACGAATGATATGGCAATTGACGGGCTCTTTCTATATATGAATCTCTCTTCAACCATGTGTCCCGTAAGAGAACGCGATGGAGATAGGTGGCTATAACTTTTCTTTGAATTCTCTTTAGTTTAAAGTGCCATATCAACTTACCCCGTTGGAAGGCTCATATGTATTATTATTTAAGTCAGCTGTTATATCTGTAAAAAGCCTTAAGTCAACGGTTTGTATATAATTATAATGAAATAAAAATAATTTTATTATAAAGAAGTATGAATATTTGGTGTGCTTTTATATATGAAAGGTTTAATTAATAATAATAGATTTCCTATTATTGGTAAAATTCTTCCCTCTTGTAAAATTATGAAGAGATAAACTCCATATAGAATATAAAATTTAAATAAAATCAATGCTTACGATAGAATTGGTATTTTTGACATGTATAATTTTGAATTAACAAAAAGAATAAGAAAAAACTTTAAATTTACTGAATAATTTTTTAACTTCGAATCTTGCTACTTCCTCGGAACTTTCCCAACTCATTTTCTTAATGTTAAGCCTGGAATTTTTATTTTTTGATTAATTTTCAATCGTTGCAATTAAATATATAAAATATTAATATTAAAAACTTTAACAAGTATTTTTCCAAACGTAACTGCATTATCCATTAAAAAAATGGAAAAAACAAATGTCGAACTTAAAGAGTAAACAAATGACTTTTTTATGAAGACCATTTTCATGTACATATCAACTTTAATAACCAATTTTCTTTTCTGCGGAGAAAAAAATGAAAGAAATTTTCCTTTTTCAAGAGACACACGAGCTTACAAAGGGATAGCAGGAAGAGAGAATAATGGTATAGAGATCCGCACCCATGAGAATTGAACTGACGTCCGCATGGTTTTGGAAAACAAAGTAATTTTCTGTTCAAGTAAAAGTCTGCAAAGCAAAGAGAGCCCTAAACAAATGGAATTCCTAACCTATTACTGGTTTTAAATGGAATTCCTAAAACCTATTCCTAACCATATCTAACTTTCATTCATAAAAAATTTAACAAAGTTAGGCTCAGCAAAAACCAATTCATTGACATAATCTTACAAATTCTTTTTTGTTTTTCCTCTATATCCATTATCTTACAAATTTTTATAAGGGGATCAAACCATCGACCAGTAGATTTTCATGTTGGTTGCTCCGTTTTTTCCTGTCGTGTCAACCATCGATTTTCTGTAATAATTCCATTGATTTTCTTCACTAAGTGCACGTGCGACATCCTATTTTACATGACCGGAAAAACAAAACAAACCATGTTATTTTTTAGACTAAAAATAAAGTGCCAATTTTAGAGATTTTAAAAAATTATGTAATTTTTTTTTATATAACTTTCCTTTTCTTTTTTTATCAACGTGATTTCTTTTCATTCAACTGGAAATGTACAACCTGTCAAGACATTCTCTGATATTATTGTACCATACTTTTAGTATTTAGGATAGTCGTGATAGTTCCAAATAATTTTAGATTTGTTTCATTCCGTAATTTTCTCGAATCTTTACTTAAAATAGTTAATTAACAATTCGCAGTTGTTTAGGTTGCATTCAATAAAAGTTGAGCATTCAGCCGCAATTGTCTTCTATTATTTTACTAGAGTTGGACCCCCAAATTTATTATTTAATGAAACTGATATAGAAAGTGAATATGCAATAATTGATTAAATAAAATTTTAACTACAACTAATGTTCCAAATATATAATTTTTGATAGATCAGAGAAAATTAAGTAACAAGCTCAAAAAATAAATGTAAAATAAAAGAGAAGATAATATTTGATTTCGATACAAAAGTCTAAAAAGTGTTATCTGTGATACCGCATAGGCTCATTTTTGTTTAAGCTAACGTGAGTTTAAAAAAGTAAACTCCGTTTTTGCTTTTGATGATCAGGAGTAATTTTTTGTTTTTTTCATATTTTAATTATTTCCTTCTTCATGGTGTCCAATTTAAGTACTGCTTATAAGAAAATAATTAATTACATATATAATTTAAAAACACAATTTGGTCCCTGACCTAGAAAATATAGTTTTGCCAAACTTTTCGAGGCCACTTGTTGGACATTTAATTTTGATTTTGTAGACTCAAAAAGAAAAAGAAAAACTTATTTTACAGTGACTTTTTTACCGTGGTGAAATAACCTGAGATTCTATATAAAGAGACTTAGAAGCGTTGCAGTAGATCATCCAAGTGAAACAAAACATAGGGGGGAAAAATGGGGTCTTCGATGGCCTCCACAATTTCCACTATACTTGTGGTGGCATTGCTCTCTCTTAACCTTCCATCCCAAGCTACGGCCAACTTCATAGGTTGGCCTTTCAAAAGACCTCCACCCCCTCCTCCACGGAGGCCACCGCCACCGCCACCACCGGCTTGCACCTGCCCACCTCCACCACCACCCCCACCCCCGCCACCTCCTCCTCCTCCACCTCCTCCACCGCCACCGGTGAAACGCCAGCCACCGCCACCCCACCTCCACCGGTACAGCGTCCCCCTCCTCCTCCTCCACCACCGGTGCAACGCCCGCCACCACCTCCTCCACCAAGGCGCCCACCACCTCCTCCACCAAGGCGCCCTCCTCCTTCACAGCCGAGGCGTCCTCCCCCGTCACCACCAAGGCGACCTCCGCGAAAACTCTAAGGAAGAGATATCATATGTGAGGAACGCCTGGTATTTATATTTGTATATCCGCATTCTAAGTTAGATGTTGTTAACTAATTGATGTTATTTTTAAATTTGTTTTTCAATTTTACTTTGCAGGGAAGGTAACGAAGAGTAGGAAGACGAAATAAATAAAGAGATGAAGATCCGATGTAATAAAAGAGAAGTAGAAAGCAATCGCATTCTAGCTTTTTGCTTTCAACTATTGTACTCTCTATGACTAAACAATCCTATGACAACAAAATAAAGTGTTACATACATTTAGAACTAATCTTGTTGCAGCTCGCTATTTCTCTTGCATGTTCGGATTCTTCCTTCTATCACGACCTCTATCAACACGTGACTTCATGTCTAGACCAAATACTCTCACTAAAGATTGATATATATATATATTAGTATATATCACCAGTATTCAGAAGTCTAATGGGTTATGGTTAATCAAGTTCAAACCGAGTGAGCTTATTCGGGATAAAACTCTCACACGCTGGATTTTTTCCACTTACAAGACTTGAACTTGAGACATTTTTTAAGGGGAAGATGTGTTCTACCATCTCAATTAATCTATTTTAGGAATAGTAAATTTACTAATATGTAATTATGTAATGTTTCTCTACTCTCACTTTCTCTCTCATCTCTCCCGCTAAATTCATTTTTATCGTACTTCCTTTCTACCTTAACTATTTGTTATATATTCACTCTTTCATCGATTTTATTCCGTGCGCAACACTGGTCAAACTCTACTATATATATATATATATTGTTCAACTCAGTTAATTAGTCTCTAGCAATATCCAATGGAAGAGTCAGGGAAAGAGTAATTTCATCCCAGGACAAGAGATATAGCCTTCATGGAGCTTTGGTCGCAATATATATATACATATATATATATATATTGGTGGTCGTAATCTGCAAAGATGTAAAGAGAGTTTGCATGAACCACCACAAGGGAAAAAAAAAGCGTATACGGACGTAAGAGGAGGCAAATAATTGGTCGAGACCGCAAAAGAATTTATCCAAAAATCACAACTATTAACGAAGTTATCAACCGAAGAGGCATGGCCGTAAAAGTGCTCGTCAGAAATATTTATCGAGGAAGGCGCAACAAATGAAATGAGCTCTTTTCTCGGAGTAAAAGAAACTCTTTGTTTAACTAAATGTTCGGTCAATGAAATTAAAGTCAAAATTTATATGCGAGATAAACATTTTGTGTCACTCCAAGTTCATCTTGAAGAAGAGTACTGTTAGAAGTATTATCATTAACGTGTAGGAAATAAAATATCTGAAATAAGATCGGGTTTATCGCTCATGAATTTAATATTCTTATTATTGATTAGATTTGATTTAGATATTATATTGATACTTTTGGAATTAGCTATTGCATAGTTTATTTAATTTTCTTAAGATATAAATAGATAAATCATCTTATGTAATTCTTGAGTCTGTAAACTAAATAAATTGCACTTCAACAGTTTTGGCTTTTTAAAAACTATATTTATACTTATTCATACCTCTACTCTCATTTCCTCATTTAATTTTAAATTTTATATGATATATAAGAAAAATTGTATATAATCACCTATGAGTTTGGACCTATAGGAGGATATTGATCAAAACCCTTATAGATCAAGTCGATTTATATTTCATATGGTATTAGAGCATATTACAGTATGGGGCCATACCTCACCGGACCCAGGTGTGTAGGTCTTGATTAGTAAACCTGAGGTCGGAAGAAAAATGTCTGACTCCTGGTTACTTGGTGAATCAGAGTGTTATTCGACATTCTTTGTTATTTTCCGTAAACCTGATACTGCACCCCAAACATTATGTAGTGTTATGCTTATGGTAATCAAGAAGAAATTCATCAACATGATTATATCCAACAGCTAGTTTTTAAATTTTCAGATTTTGTTTGCTATTTTCCCACAATCCTTTTTCGTTTTTCCTCTGTATCCATCACAGCCCTTTTGTTTTATTTTAATTGGTTCCGTTTTTTTACTTATAAAAAATTAAAATAAATCGAGACGGGAATGGTGGAGACATAGAGAAATGTGATAGGTCATAGGTCTTAACAATGAAATTATTAGACTGAGCAGCTCATAAATTACATATAGCAGTTGGCCAAAAAAAATTACATATAACGGTTGCCTATCTAAAAATTACACTAAATACTATTTATAGGATTAAAAATAGTTATCTAAGGAATAAATTTTCTGAGAATATATCAAATTATATCAAACTAATATTAGAATATCATGAAGGTATTAATCAAACTATTTCTTAATTATAATTATTTTATTTCCTAATTATTAGCAAATAACATGTCTAATAGTACCCTTTATGATGAACATGTTGCAATGATAATTCAACTTCGTGATTTGTAAGTTTGATTCATCGAGTAATTATCCATCACCAGGATTCACAATTAAAAAAAAAAAGAACTTTTCTCTTATTCCTATAAAATATCGCCAATTTTCTATTTCTTTAAATGGAAGTAGACTACGTGATTAATACATGTATTTGAAAAGTGCTGTCTTTAATTGATAGCCACAATCGATCAGTCCGAATAAACCTGTTCTGATATCATAGTTCATCCTCCTCTTATTCTACTTCATTTTTTTTTCACAAGGTATTAGAGTAAGCCGATCCTCACTTGTCCGTTGTCCGTTGTGCTATTGATTTAGTAACGATCTGGGAAGTTTGAAACATTTATGCCAACCGAATATAAAACAGCTATTAACAGTTGGACCAGAAGGATATAAAATGGACATAGGCTACTGTATCGACCATGGTATAAAAAGTGGAGATAAAATATTCTTAAAGCTAATTTTGAAGAATGAGGCTGCCTGGGCAATTCTGAAGGAGTGTTGGACATTTAATCTTCTTATTAGTAAATATGATTTAGATATGAGGAGTTTTCAACATTAGATCTGCTCATTTTGTTTTATTTTATTGTATATTATTCACCATATTTTTTAATTAATTATTTTTCTTATCACTTAATCTTTAAATAGTTAAATTGACTATTGTAATACTTAAATCTTTCAATAAAGAAATATTTGTCACTTCCGTGAGTTTGACATTTAGGTGTCAATGAAATTAAAGGTGCTACACAGAAGTAAGAATTTTTTTTTATATGAAAAGTTTTATAATAATATATATTTTATATTATCGAAAGTTGAGGACTATTTCAATTAAAAAAATAAAAGTTCATAATAGAATTAAAAATTCAGATAAAGTTTATATATTATATCATCATTTGCCCGAAGGTAAAACCCCTAAGATCAATGCTTACAATGATACTGGTTGTTTTCACATGTAAAATTTTGAATTAACAGAACAAGAAAAAGAAGTTTTTAATAATTTTTAAACTTGGAATCTTTGCTGCTTAACGAAGGAAAAAAAAGTAATTTTCTTTTCATACAAAAGTCGATTAGGCGAAACAAGCAGAACCCTAATATCAGATGGAATTTATAATCTATTATTGGTTTTAAATGATTTACCTAATTTATCTAACTTTCCTTTTTTGGTTTGAAAGGCAATATTTAATTTACCTAACTTTCATTCATGAAAGATCTGAAGTTAAATGATCTGACCCTAAAAACAAAAAAAGTTAACAGCTATGGTTGGGCAGGACAGAAATGTTTAAATAATCTTATCTTACTATGTGACGTGAGAAAATATCAATAAGATTATAATAAAAAAGTAAATTAATATCAATCACTCGATTAATCGACTTAATTCTTTCTAATTAGAGTAATTTAATTGATTTTTTCGTAACATCACTGTGAAGTAGTAACATTTAAGATTTTTGCATGAAAGGAACATATATGATGTGATTATAGGAATATCTAATTTTATATGAAAAGAGGAAATAAAAGCTAGGTTCCGTTCCAGCACATATGATACCTGAAATCGGAATTCGAACATTTAACTTATTTGTGTGGTTAAATTTAATCATTCATAATTTTCTAGTTTAAGCTCCAATTTACAAACTGTTTAAACCATTATATTCCTAACTCAAAGAATTTCCATTTGACATAATAATTGTGCATATTTAATGAATTTTTCATGCATAAAGTTTCATTACAACTTAAACTAAGTAATAAATAGTACTTAAATATAATGCAAATATACTTAAAATTTACACATATTTTATTATGATAGAAAATTATGTGCAATAATAATTATTATGAAAAAATTAACGCAATTCATTTCTTATAGGGAAAAAAATAAATAGGTTTCAATAAGGTACCTGGGACTTGTAGTATCTTACAGGTCCAGGTACAATGCAATTCCAAGATTCAATAGGGTAGGATCGGATCCAAAAATTGGGAACTGATCTTAAATAAGGTAAGCTCCGGATATTATGAAAAAATATAGTTACCCAACATCCCTAAATAGAACTGGACGTGACGTTCAAATACATTTTTTTTAGACGAGCATCTCAATTACAATATATTCTTATGTGATATTATCTCATCACCTGACGTGAGAAAGTATTAATTAAAATGTGCTAAACGAATAAATTAGTATTAATCACCAGTGCAATTATCATAATTATTATTAATCAAAATAATTCAATTGATTCTTATTTATTCTGAGTTAGGACTATCTAAGATTTTTTTTGATAGATTAGTTTTTGCAAATTAAGTGAAACTGATTGTGATTTGCATTTTTTTCAAGGTGGTAAGTGCCACATCAGTCAAGTGAAACAAAAAGAGTAAGAAATGTATAAAATGGCTTCTCAGTCAAAAAAAGGGGAAAAGGGACGCATTTCTTCTCCAAGCTTTTTCTCTTTTATTATTTTTATTTTAAACCTTTTCTTGAGACAGATTTAATACTCAATCTTCCTCTCAAATGACACTTTTTCATTTTTTTTTAGTGTTTTAGCATTAAAATACTGATTAAACAAAAACAAATAATAACTTTATTTTAAAAAATAGAAACAGATGGAAGACTTGCTGGTAATTGTCTTACAAGTTTGATTTTCCCGGTGGAGTGTCATACGTACTTCCATGTCTAAAAAGAGATTCAACAGTATTTTTATGGTTGAATAAGAATGTGATATCACATAGAAGAAGAATTCAAAAATTTCAAATAAATTAGTTATAACACATTACTTCAACCTCTTCAAACAAAGAGTTATTGCTGAAGATTGCATTCAATTATCATTGTGATTTAAGGGAAATACATACAGGTCATTATAGTTTTCTTTGATATTTTGACAGGATAAGCAATATGACAAATCTAAAGCAAGAAGAAGAAGAAATGAGCAACAATTAATTGAAGTTGCCTCTACAAATGAGCCCTCAACACAATTGCCATTTTGCCTTTGTCCCATGGTGAAACAAACTTGTTACTGAAATGGAGAGACACCCCTTAAGCAAGGTCTCTGTTTTGAATCTTGTGAATATGGAAAATTCATCTTGAAAAAACTCTACCTCCTAATGGGTTCACCCGGCTTGAACTTAGTCAGGAGTAGGACACATTAGATTTCTAAATACGGGTGATTCAGACTCAAAAAGTGGTGAACAAACTTATTCTCATAAAAATCTTTCCTTTTTCTAGTAAATATGAAAATACAAAATGAGCGATGAGATGCGATTTTACTAAACTGATTATTATTAAAACAAACTACAAAAAAAAAAGAATATTGTTGAACATAGCTCATTGAACTGAAAGTTATATGTCTTCCACAAATTAACTTCAAATTATTTAAATAAATTTTTAAATAAGATGTCTCAAACAGAATTAAGATGATCTACACTTCCATGTCCTTTTTTTCTCTTTTTATTTTGATGTTGCTCCTTTGCGATTCGACTATCAATTATTTTAGGGTATATTACCTGAAAAATTATGATGTTTGACAAAATTTCCTATTTCATCACGAGCTTAAAAAATATAAAAAGTGTCACATGTTTTTTTTTTTTTGAAATGTCACGTAGTCAATTTTGTCAAAATCATCCGTTCAATTATTCATGTCAAATCTTGACGTGGTTGTTAAACTCACAGTGGCCCAAAAGAAATAAATCCTAGGTTTATAAGATAATTAGATAACACAGTCTGATAGCTGAAACTTTTCAGTGAAAATGGACCGGATATCTTGTATGGTCTATTATTGATCATATCATATGTGACTGCTTGATCACACGCAATATCTGACGTAAACTCAGACACGTTTTCGTCAGTCCCCTATGTAAGCCCGAATCCGTCCCTGGCAGTCACCTCCCCGCCCAAGGTCACCGACTTCGGTCAACGGTTCGTTCACAATATTACACAATTCGACAACGGTATTTTTACCGACCCGACTTGATAAGATAATGTTTTGTGCTCATGCCACATCTTATTGGATTCCTCTCTTATCTGGCTGTGCCAGACCTAATTGCCAACCTAGCAATAACAGCGTGAAAAAATTTAAGGAAGAAAAGTAAATGGCGAATCTTTTTGTTAGGTAAAATGAAAATTGTGGATAAAATTTTTTTAAATAAATAAATATATTGAAGTTCTCGTGTTTCCTTTCCCAACAAACTTGAGTTCTCAATTGTTAGCCCACTCAATAAATAATTACAAATCTATTCTGTATATGAAAACTAAATGTGAGCCCTTGGCTCCGTGGCTTTCTGTCATTGATTCCTTGCCCGAGACACTGGCTCGAGCCTGCTGCAAAAGATGGGCTGATGGTTGAACCATTTCAATTTTTTATAAGAATATTTTTAGTTTTATTATTTTTGGTCAGGTAGTTTTATTTAATAACTGTAATATTTGAAAGTAGAATAATAATAATCTTAAGGCAGCTATTACTTTCATTATAACAGTAATATTATATTATATCTGTAGAAATTATTATATTATATTAGTTGTTTATAATTCATAGCAAATTATTGAATGCAATTATATTATTTTTTTATCCATAATTTGATAGAATTCTATAGAAAGTTATTTTTTATTTTATTTTTATCAATCTCACCTTCTATTTTATTTTATTTTTTTATTGATCAAATGTTACTCTCTTATGATTAATTAGAATCTTATAAAGTTTTAGAAAAAAAATATCTGCTACCAAGCGCGGATTTTCTGGCATAGTATAAATGAAAACACTGCTTGGTCCCTGAACCCGCAAACATGGTTTTGCCAAACTTTTTCAACACTGTTTATTGAATATGTAATTTGAACTTTGTAGACGCAAATTATTAACTCCCATTTCTAACTTTTTTTTTTTACATTTTCTAAAACATATTTTACCATGACATTTTGACAGTGGTGAAACAACTCTGAGATTCTATATAAAGAGGCTTAGAAGCGTTGCAGTAGATCATCCAAGTGAAACAAAACATAGAAGGGAAAAATGGGGTCCTCGATGGCCTCCACAATTTTCACTATACTTGTGGTGGCATTGCTCTCTCTTAACCTTCCATCCCAAGCTACGGCCATCATACCTTTTCCTTGGCTACCTCCTCTTATAAAAAGGCCTCCACCACCTCCTCCACGGGGGCCACCACCACCGCCTTGCACCTGCCCGCCTCCGCCACCACCTCCTCCACCACCACCGGTGCAACGCCCACCACCTCCTCCTCCCCCACCGGTGCAGCGTCCCCCTCCTCCTCCCCCACCACCGGTGCAACGCCCGCCACCGCCACCTCCTCCACCGGTGCAGCGTCCCCCTCCTCCTCCTCCACCACCGGTGCAACGCCCGCCACCGCCACCTCCTCCACCGGTGCAGCGTCCCCCTCCTCCTCCTCCACCACCGGTGCAACGCCCGCCACCGCCACCTCCACCTCCTCCACCGGTGCAGCGTCCCCCTCCTCCTCCTCCACCACCAGTGCGACGGCCACCACCACCGGTGCGGCGCCCACCACCCCGTCGACCTTAAGGATAAGATATAACATGTGAGGAACGCCGGGTATTTATATTTGTGCATGTACGCATACAAAATTTAACCTTGTGAACTGATTGATGTTTTTTTTTTCAATTTTATTTTGCAGGGAAGGTGACGAAGAATAGGAAACTGCAATAAATAAATAGATGAAGATCCAATGTAATAAAAGAGAAGTAGAAAGCAATCGCCTTCTAGCTTTTGCTCTAGCTATTGTACTCTCTGTGACCAAACAACCTTATATAACAAGAAAATAAAGTGTTATGAACTAATATCGTTTCGGTTCGCTATTTCTCTTGGAAGTACGAATCCTTTCTTCAACTGCGTCCCCTCTCAATACTTAGAAAGTCTTGTATTTCACAAGGATACCGCACCGTCACTGCAGCATGGTATTATAAGCCAATAAAATTAGCTATAACAGCAGAGAATTTACAAAGCAAAATATAAACTTAGATCTTAAATAAAAATTCTGACAATACTAAAAATTTTAAGAAACCTTAACAATCATTAAAAATCCTAAAAAACTCTTATTTTGTAATATTTGACATCCTTGTCCTTTCTCTCTAATTGATATCATGGTTTTTTAAGATTTTATTTAGATTTTTAAATTTTAATTTTTGAAAAGATCTTAATTTATATTTTATTGTTAAATTCTCTCGTGTAAATATGCTGACATGATGTTTATTGCCTTGCCACACCATGTTAACGTATCCATGACTTAATAAGACTTTGTCCTCAATATGTGACATCATGTCCAGACGAAAACCTTTCTCAGTAAAGATGGACTATATATAAAAAAATAATAATTTGCTCATTTTCTCAAAAAAGTCAAACATTTTAATTTTTTTTTAAAATTTATATGCTTTAATTTTATTTCTAAATCAAACCGAACTTTTTTAAATTTTAAAAATAAAACATGTAGTTTCCTTTTGCTCCTAATTTAAGCCAAATATTTCATATTTTAATATTAAAATCACACTTTTATTTTACTATTAAATCAAACTAATTTGTCTGGCTTGATATTAAATACTTATGTAAATTTCCCTTACAACCTTTTCTTCACTGCAAGATAAAAGTATATTAGAATTTTTTAAATTTGGAATTGTTTCTTATAGATGGTTCTTTTAGTATTTTCTCATAACTAATATTTAGTCTTAATTTAAGATAAAATTATTAAGCTAATTTTACATAAAACTTACCCTAATTTTATCTATTTCTAAATAGGTAATAATAAAATAAAATAAAATATGTCGCACAAGTATATCATTTTGTATTTTAATATATTAGTTTACCTGGTCAATAAATAAAAAATAAAATATTTATTTTTCATATTTGAACTTTGAAGAGTTTAGCTTGATTTGGGAATGAAATAAAACTATATGAATATTTTTTTTAACTTGAAAAGTTTAACTTAATTTGGAAGTAAAATTAAATTATATAATATTATTTTTAAAATTTTAAATATTTGTTTTTTTAAAAAAGAAGTAAACCCCATTCTTTTTAAATTCACACTTTATTTAATGTTACCACACGCACAATCTTACACTTATTCGAAGTTATTTCGAAATGGTCTCATCCGATTCAGGACAGTCTCCTCCTGTTTATGATAGTAGCAAAATTTCATATTTCAAAGGAATTAAAAATTAGCCTTTTAAGTACCCAAAAATAATTAGAAGGTGCAGACCTCAGTATCACAATCCCAGTTTCTAATACAATTGCATTTCACTTCTCTATATGCCATCAATAGTCCAATTGTTAATATAAGGATCAAATTTCTCCGTGGACAACTCTTGTTTATAACAAGATCGTGTTCTTGACAGCGAATTGGCCCCTTTATCTTTAAGCGGTTAATAAGTGAAAGCACATTAAGTTTTCACTCTGATTGTCTGCTTAAGCTGATTCTGATTCACTCTATATCTTTATTATTCTCACTTTAATCTCTTCTCTCGGTGTGGTTTGACCTGAGCCATGCTAACTCTAATGTAGCCTAAAATTTATTTCTCGAATCAGTTAGATTTCTATATCAGTTAATTGGGGGCGATGAATTAAATAGTTTCAACTTAGGGACTAGCATACACAACTCAAGCAATCCAAAAACATAAAAGAAGTGAACACGAAAATAAGATAAGAGACTAGAATGAGAAAGAGAGTTTAGTAGAGGTGGCATTGCTCTCGCCATGTGACCTAGAGATCCTGGGTTCAATATCATCCATGGGACATCTCATACCTCTTTTATTTCCTCTTCATTTTACCCTTTTTAGACTTATGCGCCTCTTCTATATACTAAAAAAAAAAGATTTGATTGATCATCATAGGATGAAGAAAATCAATGCATAACTAAAGAAGAGTCAAACACTATCAACATGAAAAGAATACAATAAGTAATCTTAGGAAAAAGAAAGAGAAAACTCTAATTTTGCAGTATGTACGACTCTCTCAAGGTGGAAAAAGTCTTCAATAGAGACGATAACTCGCTAATGACGTACTTTTTATTAGAGCAAAGTACATATATTTTGTGATGTAATAAAGATCCGTGTCAAAAGAATGCCACATTAAGTAACACTACATCAGTTAGTGCAATGGCTTTACTAAAGATTTTCTCCACAAAGCCACAAACTCTGCTGTTCAAGATCTTTACTTTTCCTAGCCGTGGGATAGATGTAATTATTTAAAAGCTCGTCTCTCAAGAACTCTAAAAGCAAGTGTAAAAATATGTTTTAAAAAAAATCATCCCCAACCATGAAGGACTCTTATGTACTTTCTGTAATCTTTCCAGAATATCTTTCCCCTCGACATTCTCAGTGCTCTCAGGGTTTGATTCATTTCTTTTCTGCTTATCTTCAGGCACCACTAGCTCTAGAATATTTGAAACTTTTTTTTTGTAGAAAGGTAAATGAATTCCATTCAATTGAAAAATATATTTACAACGGTCTAAAAGTAAAACTATCTAAATCCTCAAAGCACCTGCAACTATCAATCTAAAAAGTCGAAAATGTAAACAGGAATATCTGTAACTTTTCAGAAGAGCATACAAAAAATATTGAATCATGAGAAACTTGCCAAATTTTATATATTTGTCTTGTTGTGTTGCTAAGTGTGCCGTAACACAGGTAACTGAGAGCACTCTACAGTGTTGTGTCGTAACATGTGATATGACACTGGTCTCTTAAATTAATTTTGTATGTCGTTTGACATACATGTAAACCTGTAAGAGCATTTTGTGGGCTTGTTGCATGCTTTCGACTTTCCATGCCCGCATCTATAATCACAAGGGCTGAATTAAGCATGAATCTCAACAAAAGGTGATCATATTTGAAAGATTCCAAACTATCCAGGACTCAATGAACTAACTCCACTTTAAATTACTTGATACATTCTTTCATATTGATAGTGTTTTGACCTTTCCTTTCATTTTTTTTGGTGCTTACAATTGTCATATAGAAATCATTTGAAATGAGACTAATCTAGTTCGAGCCGGATTGGCCCATTAAAAGATAAAGCTCTCTCACTATTAGTTTTTTTTATTCACAAAGACTCGAAGTATATATATTTGCTGAGGAACAAATGCCATATTACTTGAACCAATTTTATTGATATTTTTACTCTCATATTTAGTTTCTTATATTAATTTGGCATTCACTTCTTTTATGCTTGTCGATTGCATGAATTGCTTATGCTAGTACCCATCTTAAAGCTATTTTGTCGATTACCCACCAATTAAACTGATCTAAAAATATAATTGAATTTGAGAAATAAATTTTAGGCTAAGCAGGAGACAGTGTAACCTATTAATTCACATGGAAATACGGTGTTATTAGTGGGAATAATAGAGACTTATACCCGATCATCCTATGTAAATAATTAGGGCATATATTTAACAGCCTCTATTAGCTATTGAGAGTACGGTCACATATAAGTCAGAGTTACGTAAGGCAATATTCAAATCTTAGATTAACAATTACACTAATTGATGGCATAGCGAGGAGTGGAACCCAATGGGTAGCATTTGGGAGAAGTTGTGATCCTTATGACTGCATCGTCTAATACTTTCTAATTCGAGAGAACTGTCTCAATTTCAATGCTTAGTTGAATTATGTATTAAATCTCTATGGGATAACACTCGTACACTCATCATTATATTACTTGTTCGATACGTGCACCGGGAAGCCTAAAATTTATAGCTATGGATTGGCTATCACGAGACCATTCAATAATGCATTTCATATGACAAAATGAATGAAAAAATTATGGCCACAGGATGTCTATTATCTACAAGGATAAGAAATAAAGAGAAATAAATAGGCGCATAATTCTCATGATGATAATAGAGCTTTTCTGATTATGAGTCGGAATCTTATATCACTGTATTAATACTACTTCCTCTGAATTTATGTTCTTGAATCAAAATTTTCTCAATTAGTTTGGCCTTCTTATTTCATCTACCATCGATGCTCTCATGTCATTCTCCTCCTCCTCCTCCTTCGTGTCGATGACATCATTCCCATAGGTGATTCACTGTCTCTCGTTGGTCACTCTAGTCATAATTCTTTCCAATCAGTTTGACATGCAAAACATTGATCTTCTGCTTTATTTCCTCAGGGTTGAGGCCACTAGACAATTGACTTCCTCTTCCTTTCTCAACGAAACTATTTGAAGATGTATTTTAAAAGTTAGATCTTAGTAACTCGAACAGATTTGGGTTTGTTGACGTAATGCTAAGAGATCGACTATGGAAAATGTAGTTTTTGATGGTTCAAAAACTTTATGTCTTGGTGCACGAAAGGGCAACCAAAACTCCATTAAGGCCGTATCTCTCGTCTTGGTACATGTAATGGACAACTTTGAAATAATTAATAAGATTCATTTATTTCTAGGGTGGGTTATTTTTCTACTTTTAGGATTTTATTAAAAATATTAAAATGGTTTAATATTATTGATTTGAAATATCACATAAATACTATCATATAATATACTCGTTACACGGAAGAGACCCTCATCTTCCACGCATATCACGAGAGATTGATTAACCGAGTTAAGAAATACACACACAGATATATACATATATATTGATATGTATGTAGATTAGCATATTTGGTTGCTTAAAAGGCTAATTTCTAGTCCCTTCCATACTTAAAATCTGCTACATAGGAGCATTGTGATTATTAGTGTAAAACTATCCGCATGAGCCTATAAGAGATTGGACTCATTTCCATCTAAAATCCTAAGTTATTATGTGGTGGTGGTGTTCAATTCTCTTATAAACCAAGATCGTCGGTATTCATTATTTGCTGTGTGATTCATTCTCAACAATCGGATGAGACCACTCGAGATAATATAGTTTAAGATTGTGATTAGATAAGTTAACTGAATTATTATTCCTAAATATATATCCATCTTTACTGAGAAGCTTTTTGGTCTGGACATGAAATCATATGTTGATAGAGGTCATAATAGAAGAAAGAATTCGAACATGCAAGAGAAATACAGCCGAAACAAGATTAGTTCTTATTGTATGAGACACTTTATTTTCTTGTTATATAAGGTTGTTTGGTCACAGAGAGTACAATAGCTAGAGCAAAAGCTAGAAGGCAATTGCTTTCTACTTCTCTTTTATTACATTGGATCTTCATCTATTTATTTATTGCAGTTTCCTATTCTTCGTCACCTTCCCTGCAAAATAAAATTGAAAAAAAAAAACATCAATCAGTTCACAACGTCAAATTTTGTATGCGTACATGCACAAATATAAATGCCAGGCGTTCCTCACATGTTATATCTTATCCTTAGGGTCGACGTGGTGGTGGGCGCCGCACCGGTGGTGGTGGCCGTCGCACTGGTGGTGGAGGAGGAGGTGGGGGACGCTGCACCGGTGGAGGAGGTGGCGGTGGCGGGCGTTGCACCGGTGGTGGAGGAGGAGGAGGGGGACGCTGCACCGGTGGAGGAGGTGGCGGTGGTGGGCGTTGCACCGGTGGTGGTGGAGGAGGAGGGGGACGCTGCATCGGTGGTGGAGGAGGTGGCGGTGGCGGGCGTTGCACCGGTGGTGGTGGAGGAGGTGGTGGCGGAGGAGGGCAGGTGCAAGGCGGTGGTGGCGGCCCCCGTGGAGGAGGTGGTGGAGGCCTTCTTATAAAAGGAGGTAGCCAAGGAAAAGGTACAAAGATGGCCGTAGCTTGGGATGGAAGGTTAAGAGAGAGCAATGCCACCACAAGTATAGTGGAAATTGTGGAGGCCATCGAAGACCCCATTTTTCCCTTCTAAGTTTTGTTTCACTTGGATGATCTACTGCAACGCTTCTAAACCTCTTTATATAGAATCTCAGAGTTGTTTTTACCACGGTCAAAATGTCAAGGTAAAATATGTTTTAGAAAATGTATAAAAAAAAAAGTTAGAAATGGGGGTTATTAATTTGCGTCTACAAATTTCAAATTAAATATTCAATAAACAGTGTTGAAAAAGTTTGGCAAAACTATGTTTGCTGGTTTGGGGACCAAGCTATAGTGTTTTCATTTATGCTATGCCAGAAAATCCGCGCTTGGTAGCACATTTTTTCTTTTTTTTTTTTATAAAACTTTATAAGATTATAATTTATCATAAGAGAGTAACATTTGATCAATAAAAATAAAATAAAATAGAAGATGAAATTGATAAAAATAAAATAAAAAATAACTTTCTATAGAACTCTATTATATTATAGAAAAAAACAAATTAAACAATCGTATAGTTGCATTCAATAATTTGCTATGAATTATAAACAACTAATATAATATAATAATTTCTACAGATATAATATAATATTACTTTTATAATGAAAGTAATAGCTGACTTTAGATTATTCTTATTATTCTACTTTCTTGCTTAAATTTTTCGACGCCGTTATTGCTAGTGTGAGAATTAGGTCTAGCACAGCCTCGATAAGAGAAGAGCCCAATAAGATATGGCTCGAGCACGACATATTATCTTATCAAGTTGGGTCGGTACAAGTACCACGTCAAGATTTCACATTAGTCATTGAACGAATAATTTTAACAGAGCTAACTCTGTTATATTTCACGAAAAAATAAAAGTACGTGACAATTTCTTAGATTTTTGAAGTCCATGTAAAAATAAAAAATTTTACCAAACATTGTAATTTTTCAGGTAATTTATTCTCTAATAATTGGTAGTCGAACCGTAAAGTAGCAGTATCGAAATAAAAAGGGATAAGGAAAGACATGGAAATGTTGACCATTTTACTTCTTTTTGAGACATCTACTTTAAAAATGTATTTAAATAAGTGGAAGTTAATTTGTTTAAGACATATAACTTTCATTTCAGTAAGCTAGTTCAACAATATTGTATTTTTAATAGTTTATTTTAATAACATTCAGTTTAGTTAGATCGCATCTCATCGTCCATTTTCTTCATTCATATTTATTAAAATGTGAAAGTAAAAAAAAAAAAGAGGAAAGATTTTAATGGGAATAAGTTTTTTCACATTTTTTTCGATCTAAACCACCAATATTCAGAAATCTAATGGGTCATGACTAAATTTTAGTCGGGTGAACCTACTAGGAGGTAAAATTTTTTTAATGTGAATTTTCTTCATTTACAAGAATTCGAAACAGAGATCTTACTTAAAGGGTGTTTCTCCATTTCAGTAACAAGTTTGTTTCACCATGGAACAGAGACAAAATGTCAATTTTGTTGAGGGCCAATTTGTAAAAGCAACTTCAATTAGTTGTTGCTCATTTCTTCTTCTTCTTCTTCTTGGATTCCAGTATTGCTTATCTTATCAAAATATCAAAGAAAACTATAATGACCTGCATGCATTTCCCTTAAATCACAATGATAATTGAATGCAATCTGCAACAATGACTCTTTGTTTGAAGAAGTTGAATTCTTCTTCTATATTTCCTGTATGCCATAGAGTGAACCTTTTGCTTCAACTCCTTTTTGTACTATCTCGTTGTTGTTCAACCATGAAAATACTTCGAACCTCCTTTCAAAGATTAAAGTGCGTATAACATTCCACCGTGAAAACCAAACTTTTAGGATAATTATCAACAAGTCCTCCATCTATTTCTATTTTTTAAACTAAAACTATCATTTTTTTTCTTTTTTTTCTATTTAATCAATATTTTATTGTTTAAACAATGAAAAATAAAGTGTCATTTGACAGAAAGATTGAGTATTAAATCTGTCTCAGGAAAAGTTTTGAAATAAAAACGATAAAAGAGAAAAAGCTTGGAGACCGAATGTATACCTCCTTTTTTTTTTGTTTGGCTGAGAACCAATTTTGTACATTTCTTACTCTTTTTGTTTCACTTGACTGATGTGGCACTTACCCCCTGAAAAAAATGCAAATCATAATAAGTTTCACTCAACTGGCAAAAAGTAATTTAGGAAAAAATATTCAGATAGTACTCCTATCGAATAATGATACCGTGAGAAATAACTAATTGAATTTTTTTAATTAGTAATAATTATGACGACTGCTCAAATAACTAATAATAATTTACTTATTTGCCACATTTTTGTTAGTGTTTCCTCATGCTACGGTGAGAAGTGGGATCATCTAAGAATTTCTTGTAATTTAGATGCTGATCACAAAAGAAACACTTTTATTTGAAAGTCACATCCACTTCTATTTCTTCTTTTTGTATAAAATCAGATATTCCTATAGCGACATCTTATGTATTCACTTGAGGAAAAAATCTTACATATTCATAACTCATAGTAAGATGATGAAGAAAACTCAGTTACATTACTGTAATTAGAAATAATTTCATCAATTGCTCGATTAATTGATACTAATTTGTTTATTTGTCATAATCCGATTAGTATTTTCTCACGTCACTTGATAAATAAAATTATTTAAAAATTTCCGCCCGCCTCGACCATAGTTGTTGACTTTTTTGCTTTTAGGGTCAAATCATTTAACTTTAGTTAGATCTTTCATGAATGAAAGTTAGATAAATTAGGTAAATCATTTAAACCAGTAATAGATTATAAATTCCATTTGATATTAGGGTTCTCTTTGTTTTGCATAATTGACTTTTGCATGAAAAGAAGATTACCTTTTCTCTTGGTAAGTAGCAAGATTCCCAGTTTAAAAATTATTAAAAACGTTTAAAAAATTTTCTTTTTCTTGTTTTGTTAATTCAAAATTTTACATGTGTATTGTAAGCATTAATCCTAGGGGTTTTACCTTCATATTTCTACAATAGGGACGAATTGTACCAATAGTACAAAATTTATATTATTATAAAACTTTTCACATAAAAAGGAAAAATTCTTACTAATGTGTACATTAAGGTAACAAATATTTCTTTATTAAAAGATTTATTTATTACAAAAGTCAATTTAACTATTTAAAAGTTAAGTCATGGGAAAAATAAGTAATTAAAAAATCTAATGAATAATATACAATAAGATAAAACAAAATTGGTAACTCTAATGTTGAAACTCCTCCCAATATCTAAATCATATTTACTAATAAGAAGAAAATCAAATCTCCAATACTCCTCTAGATGAGCATGAAGCACCACGAACTGCCAAAGGCAACTTTAATCTTCAAAATTAGTTTTAAGAATATTTTATCTCCACTTTTTATGGCCGATATTGTAGCTAATATCCGTTTTATATCCTACCAATCCAACTGTCACTAGCTGTTTTATATCTTGTTGGCATAAATGTTTATGCGTATCTCCAAATGCTCAAATTTCCTAGGTCGTTTTACTAAATCAATAGTAGAACGGGCAATGGACGAGTGATGATCGACTTGCTCTAATTCAATATGTAGAATAAGAGGAGGATGCGCTATGATATCAGAGGATGTTTATCCGGAGTGATCCATTGTGGCTATCAATTAAAGACATGACTATTTCAAATGCATGTATTAATCACGTGGTCTACTCTACTTCCATTTAAAGAAAGAAAACTGTGATATTTTACGGGAATAAGAGAAAAGTTCTTTTTTTATTTTTTCACTATGAAGCCCGACGATGGATAATTACTTGATGAATCAAACTAACAAATCTTGAAGTTGAATTTTTGCTAGATAAGCTCATGGATTTATTCATTGTGGGTCAGTAGAGGTGGACCCAAAAAAATATAAATCATATTTTCTGTGCAAGAGACGTACCTATGACAAAGAATGAGTTAGACTATTTTTATCCCTAGAAATCCAAGAGATCTGCCAGAAATCAAATACAGCTTTTAAAGCATGTATATCAAAAATGATATTACCATAATCCCAAATTGGTTTTTGCATCCAATTAACAACGTTTACAACCATTTGTGCATAAGAGAAAATGACAGTACTCCTTCATTCTTAATTGATTGCTATTTTGAAGCCACCAAGACAGCCATGAAGCTTCCGACTCCATGAAGCTTTTCGCCTTCCTTCTTCAAAGGCGATCACTGCAATAAAAATTTCTTTGGCTGTCCAAACTTCATCAACAAACATCAGCAAATCGTGAAGTTGAATAATCATTGCAACATGTTCATCATAAAGGGAACTATTAGATATGTTATTTGCTAATAATTAAGAAATATAATAATTGTAATTAAGATCATTTCTATCAAAACTTTGATTAATATCTTCATGATATTCTAATATTAGTTTGATATAATTTGATATTCTCAACATATTTATTCCCTAGATAATTGTTTTTAATCCTATAAATGGGATTATATGTAATTTAAATATGCAACTGTCATATGTAATTTTTTTGGGCAGCCGCTGCTGTATGTAATTTATGAGCTGCTCAATCTAATAAATTTTGTTGTCAAGACCTATGACCTATCACATTTCTCTAGGTCTCCACCATCCTTTTCTCGTTTTATTTTAATTTTTTTTTATAGGGCGGAAAGCGAACTAATTAAAATAAAACAAAAAGGCTGTAATGGATATAAAGGAAAAACGAAAAACGAATTGCGGGGAAAAAGCAAACAAAATCTGAAAATTTAAAAACTAGCTGTTGGATATAACATATATATATATATATTCTAATCATTCTTTTGTTATATTTTTTTTCTAGATAGAGATGACGATTCTTTTTGAACCCACGGACACCTCACAAGTTCATGGATTTAATAAGTAAGTTCATGTGTAAATCATGTACGTGAAGGTTAGTCTTATCAAGAACTACACACTTAAGAGAGAAATCAATCCTACAACCTCATGTTTCTTTTGTTACATTTGTGTCACTTAAATGGAAAAAAAGTTATTTAGTTGCTTATCCTGAAGAAACTTCGTTATTAATAGGCACATCCAATAGTTTTGTGTTTGGGGGAAGGAGTGGAGACGATACTATTAACAATCAAACTTGATGGAGTGGTTTCGGTACAGTGACACAGGATCCTGACTCATAATCAAGATAGATTTATATGACCCTGTATTTCTTTTTATTTCTTATTCCCGTAGTAGGTTCATATGCATTTTTTATCACCGAAAAAAAAATATGTACATTTCTTACCGGAAAAAATATGTAAATGGTGCCGACCAAATCACATAACTGAGAAACTCATGCACGTCTGAAAATTGCAGATATCTGCAAGTTATGCTGGAGTTTCGAGCATGAAAGCAATTATGACCTGACTGTATCATCTATTTTAACGGGTAAGTCCGCTATTAAATCACGATATTTGACAAAATTTTTTATTTTATTATGACTTTTAAAAATATAAGAAACCGTCACGTGCTTTATTTTTCCATAAAATTTCACAAATTTAATTCGGTTAGATTTTTCAATTAAACGTTGACATGACCACCGATGAGTCATTCTTTATTGCTAATGTGTCATTTTTTGTTTACACAGATAGATGAATAAGGGAATTCAACTGGATGAGGTAAAATTTATTACTATTGTTGAATGAGATCATATTTTTACTGTCAACCTGCTTTGCTACTAGGCAAATCCATTAGTTGATTGTGAAAGATTTGACTCATATTTACATAACTTCCTACAGCGTTTGTTTAAAATTATATATGTTATCTTCTAGAACTCTTTTTATTATCTATCTGATATAGTGTCTAATTTTCAACAGTTTTCGCATCCCTGTATAATAAAAATGCCATGTAGGTAGTAAAAATATCATATTAGCACGCCACATCAGCATAGCATATCCGCAATTAAATGAATAATTTTTATGAAATTAACTCTGTGACGTGTTGAAAAAAAGGAAAATATGTGGCAAATTTTTATATTTTTAAAGGCCGCGACAAAGTATAAAATTTTATCAAATTTCATGATCTTACATGCAATTTATCATATTTTGAACACTAAACTATCACTATTATCCAAATTTGTATAATGCACGACGATTTCGCCCAAGTCAAATAATATAATATTACAGGTCCCTGCAAATACAATATTTGTATTCCCTCTCCCCCAAGAATGGATGCTATCCCTTTTTTTTTCCTGGGTCAAATCCCTTAACTTTGGTAGATCGTTGATGAATAAAAGTTAGATAAATTAGGTAAATCATTTAAACGAGTAATAGGTTAGGAATTCCAACTTGGTATTAGGATCCTGTTCATTTTGTATATCTGATCTTAACGTCAGAAAATAACTCATAAAAAACGATTTTTACATGAAAATAATTAGAGAATAAAATTAATTTTTAAAACAAGAAAATACAGTAAAAGTCCTATATGTTTTGTATTTTTTAGCATCAGTCCTAAAAATTGATTATGTCATACAGTTTAGTACATTATATGGTGGACCCTCAATCAATTTGCTCATTAAGTTTGGGATTCATTGCTTGTCGATTCACCCCACTTGTGTCTCTATGTAATTCGTTTGTGTATCAAGACTTTGAAGATATTTTCCACATTCTAGAACTGATTTGAGTGCTCTTGAATTGCTGAAATTGCAGTATTCTTGAAGTCGAGGAGTGTCTCTTCAAGGTTAGAAAGACGATCCACAGCTAAAAGTTCGTGTCTTTGCACGGATTGGAAGCTTGGTCTAGGAACTGACTTGTTGTTGGCATAAGAGAATTTCAGGTGATTACTACACCTCAAATTATAGGTGTTTTAAGTATGGGTGCTCTCGGGGGGTTACAACTTACATATTTTACCTCTTGAGGACCTTGAATATAATCTGATATCTCACATACTCCCTGGTTTCATTGGTTGTTGCTCGATCAGGTCCCTAGTGTCTCTAAGGATGATACCTCCCTCATGATTTCATCGACCTTGAAAGACAAACCGTGACTACATCTTTGAAACGAATTCCCATGGCTCCTTTCCCTACTGATGACATCTTGGTCGACCATTGGTACTTGTTATTGGCTCGATCCTTTCCCTGTGCAGCATTTCTTGAGGGACAATCCTTGTATTTTTGTTGACTTAAGATTTAAGAGTTTGAGGGGAGTTTCATTTCTTGAGCGACTTTTGTTTAAACAAAGATGGGAGGGAAGTGAAAAGAAACGGAGTGAAGATGAAGGGAGAATGAGAGAGAGTCTGAAAATTTTCATGGTGGATTGTTAGCATTGAGGGTGCCTGAGGCCTCCCCAAGGGGAGCTCGCAAGGGAAGTCCTTGGACTGCGACTGTTTCTCGAGAGATTTTCTTCTAAGAAATGTTTTTAGAATTCCGTTATACATAGATCAGAGCTTGAACATCTTCAAATATAAGATGTTATTGCAAATTGCATTCAGTTTTTGGTGTGATTTAGAGCAAATATATCGTGATCATAATAGTTCTTGTTTGATCAAGATGAGCATTACTGACTAATCTAACAAAACAAGAATGAGTAACAATTCAATTGATGTTGCTTGTACAAATGAGCCCACAGGATAATTGTCATTTTATCTTTGTTTCTGTGGTGAAACAAACTCATTTTGCTTAAAGTCTTTTCCTCTTTGACTTTCTTTGTGAATAAAAAAGGCGCATGAGTCTAAAAATAAATAGGATGAATAAAGGGACACAGAGAGTCCTCTAGTGAGAATTAAATCCAATATTTTTGAGTTTTAAGCTGAAGGCAAAACCACTGTATCATGCAGTCTTTCTCTTCCTTTTTCGATTTAGATTATCGTAATTTGTGTTGGATGCGAAAGTCTAAAAATTGGTCAACAACATTGCACTGGCTCATTCTTGTTTTAAGCTAAAGTGAGTTTTCACTTTTACATTTTATCGGCAGTGATATTGGTTTTTACTTTCAAATATTTCCATTGCCTATTTATTTCCTTCTTCAAATCCACTTGAAGTACAAGCGATAAAAGAAATGAGTTTTCGTGTAGTGACACAAGGCCATGTCTCGGAATTTAGAGGTTAGGGTTTCGATCCTCATCGTGGAATTTATGTACCCATTTTATTTTTCTGTCTTCTATTATTATACTAAACTTATAGATCACTCTTATCGGAAGAAAAACTTGCTGATTAAAAAAAATCATAAATATAACTTAAAGCACATTTTGGTCCCTGACCCAGAAAACATAGTTTTGCCAAACTTCTCTGGACCATTTGTTGAATGTGTAATTTTGACTTTGCAGACTCCAATTAAAAATCCCCATTTCTAACATCTTAATGAAAATTTTGAGAACTTATTTTGCCATGACTTTTTACCGGAGTAAAACAACTCTGAGAATCCATATAAAGAGGCTTAGAAGCATTGCTAAGTAAAACAGAAATGGGGTCTTCAATGGCCTCCATAATTCCCGCTATACTTGTGGTTGCATTGTTCTCTCTTGATCTTCCTTCCCAAGCTACGGCCATCCATCTACCTCCCCCTTTCCCTTTTCCTCGGCCAAGACCTCCACCGCCTCCTCTGCCACAGTCGCCACCACCACCGGCTTGCACTTGTCCCCCTCCGCCGCCGCCACCTCCTCCTCTGCGGGTTCCTCCCCTACCTCTGCGACCTCCTTTGCAGGTTCCTCCCCTACCTCTGCGACCTCCTCCTCTGCGGGTTCCTCCCCTACCTCTGCGACCTCCTCCTCTGCGGGTTCCTCCTCTGCGGGTTCCTCCCCTACCTCTGCGACCTCCTCCTCTACGGGTTCCTCCTCTACCTCTGCCACCTCCTCTACCGGTGCAGCGCCCTCCACCGCCACGACGGAGTCCGCCTCCACCTCCCCCTCCACCACCGCCACGGAGTCCACGTCCGCCACCACCACGGAGGCCGCCACCTCCTAGAGCCCAATGAAAGATATAACAAGTGAGGAGCGTCTATTATATGTATCATATAATAGGATCAGAAGTTCTACAAATGTAAAACCATGCATAAGAATTATAACTCTAATATTTTGATTATTTAGGTGAATTGAACAGATTTCAGACAAGTATTCGTATCTTTGACTACCAAGTTCAACCTTGTAAACTAATTGAAGTCGTTTTTTTCTCTTTTTAATTTTATTTTGCAGGAAAGATGACAGAAAGTCCAAATAAATAAAGAGATGAAGATCAGTCATCGGATGTAATAACAGAGAAATGGAAAGCAATCGTGTTAGCTTTTGCTTTATCTATTGTATTTCTCTATGACCAAACCTACCTGACAAGAAGGAAGAAATTAAAGGGTCTCGTATCGTATAATTAATGTTGCTTCCTTTCGCCATTCCTCACGCATGTTCAAATTCTCTCCCGTTGCGAACCGTCTCAATAAGGAGAAATCTTGCATTTAAGGGAAATAATAAAATTAAGTTATTTTAAAAATATTTTTCTTTTAAATTTTATAAAAAATTTTAAAAATTAACTTGATTTTATTGGTAATGACACCATTATACATAAGAGCCTCTCCTTAATAAGTTATTCCATCTCTGGACAGAAAAATTTCTCAGTAAATGAGGACATGTATTCATAAATAATAAGTTATTCAATGCTACCTCACACATAAATAAGAATCTACGACTCGCTCTCATTTGATTTAGTGAGATTGAAATTATAAGTTTGAGTCCCGCTCTAAGCAATATTACCATAAAGAAACACTTGAACTTGCGCCTTGACAAATACTGATTTCTTAAGTTATACTAGACCTTTAATGGTGTTATGTTGATAGGGCCAATATTAATATTGGTTGTTTAGTTCATTAGATATTCACTACAAGAAAACTGTTATTTTCCGACGGATGGATCCATCGGAAATCCGTCGGTAAATGACTTTTCCGACAGATTTACCGACGGATTTCCGACGGATAGGCGCCGTCGCGTTTTCCCTTGTCGGGAAATTAATTTTGAGGATTCTCGACGGACTTACCGACGGATAATCCGTCGGGAAATTAAGAATTTCCGACAACAACTCATAGAAAATTACCGATGGCTCGCCCACTCGCGACGGATTACCGACGGATTATCCGTCGGTAAATCCGTCAGGAAATTTCGGGCATTGGTACGTTTTACAAATATTGATATATTTTATATTTGTAATTATTTATATGTTCAATTTATCAATCATATAAATTAATAAAATGTCATTAATACAAAGTATTGAACCAATGAAGAAAGTAAATTTTATTAATTAATAATATTTACAATTTTTATCCGAAAAAAAGAAAAATACAAATAAAATTTTGGGGTGGTCGTCGGCGGCAAGGATTGGGCTCGAGGGGCCGGCAGTGGCGGTCAGTGGCTCGGGTGGCCTCGGTGGGTCTGCTCCGGGCTCGAGGTTGCGCTTGGTCGGGGCTTGGGGTGACGGTCGGTGGTTCGACGAGGCTAGCCGTGGCTCGGTGGGGCTCTTTGGAGGCCGAGGCTGGGACTTGCTGGTTGCCGGGGCTGGGACTTGCTGGAGGCCGGGGCCGGGGCTCGGCGGAGCTTGGGGGCCGAGGCTCGGCTAGTTCGTGGCACGCTTGCTCCGTTGATGAGCTCGAGTGCAGAGGGGTCGGGCCTCGGACTCTGTGGGTCGCGGCTAGGACTCGATCGGTTGTGGCGTGGACACCTCGGGAGAGAAATCACAGAAGAAAATGGGAGAGGAGAGGCCGGGCTCGAGATATATATAAGCAATTTTCCGACGGATTTACCGACGGATAATCCGTCGGAAAATTGGCACCGAGCGGGAAAAATCCCGCCAATGAAATTCAAATACCGACGGAATATCCGTCGGTAAATCCGTCGGTAAATGTCGTGTCCATGATTCACCGACGGTCGAATTACCGACGGTCGAATCCGTCAGTGAACCTCCCTCTCCATTCCCGCCATAATATACCGACGGATTTCCCTACGGAATGCTATCCGTCGGTAATTGCCTACAGATTTACCGACGGAATCATCTGTCGGTAAAGCTCGCGCGCTATTCCCGCCATGATATACCAACGGATTTACCGACGGATAATCCGTCGGTAAATCCGTAGGTAAACCTTGTTGACAATCCCTACGGATTATCCGTCAGAAATTCCTACGGATTGTGTTCCGTCGGTAACATCCGTCGGTATTTCCGACGGATTTTTCATCCGTCGGGAATATCCGTCGGTATTCAGCAGTTTTCTTGTAGTGATTCTTGCGGTTAAACTCAAAAGCTCGAACATTACATAATGGTGTAGCTGGATTGCCAATACTGTTGTCCTCCCTTTAAAGAAGAATTATTTTATGCTGAATGAAAATTTTATCATGTACATATTCATAATCTTACTACCAATATCATTGGTTGAAATGTTTCGAAATCTTTTCTTCTTAAGTAAGATATCATATTCGAATCTTTTAAATGAAAGAAATTCCATGATTATGAGGTTTTGCCCCTTAGCAGACCATCCCAATTTAATTTGAATTAATTAGGGTTTAATGATCATCTGGATACCGAAAAAATTCATAAGAGTAAATGTCAAAATTATCCTTGAATTTGTACATGGTCATCAAGTTGGTCCTCAAATTAAATTTGCCATCAAATTGATCCCACATTCATAATTTTGCCATCAAAATAGTCCGGCCGTCAACGGTGTTAAAGAAGAATTCTAACGTTGTTATTCACGTGACAAAATTTTATCAAAATGGTCCTTGAATTTATATACAGTCAACAAGTCAATACTCAAATTAAATTTGCCATCGAATTGGTCCAACATTTGCAATTTTACTATTAAAATAGTCTAATTGTCAAAGGCATTAAAGAGATTGTGACAAAATTCTAATGTGATACTTCACATGGTAAAATTTCGTCTATAAAGTAAAAAATAATGATATTTTACTCATTTTTACCAAAAAATTTACATAGCTGAATTTTGATATCAAATTATAATATCAATATTACATATCGAAACCACTAAAATAACATATTTAACTTACCCAAATTTGTAGAGATAAATATTTTTTTAAAAAAAGTATGTGATATGAACCTCGCCATGACGTGATAAAACCCAATATAACATCATCAACCGTGACAAAATACGTATGCGAATAAGGTTTCTAGGAACATATTCTTGTCAAGTTCGAAAGGTGAAACCGCATCCCATTCAACATCTTTTAACTTCCATCATTAAATATACTCTTTCTATTAATATCTAGTTAAGATATATTTCTTGAAAACACTTGTTCTCTTAATATTTTGCTGACACATATTTCTTGAAACACTTGTACTATTAACACTCAACTGAAATCCAGTCTTCATTGTCATCTTCTAAAATAACACAGACAATGTTGACTAATTTTACAAATATTTGCATAGACACTGAAAAACTTCTCTTGGCAATAATTTCATAATTTGCATACAAATTTGATTGTACAATTTATAAAAAAATTTATGAATTTTATATAAAATAGGAATTTTTAGAAAGATCATAATACTTTTTTTTTAAATATCCATCTCTAAAAATTTGGGTAAGTAAAGCATGTTATTTTAGTGGTTGTGATATATAATATTTATATTATAACTTGGGATAAAAAATCCAGCCATGTAAATTTTTGGTAAAAAATGAGTAAAATATTATCATTTTTTAGTTTATGGATGAAATTTGCCATGTGACTATTACATTAGAATTTTGCAACGATCACTTTAATGTCTTCGACAACTAGACTATTTTGATAGTATAATTGCGAATGTTAGACCAATTCGATTGCAAATTTAATTTGAGAACTAATTTGGTAGCTAAATATAAATTTAAGTAACACTTTGATGAAATTTTGTCATAACGGTGTCAGAATTATCTCTAACACTATTGAGGACCGGACTAATTTGATGGCAAAATTATGACTCTTGAATCAATTTGGTGGCAAATTTAATTCGAGAACTGACTTGATGGCTGCATACAAATTTGAGGACCATTTTGACAGTTTACTCAATTCATAATCTTACTTTTGTTTTTTATCCAACTGCGTGTCAGCTCGATCCAGAATAGTTGTTCATAAGGGTAGCAAATTTTCATACCTTTAAGGTCATATATGATACAGGGGAATGGAATGAATTTAATGGAGCTTTATATTTTGATCCGATCTTTTTTATGATGATGATTATTATTATTTTTACCCTAAACTTTTTTATGATAGTGCTCAACCTTTTATGTAAGGACATTTTTAATTTCTTTTGTTATTTTAATATTAAAATTTATTTAAGTATTAAGAAAAATAATGAAATAATAAAACTTCAAAAAGAGATAAAGGGTAATCAGAAAGTTTATCTTATTTTTGTACCAATTCGATTCGTCTTTGACCTTGACGAGCTTTTTTATTCGTGCTCAAATTTCTCGGCTGACTTTTTAAAACGTTGAAAATACCATAAATTTATAAGCAGCGGTAAAATCAATTTTATGGGTACGTTACGGTTTTTTTTTTTTCAGTTACATCTCTATTTCTCATTTCCTCAGCTTTTATTGGCAATCTCTTCTCCCCGATGGTAACAGTTGCCCCTGAGAGAAAGGTGGCTGCCGACAATCTACTCCAGACCAAATCTGCTCGAACAAAAGATTTGGCACGAAAACAATTATAGAAGAAAACGTTGACCAAAATCTATCCTTCTCCCTCTGTGGTTGTGTGTACTTTTGTTGGATAATGTAAAGCCCCAACAGAAAACACCCAGAGATTTACCTGTGTCTGGTTGAGATGCAACCAAAATCTTCTCGTTGAGCCAAACTCAGGTAATTCACAGTTTCCAAGGTTTTTCTTATTGCGGGGAACCTAGTGCGTTTGTATGGTTCAAGACACCCTCTTGTTGTGCTCTTGTTCAGAGAAGTCTACACAAGAAGATCGAGATCTACATGAATTATTACTCGAGGAATCTCTCTTCTTGATTTTTACTGAGGCCACGTAAACCGGCATGAGATTGGGATCTGAACTTTAGTGCTAGGCGATAAGCTGCAATTGGAATGAGCTCAATTTGAACTGTTTTGTACATGTATCTTTCATTGTAATTAGTCTAGGAGGATCCATTCTTTGTTTCCAATCTTGTAATTCCTCAATTTCTTGAGCATATTCTCATTACACTTTTTTAAATTAATGATAAAGTCCTCATTGCTTTCGATCAAGAAAAGATTTTCTCAAAGAGACATGTGTAATACTCATTATGTCTTTTTTAAAAGGGAGGCCAAGAGTAGTGGCTATCTGTTAGATCCCTAGAGTGGTATCCCGATACCCGCTTACCATGAGCGTGCCTCGGGGCTATGGTAGCGGGCAACGTGCTGGGTGGGCATGTTAGCGACTAAGGGTCGAGGCACTGAATTGCGATGTGCATGACTGTTCCAGCGAGGCACGGTGATGGTGCTTGATCAAGAGACGGGTTCTCGATCATGCCTGTGGTTGCTAGTACTCGGGAAGCGATGGAGCCCAGAGGCTATCTCCCGGATACGTGCTATGGAGCACTTGGTTAGCGTTCCTTGGAGCAAATGCGGGCCACGACAGAGGGATCAATCAAGCCCCTGGATCACGACCTGCCTTCTGGAGAGCAGCGAGAATCATGGCATGGATTTAATCAATCCATGATTGGGAGAGGCAATCATGGATACGCCTAGAAGCCACTTATGAAAGCCAATCACGCCAGATATGGAAGTTGACCAAGGATCAGGGGATCCAGTATGGCAAGCGAATTCTCATGAGGAGAATCAGGCCTATCTATGGAAGCTAAATGTGCCAGATCGGGAAGCTTGCAAGGATCAGGGATCCAACATGATAAGAGATATCTCAGGAGGAGAATATTCCCGGCACACATAGAAAGTCTCGATAGAGATTGGTCAACTGCCTTGTATAGACTTGTTGTTAGGGAAAGTCTAGATTACCCGGCTTATTTGGTTGTTGGGCTTCGTGTATAAATAGGCGTGAGCTCTCATTTGAGTCATTCACTTCAGAATTCACATTCAGGCAATAGAGAGCACGAGAGAAACACTGTGAGGAGAGTGTGGGTGCTGAGCCTAGTGTGAGGATCGAGTTGGGAGTGCAAGCAGTCGGTACTGTGAAGCATATACTCGATCAGAGTTTGTAAAGTTGGGTTTTTGTAACTAGTTGTGAGATAATACAAGATACTTTTTGTCCCAACTTCTACTTGCGTTGCTTCGATCGTTTCTAGGCTGGTATGCCTCGGTTGTGTGGAGTTTGTTGGCTGGTCGACAAAGTGTGCTGTTGACGCCCAGTGGTAGCCAAGGTATTCGAGTGGTGATCAGGTAGCACCCTTGGCCCCGTGACACTATCCAACAACCTAGTTACGTAACGTTCGGGTCTTCGTATTCAATTACGAACATATCAGATGAGCTGAAATAACCCGTACTAACATAGGCCCCATCCTATTTTCAAACTCATTTTTTCCATTCTTTAATGCCAAATGTAACTTTTTGGTTGAATATGAGTTCTTCCTCTTGTAAAGTTATGGTTTCGTAGAATGCTGTAGTAACTAGAACATCTTTACTACATGGTGAACACAAGGGGCGATGGAGTTAAGACACCCTATACTTTTCACGATACACAGATGCTATCTTATGTAAGACATGTTCATAAATTTTAGATCCCGACTCTCTCTATCAACTCTTAAAATCAGACCTTACCCAGAACATGTAAAATATCATAGTTCTGGGTACATATTTTGAATCTTTTTTTCTTTTTACCGTAAGAGAAATTATTTTAATGTTTTTCATATGTTTAATAATATTAAAATAATCACATTTACAGACTTTCCAAAATTATTACCGTTTTATACTATTATTTTATTATAATCAAATATACTATTATTTTACATATGTTTGTAGTATAATAATTGTTAGTTATTGCCAATGTCCAAGCTGTAATGATGTTCTAAGCATGATAGACTCATCAAATACATATAATTATATGTCAAATAAAAATTCATCAAATTAGGTCTTCACCAATTTATAAATCTATTATCCATAACCTAATCTGAATTTCATTGAAAACTAGCACCGGGTCTCTCTTGTACCCGTGCACACCCTAAGTTAAAGACACGATGGATCCACAAGAAGCGGAAGAGGAGGAGACCATATCAACCACAAAGAATGGGAAAGTTTTGAAACATCAACCCATCGACAATGCGAAATTTCAAGAAAAGATGGGACTTGCCAATGAAATGAACCGACTGGACTGGAGTCGGTTAATTGCACCCACTTTCAGCATGTTATTACATTAAGTTGCTATTACGCAGCATTTACAGAATCCATCTCGTGTCAATTTGACTATTTAAATATTAAGAGATGAGAAGAGTAACTAGAAAATCCGATGAGTAATATACAGTAAGATAAAAACAAAATTAGTATATCTAATGTTGACAGTGCCGTTATCTAAATATTACCTATTAGATAAGGAGAAAATCAAATTTCCAACTCTCCCCCAGATGTGCACGAAGTAATGCGAACCGCTAAGGCAACTTCAACCTTCAAAATCAGCTCTAAGAATATTTTATCTCCACTTTTTATATCATGGCCAGCATAGTAGTCAATATCTTTAAGGGGCAATATAGACCGTTGGTTTTTTTGTAACTCAAATCTTTCAAAAATGTCAGTGGCCACTAATTTTTTAGCCAACAAGAAAAATACAAATAAGGATGAAATTGGAAAATCACTCATAAAAGTATAACTATTACTTCAATTCATAACTACCCTCTAATTTTCTTTTTTAATTATATATATTTTTTTTATTTTTATGTCACATGCTATAAAGGTTAGACTACCAAAAAATTAATACTCAATTGTGAAATTATATCAAATATTATTGCACAAAAATATTAACTTTTTATTCAATTGTATAATTTACGATTTTGTACGTAGTACGAGTTAGTATCTAGTTTGTTTGATACCCTGCGGTCCAACTGCCACTAGCTGTTTTATATAGTTGGCATAGCTGTTTTTGTGCATCTCCAAATGCTTAAATTTTCCAGATCGAAACTGAATCGATAGCATAAAGGATAGTGGACAAGTTAAGATCAACCTATTTGAATACCATGTAGAAAAGAGAAGAATGAGCCATGATATTAGAGCAGGTCGAATCGAACGGATTCACTGTGACTATCAATTGAAGGCAGCACTTTTTCAAATACATGTATTATCAATCGCGTGGTCTAATTGACTTCTGTTTTGAAAAAAGAAAAAGGAAAAATGGCAAGATTATACAGGAATAAGAGAAAACTACTTCTTTTTTTATTTCATTGCGGCGAAGCCTGGCGGTAGATAATTGCTTGACGAATCGAACCATCAAATTGCGAACTTGAATTATTATTGCAGCTCGAATATTTTGTGGCAACTCCGTGTTCATCTTGAAAGAGGTATTAGAGATATTACCTGCTAATGGTTAGGTAATTGGTTTTAATCATATAAATATGAAACCGAATTGCGGGGAAATAGCAGACAGAATCTGAAATTTTAATCATGTTAATGAATTGGTTATTGATGCCAAAGTGAATTAATCGATGGGGGTAAAAGAGCTCTTCTTAAGTAAAATCTCATCTCATGCTTGAGTCTGATAAATATAGATAGTTAACTTTGGTAGAGTTTTATCCCTAATGGGTCAACCCCGCTCGAATTGGATTCATGACCTATTGAACTTTTACACACTAGTAATACATATAAAAAAAAAAAAAAAGCTGATTGATGAGCATAACACTATATTATTTTGTAATTTACTCTTTTGTTATATAAGTGTCGCTTAAATGGAAAAAAGTAATTTAGATGCTTATTTTGAAGAAACTTCGTTATTAATAGGCACATCTAATTCCTTTTTTTTTTTTTGAGAAAAATGTGTTCACGATACTATTAACAATCAAAATTGAGAAAGTGGTCTTGATGTAGTAATGTAAGACCTTGACTTATATTTAAGAGTTCTTAGTTTGATCCCCTTATGAAAGTTATGTGATATTCTCTGTCTCTTTATGTCTTATCTTTATGGTACGTCCATGTGTCTTCTTTATTATTGGGAAAAAACATGTACATTTCCTACCCAACAAATATGTGCATTGAATCGACCAAATCACATAACTGAGAAACTCATGGACGTATAAACACCAAAGGACCGGCTAATTGCAGATATCGGCGACTTATGCTGGAGTTTCGAGCATGAAAGCAATTTTAACCTGAGTTATAAAAAATACAATAAATTATCACGTGCTTTTTTTTTCTTCTGCAAAATGTCACGGAATTAACTCCATTAGATTTTTTTCATTAAACGCGGATGTGGCTGCTCACTTGTCATTCATTATTGATGATGTGTGATTTTTACTTTTGTAGACAAAAAAAAAGGGGTAATTTGACCAGATGAGACATGATTTGTTACTGTTGCAAAACGAGATCATATTTTTGCTGCAAACTTACTTCGATACCGAGTAAAACCCAGGGACGAATCTAGAAAATAAAGCTAAGACAGGCAAACCTCAATATGAAGGGAAATTTCAAATTTCAAAGGGACGAAATAATGTAAATTAATAGAAATGTGAAGAAAATTAGTAAATTTTTTACAAATTTCTACATATTTTATCGAGTTTGGGGGGAGATCACACCTGCGGACCCGAAATGTGTCCCTGATAAAATCTATTAGTTAATTGTGAAAGATCTGATTCACCTTTACCTAACTTCCTATAGTTATATACGTTATATTCTAGAACTCCTTTCATTATCCATCTTATACAATATCTAATTTTCAACAGTTTTTGTATTATTGTATAATAAAAGATCACGTTAGTAGTAAAAATACAGCATTATCACATCACGTCAGGACATCACATCAGCATATCATGGTAGTAATTAAATGATGATTACAACAGAGTTAAATCCATGACATTTCGGAGAAAAAAGGAAAACGTGTGTGACAAATTCTTGTAGTTTTTAAAGACATGAGAAAGTATGAAATTTTATCAAATATCGTAATTTCACAGGCAATTTATCTATTTTGAACACTAAACTATCATTATTATCCAAATTTGTAAAATACACGACGGTTTCGCTCAAGTCAAATAATATAGCATTACAATTCCGGGCAATTACAATATTTGTATTCCCTCTCAACCCCAACGATAGATGCTATGTCTTTTGTCAAATCCCTTAACTTCGGTAGATCGTTGATGAATTAAAAGTTAGATAAATTAGGTAAATCATTTAAAAGAGTAATAGGTTAGGAATTCCGATTTGGCATTAGGGTCCTGTTCATTTTGTATATTTGATCTTAATGTGAAAAAATAAACTATAAAAAAGAGATTTTTACATGAAAACGATTTGCAAATAAAATAATATTAAAAGGAGAAAATTACAGTGAGAAAATTATATTGCTAAAAATCTACATGAGAAACTTACATTCTAACCAAAAAAATACAAAGGAGTCTAAGACCGGTTGAAATTATGTGTGTGTATATATGTATCTCTTGTTATTAAAATTCAATAATAAGATAAATAATTACATATAATATCCTAGTTTTACATAACTGCGGCCGATCTCGAGCTTTACTGGGTTTCTTTGGGTTCATGTTTGAGATTATTGATCAATTTTTTCAACACCTTAGAAATATCACAAATTTATATAGGCTCCAAAAGTTAGGTTTTTCGAGTTAGGTTAGAATTGATTGTTCAAGTTTTTCAATTTTCATTTATACTCCTAATTGCAGCAAGACATAGAAATACTAATTTAGAAATCACAATGTATAAATAAAATTTATCTACAGCGTCTCGTTTACCCTAACGTAATTGCAGATGTTCCTTTGCACGTTACATGTTCTTGAACAAGAAAAAAATCGTAAGGCTTCATAAGACATTTCACTTGAGGGTAATGAAGGATTAAAGTTCACATGAGGGGTAAATTTATCAATTTCTGATCATTTTAATCAAATATGAAAATCTATGGTAAAATTGAAAAATCATGTAAAATTGGTGTATTTAATTGAGAAATAATGCAAAGTTCGTGAATTAAATGGTCATATGTCTCCAATTTCGACATGGGTAAATTCGTCAATTCAATGCATTTAACGGCTACTTGCAATTTCCGTAAACAATATTAATGGAAATTTAGATATAGTAAAAGTGGAGAAAAATTGAAAGTTCCTAATTATTGTAAGCATAAGTGAAAGTTCCCGATAAAAATGAAAAAATAGAGAATGTTTATGTATTTTCAGGTCATTTGCCCAAAACAATAAGCTGGAATTTTTTAACTGATAAAAAAATGAATTTTTATAAATAAAAATTAACTAACAATATTTAAATATTTTAAAAAACATGAGGAGAGACAAGGGTGTGGGTTCTTGCGCCTTTTTCTATAACTATAGCATACTCCATTCTCACAAATTGGGTGAACTTTTTGTACGTCGTATGCCTACTTTTTTTGAAACATTTCCGGTTGTTTTGGTAGACGGAGACGGAATTGTTAAGGGATCGGATTGTATTTGTACTCTATTGTTGATCAATCTTGTCTATTCCCACCCCTTAACTCTTGAGAGCGCGGGGCGCGCAGGGGGGACATCCACCAGCCAGCTCCCCTGGGCAGGGTTGTCAATAGCAATTTAGGCCTATGAAGACCTTGCTTCGAGGGAGGTGGGTGCTAACTGGCCCCCTCCATCGAGTCTATACTTTCTTTCCTTAAATTTTTGAAGCAGTAACCCCCAACTCCTTACTGCCACCATTTGGCCAAAGGGTAGGACCAAACCTAGGTGGCAATTAGGGCCAGCCTGACCCATTAAGCATTTCAAGTAGGCCGGTACAAACCCCATAAGAGGCGACCTTATAAGGCACCAAGTATAAGCAGGCGTGACACAGTAGCATTGTACTTAAATTTTTTATTTTAAATTTCTTAAAATAATTATTCTTCTTAGAAAAGTTATTTTTACATTAATTTATAATTATTAATTTATTTTATTTTTGTATTATAGAGCTATTAGGCTAGCCTAGCCCAAATTCACTGAGCAGGACCTAACATGTTAAGATTTTGGGCCAAGTCGACACAACCTAATAAGGATGTGGCCTAATAATCCTTGGTCAAAGTACGATTTTATCATGTCAGGCTCATGTTAGGTTATCAAGTTAGACCTAAAATTGCCACCCTAACCAAATCTCCTACCAACAAAGGTCATGTTCCATCCCTCGCCCTCAAAATATTGTCCTTGAACTCTTCTATTTTTCACACAACATCAATGTCCTATCTGAAATGAGGGAAATCTCCATCAAGCACCACAATCTTAAGTTTGATTAGAAAAAGGAGGGCCAGGATATGGTTTCTGTAAGCCAATGGTGTAGCTGATGAATTGGGTTGCAACGCTATTGGAGCTTGGTTCTAGTTAAAGATTGTTTAAGGACTTGTATAATGGTTGATAAGTGATATAATATAATCATGAGTAAAACTTCCAGTTTTTACGTTTACCAAGCAATTTATGACTACAAATAACTTACACATGGTAGCCAACTAGTGGTTAGCAATCAATAATTACCATTTTACCCTATTGATAACACTATGAATATTTGCAAGTAATGATGAGGCAATTATGACCTGTCATATCTTCTCTCTCTTCAAATACTAATTTTCTTTTCTCTCTTTGTTATCATCCTAGTTCGACTTGAGCATCAGAGGCTTGACCCAAACTGTCACATCTATCTTAGCTTTGTCTTCTATTGTTCCAGGTCACACCAGCCTTATACCGATACAAGAAATCTCATGGTGCGCATACCACTAACCGTTGACACGTGTCTATTCCCAATCAAAAACATGACAAAAAATTACACGATCTAGTGAAAGCCTAACTGCTAACATTTGGTGCTCTCGATGAGAGCTTAGATGGAAAGCACTATGAGAAAGTGAACTTAGTCTCAGACTCATCTTACCCCTCACACCAATGAAGATTCTCAAGCTCCCTTGCAGTCTTCTCTACCTTTAGCACCAATTGGTAGTGTGCCAATGGCACATCTAGAGCTTGCTAAAATAATCACTAACAAGCTGATACTTCGATAGCGAAAAGCAATTCAGACAGTGGTGCCTAGCAGTGTCTTAGTAGAAGTCAATCTCCTCACAAAGGAAATGCTTGGCATGAGAGACTCGACTAGGCTTCAAGGGGTGTATGGACTGGTTGAGGCAGTCAATTAGTAGTTGAGTGATAACTGGAGTCAAGATAAGTGGAGGAGAGGAACAACTCTGTCCCAAAGGCATCGATCACTACTCTAAGAGTAAATTCCCACCTCTTGTTTGTAAGCCCAACATCTAATTCTCTTGATCATCCATGCTCCAACCAATGTGCAAACCACCTCGGCAACATGTGCTTTCTTTCATCCACCATCACAACGACATGCGGTGCATGTTTCAATTCCAATTCAGTGCACTGCCTCCATTCATGCCCTCTCATTTGCAACTGAGCCTGCCACCCATTTGCATCAATCGATGATTGCACACTATGTTTGAGTCAAGTGATGCCTCTATTCTCTGCAAGGACATCAAACCTATATCAATTCCTAGCTTAGGTTAATTGGTAGATTTTGGGGTTAATGGCCTATTTAGGCCTGAACTTTGGTTACTTTGTCACTTTTGGCACAAACTTTTTGGCGTGACCCAAAAAGGCACGAACTATGGAATGTTAGTCCCATTTAGCACAAGCCGTGAAAACTAACGTGACCTACTGACGTGGCACGTTAAATCGCTAAAGTGGCAAGCAACCATCCTACATGGCCTTCACACATAGACGACCAGTGTCCCGATCAGCAGAAATACCATTTCTACCCCTGACATCGCCCTTAGCAATTCAAAAACTGGAGGACAAAATGGTAATTTTGTTTCTTCCTCAAATCCCCAAATCAGATCTTCAATTTGTCACTTTGGTTCCCTAATCCCAGTGATCCTCCTTTCCTCTCTTGTTCTTCAATCTTCTCTTCTGCAATTATTGAGGAAAATCGGTCATCCAAGGTAAGGAGATTTTAATTGTCAATGTAGTGAAGAGAGATCGAGCAAAATCTACATTCAACTCTTGCCATTCTTGTGCTATGAATGTCAAGCAAAATGTCAGCAGGAGAAATGGAAAGAGAGAAGAATAAGGAGGGTTCATTCAACACTGCACTATCACATACTCGTAAGGCTTGTGGTCATGGAGTTCAACCGGTACTCTTCACCTCATTGAGCCACAAAAATCCAAGAAGAATGTTCTAGGGTTGCATGTACTGGAAGGTAAAACTTTTTAATTTTGAATGAATTTTATGAAATCATTGTCACATGGGAGTTACATGGAAAAACTTATAATAATTTGAATACAAGAAGGTGATTGCCATTACTATCAGTGGCATGATCTCGAAGATCATTGGCATACGAAGAATGTGCTTTGCTCATTGATTGATAGAATGAGAGCTCAAGAACAACAACTAAAGCTGCTGGAAGAACATATTAAACTTAATGAACTTCGGATCAAGGCCCTTGAAGAGGAGCTCAAGTTATTGAGGAAGGGAAAGAATGAAATGTGTATGGTGAATGGCTGTTGTTGCATACTGATCTCACTAATATGCATATTTTTGTCGTTTGGTGTCTTCAATGGTGGATGGAAGAAAGAGTGCATGTTATTGTCATGAATTGGGTGTGTTGTGATAGAGTAAGAGAGTATGTAATGGGCATGATTTTGTAATCTGAACTTGTTTATCTTCATTTTGTACTTCTTTATTTCGTTAATGTAAAGTTGGTTCCTTCACTTTCTATTTTGTATATATAATGCAGACAATAACTATTGTCAATTCTATATTATTCAACATAGATAATGAAAATTTTGCCAAAATAAGATACTATATTGATATCCCATAAATGTCAACTACATATAAAGAGACTTCAAAAGGTTATCTCCAACTAGAGTATGTGAACCATACCAAAATATATCAGTTAGAGCAAAATATAATCCAAAAACAGAATTGGATCCCTCTATGACTAGTCTAACACTGTGAGCAGTAGAAGAGGAAGAAACTTGTCTACTATGCACTCCTTTTTGTTTAAGTCTTGGACTCCTTGGAGCTGAAGTACTGGACACTACTTTTTTGTCTGAGTCTAGCACTCTTTCTTCCTGTTGCATTTACAACTCTTCTATGTTTCTGGTGCTGTTGTTGGCTCTGTTGCTGTTGCTAGTGCTGGCTTTGTTGTTGTTGTTGCTGCTGCTACTGCTCGAGCCACCTCACCTGCTACCGCTGGAGCTGGCTAAGTTGCTACTGAGGCTGGCTCATTGCTAGTTATGTTGTTGTTGCTGCTGAAATTATCCTCCATATCTTCCCATGTAACTGGTTCTAATTTTCTCACTAGGCATCTAAAATTACATTTGGGAGTCCTAATGCTATATGGTATATGAATAACAAATGAAAATATGAAACTTACATGAACATATGTAAGTCTTGTTTCAGTGCCAATTGTGACCCCATATCCCTTGGCAACTTGTGCCTTTTCTATCTGAATAGCAGCTAGCATAGTTATGTTTTGTCCTTTTCTTCTAACTTGTAAGAAGAAAACAATAAGAAATAATTATTTACTTATTCAATTCCGTTGGATTGGTGAGCGTTTTGTTGCACTTACAGGTATCTGGGATTGTCTGTTTAATGGTGATGGCAGTTTTGCTGCTGCTGCTGGTGCTGATGCTGGTGCAGTTGCTAATGCAGCTACTACTATTGTAGTTACTGGTGCACGTAGGTGCTGGTGCTACTGCAAGCGCAGTTGCTGGTGTAGGCGCAGTTGTTGGTGCAGGTGCAGTTGCTGGTGTTAGATTGCTGCTCACTAGCATATACCATCACATATTACTAAATTAGATGTTATTAACAATGTCCCTTCATAAACAAGTAATTAAAACAATACTTCATATTACCTGACTTAATTCTGCTTGTACTAGTCTTTTCCCCTTACCTTTACCAGTCCTCTTGTTGTGTCCATATTGATTGCATACAATACATTTCATCTCACATCCCTTTTTTGTAAGGGTCTTAGCAATATCTTCTCTTTGAAATACATCTCTCTTTCTTTTCTTTTTAGTCTACCGGCTTGCTTTCTTACAACTAGTGGCCAAATAGGTTCATACTCAACCTTTTCCCACATCCTCTTCCTATTCAATGGGTGCATGAGGTAGTCATATGCCCTCAGATATGTTGATCTCTTCAAGAAATCATCGATATAGTCAGTTGGATCCCATCCTATCCAATAAATGTAAGATACAGCAGGTGGACATGGGATCTTTGTCAAATCCCACAGCATGAGCATGTCCTTAGAGCTACCTGAACAATGAAAGTGTTGCTCCTATGCAGAGCCTCAAACTTCAAATAACCAGCATGAGTTACAATACAAAAGCCACTTGTGACCTTATTCTTCTCTAACCTATCCTTTACTCTTGAGCACAAAACATTATCAGACTGTATCATTTTATCCCTTTTCTCAACCATCCCTTTCATTATTGCCCTTCTTATCTCCTCCAACATATCAACTAAATGCTTTGAACTTGCATTTAGAATATAGCCATTGAAGCATTCAAAGAGATTGTTATCCACCACTTCACATTTGACAAAAGTATTGATCTTGAACCTATAAAACTTCTCAACCCCTGTAGCCATGAAATCATCATGAGCCTTCATAGAAATTTCCTTTACCTGGTTCATGCACTCCATGAAATCAACTTGTGTTGTGCTTTTGATTGCCTTCCAAAATAGGCTCTTCAGTGGAAGACCTGGATGATTCTTCCAATTGGCGTATATGTGCCTAGCACAATTTGTATGCTCAGCTTGGGGCATGAAGGCCCTGGCTGCATTTTGAAGACCCTGAAATCAAGCAAAACCACAATGCAAAATCAAGCAAAACCACAGTTGAAAGAGAATTAGTAAATTAAATAAAAATACATTATGTTGACACTTATCACAGTCCATCCATATCAATCCACTATGCCCAGGTCATCAGTCAGCCTAAGCAAAAACCATCTCCAAGAATCTTCATTTTCCCCTTCTACTGTAACTCATGAAATAGGGGACATTTGGTTGTTTCCATCCCTACCAACTGCACATAATAATTGACCACCAATAGTGGTTTTCAAAAAACACCCATCAAGACTTATCACATGCCTACAACCAGTCAAGAAACCTTATCTTAAAGCTTCAAAACCTACATACATTTTCTAGAATATGGCTTCTAACCCATGTCCATTCCTCTCAACTTGCAAATAAAAAAAAAAACTCTCTTTATTCACGCTTCTCAACTCTGCTATATATGATGGCAACAAGTTATAGCGTTCATTCAATGACCCAGTCAACATTTTTCTTGCTTTTGTTCTAGCTCTATAAGCAAAAGTCTTACTGACTCGTATAGCAAATTTCTTGTCAATATCTTTGAACATTTCCTCTATCCTCCGATCAACATTTTGTATAAACTTTTGTAAATAGTGCTTTGCAAGCCATTTAGATGTTGCTTGAATGTTTCTTGCAGGTCTTGAACACTTGAAAGAAAGAGATGCATACATGCATTATTTTACATTCCATTCTGATAACTGAATACTAATTCAACGCACGTATCAATATCCATTAGATCTATAAATGAATCAACAGAATCTTCTTATTTATTATTTGCAGTTTTTTTAAGTTAATAATAGTTTTTCCTTTTTTTGAGTGTAGAAATATACCACCCTTTCCTATTTGTATCCAAACAAAATAGAAAATAGGATTCATTTTTTTATTTGAAAAAATTAGTTGATAAAATTAGGAGTTCATAAAGAAATTAAGATTATTGTATATACAAACTATAAATTAGTAGCATTATTCGAACTGATTGGTAAAATTTATTTATTGAATTGTAAAAAGAAAAACAAAAAAGGATAGAAGGTTCCGTTTTATGGTAAAAAATTCATTCATTTCCGTTATTCCACAAGAAGGAAAAAAAGAAAACAGTGGGTCTATCGAATTTCAAGTTTTAATATTTCCCATACGTAATCCTTTGTATAGATGTTGGGCGGGCAGACACTAAGATGAAATAGGCCCACTAATATACCTAAATTACATGCTGCAATATGATGAGAGGCTATTCCTCTCGGAACAAAAGCATCAAAATCTTCAACACCCCATGTTGGATTTACAGGTTGTACCTTTCCAGGGCCTCCGTTCGTAAAATTTTTGAAAAATGTAGACTGATTCGTAAGAGGGGACAAATTATAGTAATTTGTTCCAACTTGAGACATAGACAAAGACAGGGCTAATATTGTTAAAATGGGCTCTTTAACATAAAGGATATGATCCCATGAAAAATATAAGATCTCCTTTGACATGTGCACAGAGTCATATCTCTTGACTATATAAATGAATGCTTCTTTTGTGAAAGACTACCATATATTCTCCATGGACAGTTTTTGGCACACCTAGCTTCCAATTTTTTTTTTTTGGCTACTTCTAGTCCACCTAATAGCCTTATCATTGTTAATAGCATAATCTTGCACGGCTTCCTTGAACTTCTTCAAAGACTTAAACATTTTACTTACTTACAACTATTAAACCCTTGCCCTTATCTCTCTCCTTCCTCTTTCTCATCACTTCTTCATCTTCATCATCACTGGTATGTGGAGTTACCACTTTATTAATAGATGAATCATATTCACTTAAATTACCTTCCCCCAACACCTCTTGATCCAATTGAGGATGAATTTCTTCCTCCTACTACACTCATCCTTATCTCTTTCTCAACCTGTAAGATCTCCTATTACTCATTGCTTCATTACCCTCTTCATCATCTTTCATCATTCTCGTAAGAGTCCAAATCATCAATCTCTTCCTCTTCAGATGATGTTTCTCCATGACTTGAACCTTCATCATCATTATTTCAAACAGTTCCATCTCCATCACGACCATCATTCAAATTATTTACTTCAATATCAATATGAGCACAACCATGTTTCTTCCCGAGCTCAGCCATGTTTATAACTTCAGCATCACATCTTATCTCAACTAAGCCAGTAATCATGCTCTACTTTGGAATCTTATACCATATTTTAGCTGCTTTGCTAATCCCTCAAGAGGATATCAAATCATTTAATTCAATCCAGGGCATTCGATCAACACCCTGCTCGAAAGATAGCAGTTCACCCCCCACATACGAAACTTCAAGCTCAAAAGCCATTCTCACAGTGTGATGCATAAGTAACTCAAAGTACATATCCATTCTGACAAGAGAAAATGACTGTACAATTAGATTAATCTATTCCAACAATGGTAAACTAATGGGTTAAGCCCTAATAAGTAATGCAGTCGGTAATAAAAAAAAAAGCATTACATACCTTGTTATGTCAGTCATCCTGACAGGAAAAAAATGCTTCTCCAGCAGTGATGGGGACCATAGTTTGACGATCTTGTCTCCTTAAAGGAAGACACCTACCAGTCTGCTCTTCTCCTGGGATCACCAACAACACAATGCTGAATGGGACAACCTTGTCCAATAAAAAATTCAAAAATCCTACCTTGCTGAATGACTTGAACAAGAGAGGAAGGATTTGTAAGAATGAGAGAATCTAGAAGATTGAAGAACGAGAGAGGAAAAGGATCGTTGGATTAGGGCTCGAAAGTGATGAACTGTAGCTCTCATTTGCTATTGATTTGGGATTTGAGAAGGAAATAAAATTACCATTTTCTCCTTTAGTTTTTGAATTGCTAAGGGAGGTGTCAGGGGCAGAAATGGTATTTCGACTTATCAGGACACTAGTTGTCTATGTGTGAAGGCCATGTAGGATGTCATTCGCCACGTCAGCAATTTAACGTGCCACGTCAACTGGTCCCATTAATTTTCACGGTTTGTGCTAAACAAGACTAACATTTCATAGTTAGTGCTTTTCTGGGTCACGCTAAAATGTTTGTGCCAAAAATGATAGAGTGACCAAAGTTCAGGCCTAAATATGCTATTAACGCTAGATTTTGAGTGTTGTGCAACAACTAATCGGAGGGAAACATACTATACTAGATGTGGAGTTTTGCTCCCCTTTATTAAGTGCATCCTGCATGAAACCGTTCCACCCAACTTTAATGTTACTAACTTGCTATCGTACGATGATAAGACAAGCCTAAGAGCCATTTGCATTGCTTTTGTGACCTCCTTCTTAGTCAAATCCTTATCAACACTCATACATGTAAACTTTTCCTAACTTCTTTAATTATTAGTGCTACTTCTAGTTGGTTTCACCCTCTGAGCCAAGGTCCAACGCACACTTTAAGGACTTTAGGCACAGGTTTCCAGAGAAATTCAAGTGTAGCATGCAAATCAAGAATGACATGGCCGCAATGTGTTCCATGTAGCAAGAGGCAAAAGAGTTTTTTAGGAGCTGGTTGAAGCATTTCATAGATGTAAAGACAAGGTGCAAAACTTGAAATTGACCTGAGGTAATGTCTGCTTTTTCTCAGGGTGTTTATAATCGATAATTGGAAATAAGTTTCTAGAGTGATCCCCATAACTCTCTTGGAGAAGTAATTGGTCGCATCCAAAAACACATCTAAACATAAGAATCTACAGTCCTATGGAACTAGAGAATAGAAGATAAGGGCAAGCATCCAACTGAGGAACTTGCAATGGACCAATAATAAGTGGAAGAATACAACTCGTTTTGGCTCTGGTCACCCCTTCACCTAACATTTTAGCCAGTACACATCTCTCACAATCTCCATTGTTTTTTATTCTATTCTCATCAGCCATGGAAGATTACTCCAACTTCTTTTCTACTCTAAATTTACTTGCTCTCTACCATGGCCCCTCAAGTTAATCTCCGTATCAGTCAACAATGCTCTTTGAGGTTGGGATTGACTGCTTGTCAATTTGCCCCACTTGTCTCTCTATGTAATTCATTTGTGTATCAAGACTTTCAAGATATTATCCACATTCTAGAACCGATTTGAGTATTCTTGAATTGCTGAAATTATAATATTCGTGAAGTTGAGGAGTGTCTCTTCAATCTTAGAAAGACAATTCACAACTGAAATTTTGTGTCTTTGCTCGGATTGGAACCCAGGTCTAGGAATTGACTTGTCGTTGGAACAAGAGAAGTTCGGGCAATTCCTCCACCTCAAATTATAGTTGTCTAATTACGGGTGCTCTCAGGATTACCTATTACATAGTTTACCTCTTGATGACCTTGAATATAGTATGATATCTCACATTCTCCTTGGCTTCCTTAGTTGTTGCACGATCAGCTCCCTAGTGTCTTTAAGGGTGATACCTCCCATGCGATTGCATCAACCATGAAAGAAAAAACATTGCGTCTATGAAACGAATTCCCATGGCTCCTTTCCCTATTGATGACATCTTGGTCGACCATTGCTAGTTGTTACTGGCTCCTTTCCTTATGCAGCATTTCTTGAGAGACGATCCTTGAATTTTATTGACTTACGATTTAAGAGTTTGAGAGGAGTTGCATTTCTTGAGCAACTTATCTTTAAACAAAGATGGGGAGGAAGTGAAAAATCAGAGTGAAGATGAAGGGAGAATGAGAAAATGTCTGAAAATTTTCATGATGGATTGTTAGCATTTAGGGTGCCTGAGGCCTCCTCAATGGGAACTCGCATGGGAAGTCGTTGGACTGCAAGTGTTTCTTGAGAGAGAATCTTCTGAGAATACTTTTTAGAATTCCATTATAAGTAGACTGAAACTCGAACATCTTTGAATATAAGATATTACTGCAGATTGCGTCATTCGATTATTGGTGTGATTAAGAGAGAATATATCATGATCAGTATAGTTCTTGTTTGATCAAGATAAGCATTACTGACACATCTAATAAAACAGGTTGATTAACAATTTAATTGAAGTTGCTTATACAAATGAGCCCTCAGGACAATATCTATTTTGTCTTTGTTTGTATGGTGAAACAAACTTATTCTGCTTAAAACCTTTTCCATTTTGAATTGTTTTTTTATGGATAAGGAAGACAAATGAGTTTAGAAATGGATAAAAGAAGGAATAAATGAACACGGAGAGTACTTTGGTGAGAACTAAATCCAAGACCTCTTTGTCTAAGGTCGAGAGTATTATCATTACACCATGTCATCTTTATCTTCCTTTTTTGAATTTAGCATGCCCATAATTTTTGTCTTCGATGCAAAAGTCTTAAAAATTAGTTCACAACATTGAATAGGCATTCTTGTGTAAACTAAAGTGAGTTTCCCTTAAACTCACTTTTACTTTTTATCCGCAGTAATATTTGTTTTTGTTTTTAAATATTTTCCATTGCTTATTTATTTCCTTCTTCAAATCCACTTGAAGTCCAACCGATAGAAGAAACAAGTTTTAGTCCACTTGTATAAGGCTCTGCCTCACAATTTAGAAGTTGAGGTTTCGATCCTTATCGTGAAAGTTATGTATCCATTTTATTTCTCTTTGTCTTCTATTATTATACTACACTTATAGGTCTCCTTTATAAAAAAAAAAATTATTGCTGATTAAAAAAAATCATAAATATAACTTAAAGGCACATTTTGATCCCTGGCCAGAAAACATAGTTTTGCCAAACTTCTCTAGACGATTTGTTGAATATGTAATTTTGACTTTGTAAACTCCAATTAAGAATACCCATTTCTAACATCTTTATGAAAATTTTCAGATCTTATTTTACCATGACATTTTGCCGTAGTAAAAGGACTCTGACAATCTATATAAAGAGGGCAACAATCGAAGAATTACAATAGATCATCCAAGCAAAAACGAAACTTGCAAGCAGAAATGGGGTCTTCAATGGCCTCCATAATTCCCACTATACTTGTGGTTGCATTGTTCTCTCTTGATCTTCCATCCCCAGCTACGGCCACCATAGCTTGGCCTTGGTTTAAACATTTTAGAAGACCTCCACCGCCTCCTCCACAGTCACCGCCACCACCGGCTTGCACCTGTCCCCCTCCACCACCTGTGCAACCACCTCCGCCTCCGGGGCAGCATCCACCTCCCCCTCCACCACCACCGGTGCAGCGCCCACCACCACCACCACCGGTGCAGCGCCCGCCACCACCACCTCCAACACCAGTGCGTGGAGGGCCTCCTCCACCACTGCCACGGAGGCCGCCTCCTCGCAGACCCTAAGGAGAGATATAACAAGTGAGGAGTGTCTATTATATGTATCACTATATTAGGATAGAAGTTCTACAAATCTAAAACAATGCCTAAGAATTAACTTCAATATTTTGATTATTCAGGTGAATTGGACAGATTTCAGACAAATATTTCGTATCTTTGACTACCAAGTTCAACCTTGTGAACTGATTGAAGTTCATTATTTTTCACTTTTTTTAATTTTATTTTACAGGAAAGATGACATGTGGAAACAAACGAAGAGATGAAGATTAATCACCTGATGTAATAACAGAGAAATGGAATGCAATCGTGTTAGCTTTTGGCTTTATCCACTGTATCTCTCTATGACCAAACCTCTCTTACAAAAAAGGAAGAAAATAAAAGGTCTCATATCGTATAATTAATGTTGCTTCCTTTCGCCATTCCTCATGCATGTTCAAATTCTTTCGTGAACCGTCTGACTAAGGAGAAAGTATGTAACGGAAATAATAAAATCAAATCATTTTAAAATTATTTTTTCTTTTAAATTTTATAAAAATTTTCCAAAAATTTAACTTAATTTATTGATGATGACACCATTACACATAAGAGTCTCTCCTTAATAAGTGATTTCATCTCTGGCAGGAAAATTTCTCAGTAAATGAGGACATGTATTCAGAAATAATAAGTTATTTAGTTGCTACCTCACGCATAAATAGCAATCTAAAATTCACTCTCATATGGTTTAGTTAGATTGAGTTAGAGGTTCGAGTCTCGCTCTTAGCAACATTGTCAAAAAGAGATTCTTGAACTTGTGCCTTGACAAACACAGGCTTTTTAGACTATACTAGACTTTTGGTAGTACTACGTTGACGGGGCCAGTATTAATATCGGTTGTTTAGTTCATCTACTATCTTCGCGGTTAAATACGAAAACTCAAACATTACATAACGATGTGGCTGGGTTGTCAATACTGTTACCCTCTTTTTAAAGAAGAATTATTGAATGTTGAATGAAAATGTTATCATGTACATATTTGTAATCTTACTACCAATATCGGTGGTTGAAATGATTCGATATCTTTTCTCCTTAAATAAAATTTTGGATTCGAATTTTTTGAATAAAAGAAATTCCATGATTATGTGGTTTTACCACTTAATAGACCATCCCAATTTGATTTGAATTAATTAGGGTTTAATAACTATCTAATACCAAATGGTAATGACCCGAAAAAAATCATAATCTTACTCTCTCTTTTTCATGATTATCCAACTGGGTGTCATCTCGATCCAGAATAGTTATTCATAAGGGTAGCAAATTTTCAGTCATTTAAGGTGATATATGATTGTACAGGAGAATGGAATGAATTTAATAGAGCTTGGAAAAGTATATTTTGATCTGATTTTTTTATTATGATTATTATTTTTTTATCCTAAATCTTTATTTGACAGTTTTCAACTTTTTATGTAAGGATATTTTTAATTTCTTTCATTATTTTAATATTAAAAATATTTAAATATTAAGAAAATAATGAAATAATAAAACTTCAAAAAAGAGATAAAGGGTGATCATAAAGTTGATCTTATTTTTACATCAATTCGATTTGTCTCTAACCTTTGACGAGCTTTTTTAGTCGTGCTCAAATTTGTCGGTTGACTTTTTAAAGCGTTGAAAATACCAGAAACTTATAAACACCGGTAAAATCAATTTTTTGGGTAAGTTTCGATTTTTATTTTTATTTTTTGTTTATCACTTACATCCCTACTCGTCGTTTTCTGAGTTTTCACTGGCAATCTCTCCTCCCTCGATGGTAACAGTTGACCCTGAAGGAGGACGGTGATTACCGACAATCTACTCCATCCGTTTCTATCCTTTTTAAAATAATTACTTTATTATTATTTTTAACGTTTAATTAATATTTCACTATTAAAATAATAAAAATTTATTTTTTAAAAAAAGATTGAAGACCAAATCTGTTCGAACAAAAGATTTTGCACGAAAACAACTGTAGAAGAAAAAGTTGACCAAAATGTATGCTTCTCCCTCTGTGGTAATGTGTACTTTTGTTGGATAATGTAAAGCTCCGATAGAAAAACACTTAGAGATCTCCCTATATCTGGTTGAGATACGACCAAAGTCTTCTTGATCAGCCAAACTCAGGTAATTCACAGTTTAGGAGGTTTTCTGATTACAGGGGGAGTCTAGTGCTTTTACACTGCTCAAGACACCTTCTTATTGTGCTGTTGTTCAGAGAAATCTACACAATAAGATTGAGATTTACATGAATTATTATTCGAGAAATCTTCCTTATTGATTTTTACCAGAGTTCATATAAACCGGCATGAGATTGGGATCTGAACTTGAGTGCTAGGTGATTAGCTGCAATTGGAATGAGCTCAATTTGAAGTGTTTTGCACATATATTTTTCATTGTAGTAAATCCCAAAGGATCCCTTCTTTGTTTCCAATCTTGTAATTCCTCAATTTCTTGAGCATTTTTGCAACACTTGTTTTTAAATTAATGATAAAATCATTATTTTCAAGCAAGAAAAGTTTTCCTCAAAAAGAGTTGTGTAATACTTGTTATATCTTTTTTTTATAAGGAATGTAACAGTAGTGGCGATCCAACAACCCCGCTATGTAATATTTAGACTTTCGTGTTCGACCATGAATATATCTGATGAACTGAACAATCAGTACTAACACTGACTCATTCATATTTTCAAACTCATTTCTTTCCATTCTTTAATGCCAAATGTAACTTATGGGTTGAATATGCATTATTCCTCCAGTAAAGCTACGGTTTCGCAGAATGCTGTAGGAACTAGGACATCTTTTACTGCACGGTGAGCACAAGGGTTGATGGAGTTAGGATACCGTATACATTTCCCGACACGCAACCTATCTTATATAAGACATGTATATAAATTTTAAATCCCAACCTTGTTCTATTAAATCTTGAAATCAAACCCGACCCAGAACTTGTAAGATGCCATAGTTCTGGGTATACAATTTAAACACGTATATTATTTCTTTTACTATAATATAAATTATTTTAATGTTTTTCATATGTTAAATAATAATAAAATAATCACATTTACAAAATTTTCAAAATTTATTACTGTTTTATTTTATTGTAATCAAATATACTATTATTTTACGTATGTTTGTAGTATAATAATTAGTAATAATATCTAAGTTATAATAATATTTTAAACATGATAAACATATTAAATACGCATAATTATTATATCAAATAATAATTCATCGAATTAGATTCCGACCTATTTATACCGATAACCTAACCTGAATTTCATTGAGAACTAGCATTAGGTTTATCATATACCCGTGCACTCCATACGTGTGAAGACATAATGGACCCACAGGAACCTGAAGAGGAGGTGACCATATCAACCAGAGGATGGGAAAATTTTTAAACATCAAACCATCGACAATGCGAAACATCAAGAAAAGATGGAACTTGCCAATGAATGAACCGACTGGACAGGAGTCCGTTAATTGGACCCACTCGGAGCGTGCTATTTATTACATTTAAGTTGCTATTACACTACGTTTACAGAATCCATCTCGTGTCAAAAGTACGTGGGAAGCTGATGTCTCACCAAAGAAGCACAAACCTCAGTAAAATTCTCACCTGTTACTCTCTCAAGAAAACATGGAATCTAAGTTTTTCTTTCCCTTTCTTGCACATTAAGTCGCCAGCCTAAAACTCACGAAACAGGGACTAAAAGAAGGAAAAATTCTCTGCCAATAACTGTGCACATGCTGAGGGGGGGAATATTCAGCTGCCGCTACTTGATGCTTCGGAAGACTGCCACGCAGAAATTTAAGAATGAAATGGAATAAAGTTCTTCTCGTGGTACAGTGGGAGATTGATTCTGCTATGTGATGATCGGTACCTGAACTTCTCGTAGTAGATTTTCGAGCTCGATGGTGATCTCAGAGAAGGGAGGACGCTTTGCAGGATCTGTGTCCCAGCACCTCTGCATCAACTCCACGAGTTTGGGATGCATACTCTGGGGGATTTCCGGTCTTAACCCCTTCAAAATCAAGGGGTAGAAGCGTAACAAAATTAGATGTATAATCACTCTCCAAATACCAGAAATTTTCAAGGGAGAGTTTGTCAACCATTTAGACTCAGACCTCCGTTAGGACAACTGTAATATCAGATTACCTGGCGTACTCCCAAGGCTGCTTGCAACGGAGTCATATTACCATAAGGAACCTGCAAGGAACAATGAAGGCCTCTATATCTCAAAAAGTACGGAGAGTAAACAGTCAACTTATATAAGCTTTTTATGCGAAACTTCCCTAAGTACCTTTGCCGTGACCAATTCCCAGATCACAATGGCAAAACTGAAAATGTCTGCCTTCTGATCATACGGCTGATGGTTTATAACCTTGCAAAAAGACAATAAAAAGATCAATACATCGTCAATTGCAGCTTTGCAACACGCAAGCATTCCTCAGCTGCGATAACAGATCTGTAAATTCACTTGAATGGGAAAAATTAGACTAATTGTACTCTCAAAATTAACTAGTGCCTCTCCTAGAAAGCTTTTATATGTTCATGTTAGCTTCACTGGCTGTTCTTGTTTAATTGGTGTTTGAGAAGAAACCCTTCCAAATAGCAATGTAAATGGAAGCCAAAAAAATTGCTGAAACCGCCTTCAACCCAAATTTTATGCGCCAAATAAAAGCTTTTAAATGCATATCCTTTTTCTACATTTAGTAATATTATGTTTTAGAAAGCAGATAGTTGCAAGGATTTCAGACCTCTGGTGCCATCCACCTATATGTCCCAGTCTCTGCTGTCATAATCCCCCCTTGGGATTGGAACCGAGCAACACCAAAATCAGCAACTTTCACAGCCTTGACAGATGGAACAAAATCTAATGAATTCAAAATTTTCTTTGAAAGTAGGTAACATGAAGAAAATGTGCTGCCAGAAGCGACTGCAATTCATGCATGATAAAACAACTTACATTCTCTCTGTCCATCAATAAATTTGCTGTCTTCAGGTCCCTGTGTATTATGTTATTATGATGCAAATACTCCATGCCTTTGGATACATCAAGTGCAAACTTCAGCAATTGAGAGAGCTTCAAGCTATCACGGTGATTACGAAGATAATCATAAAGACTCCCTCCAGGCATGTATTCTGCAAGCAACTTTGTGTAGTAAGATGCAGTTCTCGTGGTGCAATGAATATGAACGAGAGATCCAGAATCCATGCAGTGTAACAGTATCAACAGAGGACCCATCAACAGTGCAGAATCTTTGACCTGTAACAATGCACAAATGAGGAGACTTGGTACATGCACCCACAAAACGAACAACATTATTGTGCTGTACCTCCCTGCAGCCATAACAACCAACTAAATGAAGCAGAGTTTTATAATGTGTTCAAAAGGTAAAAACATATAATGGAATAGTTAACTCATAAAAGCGAAGCATACAGCATAGGATGAGAGTGAGGGAAAATTAACAACAAAGACTGCAAGATATACATGGATAAATGGTTTCTGGGAGGTTCCAGGAAAAGGCCACCAAAATAAAAGAAAAATTATAAGAAAGAACTGCAGGATACTCAGAAATTGGAGGGAGAGACAAAGCATAATAAGGATATTATCATAATTGCCCTGGCCTTCCTAAGTAGGCTCTGAGAAACTTATCGAGCTAGTCGAACCTTGTTTTCTGCTGAAAAATAATACATTTTAGAATAAAAGATAAAACACACAACTTATCTTGGTCTCTTGAAGCAAATAAAAAGAATCTTATGGTCACTACTTTTCTCCTAACTGCCTTCATTCATACATCTCACTATTCTCAATGACTCCAGGTAAATTGTTTATTCCAGAGTAATAGATCATGCGAATAATTTTACCAATGAATGGGGGGGGGGGGGGGGGGGGGGGGGGGGGGGGGCATCCAAATTATAACAAAAGGCAGAAATGGCAGATCCATATAAACAAGCAAGAACACGACAGACCTCAAGATCTCCACTTCCTGTGCAAATTCATTTGCTGGAGCTTCATTTATATGCTCAGATCTAAGAACTTTAATGGCTACATCTTGACCAAGGTATGTTCCCCGAAACCTAACAAAAAGAAAAATATTGGTAACAGAAACAACAAAAAGAATTAAAAGGAGAGAGCAGAGAAAGTGAAATTCACAGGTCTCCAAAAGATCCAGACGTGATCTTTTCTCCTATCTTTAGTAATCTCCTATCAATTTCCAGATCTCCCGATGCTCGTGCTGCTAATGCCTTTTCTATAGCTGATTGTGAATGAGTTGAACCAGACCATGAACCCTACATCAACAGAACTCATCATTAGAGCCCCATAATCAACTTAAGATAAAAGCACCAATGTCTATTCTGAATCTAATAATTTCAGGAAGGATATCCTGTCACTAATCACAACAACAGAGGTAAAAATAGCAAAGCTGTGTGTTAAATACTGGTCATGCTAAACGGGGGGCTCGTATCTACATGATTCAGAAGAAATCTTTCAAATACGCTAATTTTATACTACCACCACCACAGAGTTAGACTAACTAACCAGAGTACCAAGTAGAACATGAGTATGAGCCAACATCCATAGACAATGTAGTCAGAGAGAAACTTCAGGAAATACAAACTCTATATATGAGCCAACATCCATGTGATGTCAGGGAGAGAATTTCCAATTACAGTTATTTTACACTAGTCTGCTTAAATTATCAGAGTTAAATGAATCATCAAAGCATAAAACAACTCAAACAACAAATTATGTCAACTGCACATATTAAGCCTACATCCATAGAATGTCAGAGAGAACTTCCAAAAATACTGAGTTTATAATGATTAATCATCAAAATATAAAACTAGACAAAACCATTAAACGCCAAAAAAAAAAAAAAGAAGAGAACTGCAGAAAATAGAATGGAAGAGCTGCAAGTGTACCTCACTTCTTTCAATTGCCTTTACGATAGCTTCATGCAAACCATCTGTATCCTGGCCATAACAATGCAAAAGTCAGCAACATCCCTGTCGCAAAAGAAGTGTAACCACAATGGTCCTTAATGAATGAGAAGGCCACTGTTGGAGGGTGGAGTGAGAAAACTTTTAAAAGAAAATCTAACAGATGCATAATCTGTCATGGAATGTGGAAATGGAAGCAATGTTCATGTTAATTTTTATCACTTCCACAGAAATATTCGCATGCCAAAAGAACATCAAAGAAGTTTCCTTTTGTTAAATCCATAACAGGTGTTCCTAGAAAATATCATGACACTTCCTAACTAGGACTTGCTGAAACAACCTGGCTGTGTGGTTTCTGCATAGGGTAAAATAAATTATAGAAATCAATCAATCAGTTTATCCAGCAAGAGCTTCAATTCCATGCTAATATATAACTGTGCATTGCCAACTCAAAATTTTATGTGGAATTCCAGAAGGTTAGCAAATCCTTGACTAGAAAAGCCAACTCTTAACATTACAATTTAAATTATGGAAACTAATGAAAGATCATTTCTCTAATCAGTGATGACTAGGGGAAAAAAATAAAGTAACAGTGCATTGATAGAAACAGATAAGAACGATGGTGAAGGCAATGCATGACAAACCTTCATGAATAAGCCAAAAATCAGTTTGCAAGAACCATTATGATAAATTGGAGGAAAAACATGAAGATAATGATAGAAGTACCTCCTCCTGCCATCCATCCACCACAAAGACATCCAAGGAGTAGCCATCGCAGGTTGAAAACACATGGGCTTCACGGATATTAAGTCCTGTATCAGAAAGTAAAGCGGAAAGCTATGGAACAAATGAGAGTCAGTTAGTGAAAGCAATTGCACGTCAAGAAGCTTAATACTAAACATATATCAAGTAAACATAATCAGGCTTCCACTCTTACTTATGAAATTAGAAAATTATAATTCAATTATCCTACAGTCTAAAGGAAACAGATGTTTGTATTGGGATTCCCAATGGCAAGAGCCCTTTTTCCTTGGAGATGCTGTATAGTGAAGCCTCAGATTCTAGACAAGTTTTCTTCTTCAAGTTGTTCTTTCATGAATTTATTCCTCTCTTTTCTAAATTGGGATTTGGGTGGCCACTTTCCCTTTTTTTTCTCTTGTTGGTTTATCTTCCATTAAGGAGTAAAGAATTCCAAGGTCAGAAATGGCTACGAAAAAGTCAAGGATAGAACTGCATACAGGCATACCTATTAGAGGAACTGTTTCTGCTCATATATTAATAGGCAATTATTTATGCCATTTGCAAAAAATAAATATCTGATAGTTGACAAAAAAAAATTTTCAAATTTTATCAGCTCTAAAGAATTATGTAGTACATTATTGCAGAAAATTAATTATGGCTGCCATCTGATCTGAAATAAATATAATCCATCATTAGGATTAAAGATAAACATGCAGCATCAAAATCATTTAAGAGGTCAAACTATATATAGATAGCAATTATTCATAAAATCTGCTGAAAATCAATATCATATGGTTAAATGAAGTTCGTGTGTTTTCAGCCCCAATACATATAACACATTACAAGATTTAAACAAACAACCATGCAACCTTAAATTAATCATAAAATATATGTCCAACTATAAAGAGATAGCAGTTATCTACATGATTTACTGTAAATATATTTAATAGTCAAAAGAAGTTTGTATTTGCTCAGACCAAATACATATATCATTATAAATTTAAAATCAATCATGCAGCCCTTCCTAGCAAGAAGAAATCTTTGACACGCTTATGGGTAAAAGTTGAGATCGCGCTTGAAAAGCTTAGGGAATTGCTGTAGAGCTTGCTTTGTGACAAGAGAATACCAGCAGCAAGGGTCACTTCAACAAGATGGAAAAAGACAAGAATGTTGCTTGTCTAAATAGCTATGCTATGTTGCCCAGTATGTAGAGTGTAAGTTGCATGCTAATTGGAGTAACAAGGCATTCATTCAATCATTACAGACATAATTAATGGATGTGAATTGTACTAGCTAGTAGAACATTAGCATTGCATAGACACTGCTACGGAGTCATAGATTAGAAACAGCTAAAGAAAAAATATGAAAGACTTGATGAAACCTAGATAAAGAATAACTACTTTTAATTAAATCAAGATACCTGACTAAGCAGCTTCGGTTTGTCAACAGTAGAAAATATCACCTCGTGGATCGGAACAGTTAGGTCTTGCCTGAACAGTATTCGTAAATCAATTAATCACTTGTAGAGATGACAGAAGTTGCTACAGCATCCAATTAATGATAACCAATTGCAGACAGCAACCTAAGTTTTACATAGCTAGAGATGAAAGTTTTCTAAAAATTAGTTTGTATCCCTCACTTGAAAGAGCATAATCTCTGCAGCCATTTTAGGTAGGATTCTGGTGCTTCTATTTTCCATCAGGCAGCTCGCCAAAACTCCAAAGAAATGTGAAAAACAGTGTAGGATTTACCGTTTCGGCAACTTATCCACTTCATCCGAATCCTTTGTAACGTCCAAATTCAGGTCCTCCAGCTTAGAGGAAGGCGCAAATTCGGGAGCACAATCAAGGATCCTACCCAGCAGAAAGCAATGAATTTTACACAGATAAGTTACTACATTCTAGCAGTCACAGACAATGAACTGTATAAGCTCAGAATTAGAGGATAGTACCTTTTACCAGGCGTTGTAAGTGGTTCATCATCTTCATCATGAATCTGTGTCTGGCTAGGAACGTTATCTGCCAACTGTGATATGAGAGGCAAAAAGGAGGTTGGATACGAGAGGCATGTCAACATCATTATGATAAGTTGCTAATCCAAGTTCTAAAACAAGTTTAATATATTAGATTGATCAGGAGGCAGGCACTAAACATGAAATAACTTAAGAAATATCGAACTAGAATGTAAATCAAACAAGTGGTTATGTGATGGATTCAGCGACGCTTAATAATTGAAGAACAGTTTCTCATTGAACCCAATCCATCCACCAAGCGATCATGTACTATATTCCACTAAATTCCCCAGCATACTGACATGTGCAGGAAGGCAAAGCAAGTGAACGCCTTCAGTCCTTTGATACTAACTACAGAAAGATTTTAAGAGATTGATTGGGTGCTTCAAGTGCAACAAAATCTAAGTTACCAATAGATGGAAAAGTTGGAGCCAGCGAAAGTACCTCCAAGAAACGCACATGGAAAACAGGTTGCTTCTCAGGGATCCTGGCCTGGCCAAGTAGCTCATGATGTAGAAGAACATCCTCCACTCTATCCATGTTAACATCAAGTGCATAACTGACATTTTGAAACATCAAGAGAAAGTATCAGTTATATGCAGAACCCTGTCTTCCATGTGTGTGTAAGGAACAATCAAGATGGCTAAAAACACATTCTACACCATAACCAACAACTTCTTCCTAGAGAAAAGCACGCTCAGTTGCAACATAGTAATGTTAGGAGGTGACTCTCAATTGGCAATTGTTGAGTTTTACAGGCCTGCCAATAAATTAAGACGCTTCAACTAGTAACAACAGAGAAGGGAGCCATTCAGCAGCTGATAACATCAAAATAACAGGGCATATGATGGAACTCTTGATCCATCCGCAAAAGATTGCGATTTGAGAAAGAAATTTCTGTTCACTTCAGTCACTAACACTGCGCCGTGCATAGGCTGGAGATATACCTGGGAGGCAATCGACCGAAGTGAGACTCGAGAAGGTCACGGAGGTCAGGATTCCTGACGGCCTCCGGGTGGCCGCTCTCCAATAAGCGGTTGTACACGTCATTAACCAAGTCGTAGCAGCCGCCGAAGCCGGCCGCGAAGTTCCTCGGAGGCGACGAGCTCTCGCCGACGCCCTCAGCCAAATCCATGTCCGGAGCAGCCATTTCGAGCGTCAATCCGCGGCGGAGGATCCCACCATAGCACTGAAAGCAGCAACAGGAACCGGAGGACAAACCAGAGAGAGAGAGAAAGAGCGAAAAGGAAGTTTCTGATCAACGAGGAGTAGGAAGAAGAAGAAGATTTTGACTCCAGATGGAATCTGCAGAGACGCCCAAACAGGAAGGGGAGAAGTAGTTAGGAGCCTTTTGGGGAGGCAGTTGAGTCCATTAACAACTTCTCACTGTTGACTTGCAGGGAAGGAACGCTTAAAAGGCTTTTAGAGAGAGAAACAGAAACTCCTCCGGCTAATTTCTATAGAGAGAGAGAGCTTTTGTTTAGCTTCCAGCTGTGGAGAATGTTTACGGCTGGTCACCGGGAGTTCTAAATACCGGCAGCCACGGGACGTTAATCCCTCCGTCAATCCTGGGATCGACTCTTTTGACTGGAGAAGCTGACGTGGCACGTTATCTGGGACGTTTTTCTAACTCCAGACATAAGTGGCCTAATGATACAGTGACATCTGACCCGCTGGACCCCACCTTCTCCCCAGGCCTTTCTCTCTCCCCATCTCCGAGAAACTCTTCAGTGATCTTAATACTAATGTGAGAAATAAGTAAATTTTTATTACTTATTCAAATAATTATTATAATTAATATTTATTAAAATAATTATTTGAATAGTTATAATAATTAATATTAATTAAAATAATTTAATTAATTTTTAACACGTTATTATAAGATAAAGCTGATCTAAGAGATTTTCTTCATCTCTATCTCAGCTCTTTCCTTCTCTGTAACTTCTCTCTCCTGATCCTCCGCCGCCGACTTGTCCGCCGCCCCTTCTTTGCCCCCATCTTTCCTGCTCCTCTCCACCCTGCAGCGGCCCGGGGGACCAAATTGTCAAGAACAAATCTTTCAGGGACTGATCCTCCAAGTTATATATCTTTCAGGGACCAAATTATAAATTTGGTCTTCCTCGAGCAAGAGAAAAGAGAAACAGATGGCCCGATTTTGTGATCTCATATTCCTTTTTCTCGACCAATCCTTTTATGGTTAAAATTAGTCTGTCTATTTACTTGATTTATTTCTCTGAAAATGGATGGTTTATCAATTAATGAATTCCTGGCATTAGTTGAACGGTCTTATCACCAACGGCCTCGGAGACCGAGCCGGCGGCAAACCTCGTCAGGGCGCGGGCGTTTTTGGAAGAGCAGAAGACTTGACTTTTCATTTTCTGTATTATGTAGGTGATAGGCAGGAGAGAGGTAAAAATACATGATAATATTAATATAATAATATTAATTAATAAAAATTAAGTATTCTTAGGATTACTTCCACCACGTGATGTGGCACCTTCTCAAGGGAAGGGTATTTATCAGTGCTGTTTTCAAGTGTTTGAAGTCGTATTTTTGTTTGTACTTACTCTTTACCATTTTTAACATCAAACGCCAAAATAAATCAAATTGGCTTTAAGCATGGCAATATTTATCGTGTCGTGTCTAAATGTGTCGTGTCGTGTCTAAATAGGTTCGTGTTAAAAGCACCTCAACTCGTATACGACCTATTTAACAAACGGTTAGAAACTCTAAATACGAGCACAACTTGTTTAAAATCGAACTAACATGACATGACATGACATGTTTAACTCATATAACTAAATGTGCGATGTAATTGTAATTTTTTTGACACATAATTAAATAGATTTAATCGTGCTGTATCAGGTTAAGTGGGTTTAACTCGATTTAACTTGTTTATACAAATGGGTTACACGGGTCAACGCGTTTAGATACGAAACTCGTTCACAATCAATCCGAACCCACCTAATTTTGTATTGCATTGTGTCGAATTATAGTACAGTGTAAAAAATTACCAAGCCTATTTGATTGTTACCCATTTTAAGAAGACATATTTATTTGTAAATAAATAACACGGCTATTATTGATTAATATGATCTACTTAAGATGGTTTGTAACCTCTTCTTCTTAATTAATATATCGAATTCGATATCGAATTCGAGTTATATAAATAAAAAAACTCATATTTATTAGAGTTTTATCATTTCTTAATATTAAGTGATGAAAATACAAAATAATACGAACATTTAGTGACCTCATATATTGATTATATAATTGCTTATCCTCCGGTGTGACCCCAATAAGAAGATTATTATGTACAACATGTCGATTCTAAATTTCGATTTTTTTTAATTTTTTTTTAGCCAACTTAAGCATTTTCATATTTTTCTTAATTATCGAAATTTATTATATTAAAAATAAAAACCTAACATACAGTTATTATGGATAAAAATTCTAGTATCCACATATGTAAGGGATAAGTTTATTACATTTACAGATTTCATGTAAAATTAAATAATTAATGCAAGGTATTTCAGCAAAAAAAAAATAATTAATTAACCCAACGCTCAACCTATAATCTTCTCTTTTTCATCACGTATTTTTTTCCAAAATATAAAATTATTTGCAGGATATGCAAAAGAAATACCTCAATTTCACACAAATTCAAATAAAAGTAAAGAATCCAAAACCGAGGAAGTGGTCTTAGTATAATGGTAAAAAACTCTGACTAATATTCAAGAGATTTTTCGAATTTGATCCTCGTCGTTAGAGTTATGTATTCCTTTATTTTTTGTCATTATGTTAGGCTCTTGGGCCTCCCATATTTTTAAAAAAACTCAGAACTTACGAGTGCATGACTCGATCGGTTTTATCTTGTAGAGACAAATTGTTGTTTTGAGTAAATCTAGCAGTTTCTAATGCCACATGACATGAATTAGGCGGGTTTAGATTGAATCTAAACTTATTTCATGTCTGAACGGTTCAAACATGACAAATAATTATATCTGACTATATATGAACCTGTGTAACCCGATTAAGCACATTTATCATGTTTCATTATCTTATACAGATGTCTTACCTCATTCAAACATTTACTATCAACAATATTATTAGCAATAATTACTCATAATAAAATACTATGTATTGTATATTTTATTATTAGTTAAGTTCATGTTTGGCTCTATACATGGTTAAATTTTAGTCAGCCGTATTTATATCATTTTAGTTATATACAAATATGCCTATTTTGATATTTGCAAAGTTATTTAAAGATTATATCGTATAGCATGCACATTTAGGGAAAAAAAAATAAATGAATTAGGAGTGTCAACTAGGGGTGTGCACGGTTATAGGGTAAATCCGAAACTGGTAAGAACCTACCTTATTGGATAGGTTCTGGGTAGATCTCCATAAAAATGGGGTAGAGTTCTGGTAATGAACTAAGGAACTGGTAGGTTCTAATTCCGGTTTCGGTTCTAGCACATAGGGTACCCAGAACCAGAACCGGAACCGGAACCTATTAACTTATTCGCACGGTTAATTTTAATCATTCGTAATTTTCTCATTTGAACTCCAAATTACGAACTGCTTAAACCTTTGTATTCCTAACTTGATAAACTTTCGTTTATTATAATAATCATGCATATTTCATGAATTTTTCATGCGTAAAGTATTATTACAACTTAAAATTAGTAATAGATCGTACTTAAATACGCATGAAATCATATTTAAAAATCCTACATATTTTATTATGATAAAAAATTATATGAAATAATAATAATTATGAAAAGATATTAGAGTAATCCATACTTTAGACATAAGGAATAAACAGGTTCTAATAAAGTACCCAGAACATGTAGTATCTTACATGTTTCAGGTAGGGTTCAGTTCCAAGATTCAATAGGGTGGGTTCAGTTTTAAAATCTAGAAACCAACCTTATATAGGGTAGAATCTGGGCACTATGAAAAAGTACAAGATACCCGAACTCCGAACACCTCTAGTGTAACCCAACTAAGGCACGGCTAGTCTAGATCCGGCACCTATCTAGACATGCTATATTAGGTCATGGGGTTTCTTATCCGAACTCGATTCGTTTAAAATACAATATGGTGCAATATTTGAATTTAGCCTAAAATACTTTTTAAGGAAAGGGTATTTTCGCATATGGAAAATATCTGCGGTCTGGAATCCCAAGCACTAGGAGAGGTTTTGTGTGTAATGAATACACCATGCGATAGTACCTATGTTATGTCACCAACAAATTAAATCAAATCAAATATTTGAGAATTTATTATAAAATTTAAAAGGAAAAAATAACCCGAAAATAATTTAATTTAATTGACTAATATTATAACATAAATACTATCACATAGGAAAATCGTTATATTCAATGCTTTCTAGAGCATTTGGAGATTAGTGTTGAAGAATCTCCTAAGTTGTTGGACAGTCGGAACATTTTATTTTATATACCCTAAAATGGCAGGAGATAAGGATTCACCACTAATTGAGATCCCTTTCACCAGTCACATCATACATAATATATGAGGGCTCTTGGCTAGCTGTCTTTAGGAATATTGTCTCAACTCTTTTTTTTTTTTAAATGATATGTTAATTTTTATAAAATAATTTTAGTGGAGGAAGTTCTATGGAAATTCGTATAATTTAATTTACTATTAGAAGATGCTATTTTATTTTTTATGAGTGAATTATTTAATATCTAAAAAGTTAATGAATTCTAACTAATTTAAATTTAAGTCGAGTTAGCTTAAGATAAAATTATCGTAATATGAATTTTCACCTATTAGGATTAAATTTTGCTAATATGAATTTTCACCCAACATGGTAATTTGTTTTAATTGGTCAAGTTATGCACAATTTATTTTCTTATTCATTTCCGCCCGAGAAATGTATAACCTTCAATTGGAAAGCCTATTTGACATGTTTATTTGATCAAAATCAAGTGCTTTTTATCTTCATTTCTTCTATGAAACCATGGATAATTAAGACTCTAAGACATGTTAAACCGATTAAATTGTATTTTTTTTTGAAATTCTTAATCTAAAATTTGACAAATTTGATATTTCTAGATCAAGATTAATTCAAATCGTTCTCTACAATCGGAAGTGGAAGCAGATACTGTCTGAGATCAATGGTTTCAAGGAGTTCAGAGCCTTTTTTGAATAAAAATGGAAGACGGTAATAGTGATGACCCATTTGCTCCGATGTAATGTTCAGGATATTTCATGTTCGATCGTAAAGATACTAGGCGGACTGAACAGCAAGTATTAAAATTGGCTCTACTAACGTAGCACAACCAAATGCCTAATATAATCTAGCGAAGAAGCTGGTTTCCACCAAAACCCATGCTTAAAGAGTTCATTGTCACCATTTTGCTTAGAGGGAGACTCAAACTTGGGAGTTCATGAGTAAGTTTTGTACCATTAAACCATTGACCTAAGTGGTAAGTTTACGAATTGGCTTAAAATATTCATATTTTTAAGGTCATACTTGTGAATCGAACAATCTAAAGAAGTTGCTTATCCCCGGTTTGGTTCAACATCCTAGAGGCTTCCTTGAAATTTACTTATTTTAGAGATACTTTTTCCAGGAAGAAAAACAGCATAAACAAGTGCTATTTCACCACTATGGAATAATTAAATTTAAGGGTGAAAAGGCACTTGTTTCCATATGGAATTTTCCTTAAATAATTTCATCTGGAAACCAGTTTGAATGATGAGCTAGGCCATGTCACCTTTTGAAAAATGAGGGTATTAACAAAAGTAAAATGGTGTATATGATTTTTTTTTTTTGCTGCTTCTTAATAAATATTAAATATTTTCATGGGGTGATGGCGGTAGTTGGATTGGACGTTTTCTTTACAATATTTGACTTGCTGCATTTGTGAAGGCGAAGCTATGGGGAGTCTCTTTTGGGTTTAAACTTACCTGGGAGAAAATCACGGATAACTTGTACTAGAAGCTGGTTCAAAATTTGTGACGGCTGCACTATCTCATGGAGATTCGGCCAGAATAGCTCCGTGGATGATTTCCATCAAAATGGAGATCCAGAGTTTCCTAATTGGAGAGTGGTCTGTTATTATCCAACATACCTATCAGAAAGATAACTCTTGTGCAGCATATAGTGGATCTCATGCCATATCAATCACGCCCTCTAGATAGAGGCCTCTTACCTCTCTTCTGTGTACTCTTTAAGTATTTAATTTAATGTAATGGAATTCAGTCCCGTAACTCGAAAAATTTATTTATTTTTTGGTTATTTTATTGGCAAGTAGCATTCAGAAAAATAATCTTTGCTTTAAACAAGTGCAGAACATTGATCGAGAATATTCTATTTCCATTAATGGCCCCATAAAGCATTACCCAAAATATCAGTTATGCAAAATGTTGCATACTTTTTTTAGTTCAATCGGGAATCAAACAAAAGTCAAAACATTTTCAAGAGCTCTACTTATGCTCTGACATAGATGAGCGGATCTTTAGGTAGCGTGTCACTGAATTCAACTGGCTGACCTGGTAATCAAGAGAAATATTAGTAACTGGTTGATATGGTAATCAGGAGAAATATTAGTATTCTCTATATTCTATATTTAAATTCCCTTATGGTTGATTAGTATCTCTGAATTTCCTCTATCTTGTGTATTTGTGGGCATGTGATGAGGCCGTGGAAATTAGACAGACGAAATTCGGATGATCCTCATCTTTTCGTATAATCATCCTCTGCACACCTAAAAAAAATTCCTTCTAGAAAGAGTGGACTAGGGTGGCTAAAAGTTATTAAAGTCTTGAGTGATATAAGAGATATAAATAGAGAACTATACGATGGAGAAAAATAAGGGAAATCCACATCACACCTACTTTTCTTCATAGAAGGCATAATAAAGCGGAAGCTGAGGCGTTTCAACTTGGGATCAATCCCACCAACGGTGATAGTCTAGTGGTCTAAAATTAACTCTTATGTGATTTTGTGATGTCGAGATCATAGGTTTGAGTCTCGCTTTGTGCAATAATATCAAAAGAGACTCTTAAGCCTATATTTTGGCAGACACCGGTTTATTAGATTATACTAGACCTTTAGTGGTGCTATATTGACGAGGTTGGTGTAAGTACTGGTTGTTCAGTTTGCTTGATATATTCTCCAATTGAATATAAAAGCCCAAACATTACATAGCGAGGTGACTGGATGGTCGCTACTACCACCCTCATTCGTTCACGTATGGTCTAAAAAAACTTGGGATCAAGCAATCAAAACTATAGTTAGCCTCAAATGCTCTGCTGGTGGTAAACACTATTGAGAATCGAATTTCATGTTAGAAAGTTAAGAGATTCAAACATGCTTTATAAGAAAATTAGCTACCTTACTTATAATTTAAACTTTTAGGTGGATTCGGACAAAGTCTCTTGTAGGCCTAAGCAAACATTGGTTACCACCACTATATAACTTAGGTTTTTAAGATGGATATGGATCCAACCTCTTGCAGACTAAAGTGGATATTTTACATAGTAGCAAAGCAGGTTTTCACATGGACTTACACCATGCCAGACTTGAATGTGAAATACATGACTCGTTAAACCCAATATTAGAAAAAACAATCTAGCTTGTGGGTAATTTATCGGGTACAAAGAATAAACTTGACTCATAACTTAGCTTGAGGACGAAATAAAAAGTTCACCTCCTGGAAGTTTGTTCCCCCGGCTTAGACCAAAAGTAAAATGCCCGACTCGATATCAATTTTTAAGATAGATGTTTAACATCATAGATCAAGTGTAAATACGTTATCACGTGAGGGTGATTATTGAGAATTGAATCCCACATCAGAGAGTTAAAAGTTTAAAACTTGGTTTGTAAAGAGAATTTGTTTTCACCACTTTACATTTTAGATTTTTAGTGGATATGAGCCCAATTTATTATAAGTGCAAGGGGGTTTCTTACAAACACTATTAATAACAATAAATATGTCCTACTATACTCTAAATCTATCATTTTAAACATGTAAAAACTTTTGAATCTTGTAGATATATGAGAATGTAGATTGGCTAGTAGGGATCATAATGTGTAAAATTTCTATTGGGTACGTTAAGATTCGTATCCACCTAAAATTTTAAACTTATTTGCGGTATTTTACAAATTTTCTTATAAACTAGGAAGTCGATTCATGAACTGCCAATGTAGATAACAGGTAACATAATATGTACATATTTTTATGACTTAACTGATGTGAATTTATTTGTCAACACTTGCTCTCACTTGGTAATATGACTTATACTTGCAATGTGCCCTTAAATAACTAGTCACAACAATTGATTTAGAGTAGGGCATTTTTCTTTAGTGCTTGGGTAAGGGGAACACACAACCACTAGGCTAAATTTGTCTTACCATCCTCAAGCTAACGAATTATGCAAGTCGGACTTTCTTTTTGCTACTTAATAAACTGGTCGTGAATCATCCATTTTTCTTGTGATATCGAGCTTAACTTATCATGAATTCTACTCTCTTGTTTGGTATGATGTGAACTCACATGGTAACCTGCTCCAATGCATGAAAATTTCCATCGGATCCAAAAACACGTTGGATCTATATCCACCTAAAAGTTTAAGTTTATAGGTGTTTATGAATTAGAATCTTTCTTCATAACTTACCTAATATGGAATTTATTCTTCAACAATATGGAATGCCAAAATTTAGGGCAAATTGTGGAAGGGGTTAACTTTATAAATGAGAAATTCTAAAATGAGCTGAATTCATAGATAACGTAGTGAATTCGGTTTATGATTGTTTGGTACGTTAGCAGGAAGTGTGCAATTATATTTAAAATATGAATATTATTAATGGACTGGATTACTCAGAGGCTAGTAGGACTTTTGAAAACATTGGTGTATAGTTGACGTGACACTTGTGTCAAGTAACTATAAACAAGTTTACGGATGATTTAATAAATTCAGCTCAAATAAGAATCTCTAATGGAGTATGGTACATTGGTGATGAAAAAACAAATTACAAGTCAGCCAACACTTTCAGGAGAATTCAAAAAATCTATATGTTGTCACATTAATAGATGAAAAACAACATAATTGTACTACAATTAATTTCAATGCACAATGAGCTCTTACTTTCCCACTATTGGCTAGACTAATTTCCTTTTCGCTGTTAGCCTAACTAGGTCACAGATTATTCCTGGCGACTTTTGAATTCTTGAATCGCAAGGAAATTCGCTCATTGAGATAAACTTGCCCATAAATCATATTCCCATTGTTTCATTTGTTTCAAGTCCTTTTTTTTTCCCTTAACAATGACTTTTCTTGGATTTACCACCAATGATGATGGTCTAATAGTTTAAAACTCGCTCTCATGTAATTTAGTCAGGTCGAGACTACATGTTCGAATCTCGCTCTAAACAATATTACTAGAAAAGACTCTTGAGTTTGTATCTTGGTAGATACCGTCTTCCTAAACTATTCTAAACCTCTGGTGGTGCTATGTTGAGGATCAGTGTTAGTACTGATTGTTTAGGTCGTTTGATATGTTAGCATTCAAATACAAAAGTCCGAATATTATGTATTCGTTCACCATTACTGCTTCCTTCCTTTAACAGATCAAAAAAGAAAAACCTTTTCTGGGTTTAAAAGCCCAACAGAGTCTTGTTAAGGCATCTATGTTGGGATAAAGTCTTGCGTATAACGGTGTAATCAACCAATAAAATCAAACTATTTTTTAAAGAATTTTTTATAAAACCTAAAAGAGAGAAAATAATTTGATTTTACTTGTTGGTGTTATCATATAAGTATTGTCACATGATTTAGTTATTACACACAAGACTTTATCCCGTGCTAGACCTGGAATTTTAATTAAATTGACATGTATTCATATGAAAGGACTTTACCTACAGAGGATTTTTGAAACTCATTGAGACACCTCAAGGGAAAGGTCAAGCCAATGGTCGAGCAAGAATTACTTTTAATCTATAGCATGAGGGTACTTTGTGTGCTCCATTGAAAAAAAAAAAGATAATATTTGGAGAGGGAGAGACGTGTGATAGTAATAAAAATTAGACTCATATCCATCTGAAAGTCTAAACCTACTAATGCTGATATTCCAACTCTCTTACATTCTAGGTTTCAATCGATTAATTGTCCGACCCGGATATTGTTCCTCCATAACTATCATCATATGGCATTGTATTTGCACTAAACATTTGTCTTGGTACCCGATCTCAACAATTGATCATGAGCCGTGTATTCCGGTTGCAATTTTTTCTATCTTTTTTTTCCTGATAATGATCACAATTCCACAATCACCTAGGTGAGGTGTGAGGCATATGGTTCTAACTCTGATACCATAGAAAATTTTTACTAGCTCTGTAAAAGGTTCAAAGGGTATCCACCTAAAAATCTAAACTTATAAATAGTGGATATCTAATTCTCTTATATATTAGAATTTATTTTACGAATTGTGTGATACGAAATTCATTTCTTAGCAAATGGTATTAAATATCAAGAACTAATTTATTGATAATAGTAGATGATGACCATCTCAGCAAGCATCCATTGTAAATAATAATTCTTAAGTACATAAAAACGAATGACACGACCATAAAATTAAGAGGTGAAAATTTTTCTAACACCAATAAAATAATGAATTTCAAAACTAACACTACTTTACAACACTTTTCAAAACTAACACCACTATATATACTCTTTTACTAAATACTCTAAATACCCCTTTCACTTTTTTTTGCTCTTCCTCCTGCCTATTCTTCCTCTTCTTTCTGTGACAGCTAGCATCTCCTTCCTGCCGCTGCTCACGACGCCCCCAAGGCCCGATGCCCCCAAGGCCCCACACCCGGCCCCACCGACGTCCGCCACCGCTGCCTCCAACTCCACCGACGCCCTGGACACCCTTGATGGTCGACGCTGCTGATGCTCATCACCCCCAATGCTGCCAACGCCCTCGATGCTATCGATGCCTGCCGCTGACGCGCCCGACGCTTCGACGCCCGACCCCGTCGACGTCCTCCACCACCACCCCCGACTCCACTGACCCTTCGAGATGAAAATGGCAGAGGAGGGAGAGAGCTTTGTAGGAGATGAAAATGACAGAGAAGGGAGAGAGCTCTGTTGAGGAGCTGCAGGAGAGGGCGGAGAGAGAGAGTGTGTGTGGGGTAAAATTGACTTTTACAATAAAACGGTGCTATTTTTTTAACTAATTACAAACTGGTGCTAGTTTTGAAAAGTTGTGAAGGAGTAATGCTATTTTTCTGCGTTAACAGTAAAATTAAATGAATTGACGTTGAATGACATGAAGCTTATTGGCAATGTATCCGTTCATTAATCCCGAAACATTGATTAGCAGGATCTTGATGGTATTATCTCACAGTAATGTCGTGATGAAAGAATCAATTAAATTTTTATGAGTAGTAGTAATAATTAAGATAATTGTTCAGGTAATTAAGATTAATCTGCTCGTTTGTCACAATATAATTAGTATTTTCTCATAGTGCATGATGATATAAGATCATCTAAGAATTTTTCGCCTAGATGCCTCATTCATCGAGCTCGAATTAGCATCCTGTTTATATTCAATGCTTTCCCACAATTTCCAAATTTTATAAAATTAAAAAAAAATCGATCTCACAAAAAAAGTTATGTTATTGTATATTTTATTACTAAATCAATATTACCTAATTTCTAGTTTTAAACTAGAGTAAACCTACACTTAGGTCTCTGATGTTTGCGCGGGCCAACACTTTGGCCCCCTCCTTTTTTTGCTAATATATTGACTCATACATCCAATCATTTGCCATCATTTTACTCTGGCTATGATGACGTCGTTAGCTTTTAAGACGTGGCGTCCCTGCTGGCATTAAAGGAGTAGGATAAATTATTTTTTATTTCTCCGACACACGCCCAATTCAAACGTTGCATTTTTACCATTCCAAAAGCCCTAAAACGCCACAGTCCCTCATTTCCCTCCATCGACAAATCCCTCATCCTCTTATTTAAAACCTAATTTCTAAAATCACGAGATCAATGTGAAGTAAGTTTGATTATCAATTAGTTTCGGTATAAACAAACTAGTGTGGACCATGAACACAAGAAAATAATAACACCACCACAACGACATCCTTGTTGGTTTTAAACACAAATAGACTAACAATCAAGAACTCTTACCTTTGAGTTTTTACAATAGATGTAGATGTCTATGCTGAAACTAATTGATTATCAAACTTGCTTCACATTCATCCCGCGATTTTAGAAACTAGGTTTTAAATCAAAGGATTAGGGATTTGTCAATGGAGGGAAATGAGGGATGGTGGTGTTTTAGGGCTTTTGGGATTGTAAAAATGCAATGTTTGAATTGGTCGTGTGTCGGTGGAGATAGAAAATAATTTATCCTACTCCTTTAATGCAAGTAGGGACACCACGTCGGAAAAACTAATGGCGTCATTACGGCCGGAGTAAAATGGTGGCAAATGATTGGATGTATGAGTCAATATGTTGGGCAAAAAAGAAGAGGGACCAAGGTGTTGGCCCGCACAAATATTGGGGACCAAAGTGTACGTTTACTCTTTAAGAGTAAACCAACAGAGATGTCATTGTGGTGACTTTAAATCGATAATAGAACCGATATATACTTTTAAAATTGACATGAATAACCACTCGTTCAACACATTTTTTCTCTCTCCACCCGTACTGAGTCTCTCTCCGTAATCTCTTCATCTCTTTATATTTATTCATATTTCTTGGGTCTTCTTACTCTTTGTTACATCGCTATTCTCTTTTCTAATCATGTAGTTAATAAAGATATATAAATCTTCCTTAATCTAAAATTTACCTAGATGTGAAATCCATATTACACACTGCATGTATTATATCAATAAAAATAATTAATTATAAATACATATACAAACGAACATAGCAAATAAATATAATTAATACATACAAAAAAGAATAAGTGGAACCTACCCGGGCCTTCGAGAGACCAGACCTACTGGTTAGTTGATGACAAGTAGTAGTTCCAGGGTTCGACTCCCCACAAAGGCAAGTGTCTAGGGTTTTAATGGCAGGCCACAGGCCGTATAATACACCATCTGGTGAATTGATTGGTTGTTACGGTGCTGGTCAATATCGATATAAAAAAGTAACCTACGAGAAAGAAAAAGAATAAGTGGAGAGAACAAAAGAAAGATGAGGAGAGAGAACAAAGTAGAATAAGTGGTGGGAGAGAAAAAAATGTTTAGTGAATGGTTTTACTGATTAGATTTACTATCTTACCCCTTTTTGATTCCAAATGTAAGGGTTGATAAAAAAATTAATTTTTATATATAAACGATATACATGAAAAGTTAGAAGTGACCCAAAAAAGGAGGTGTTTCCTTAAAATACTAACAGACTAAAATTAATATCGTGAATTGCATATGACTCGGTGTCTTCAATCTATTCCATCAAGTTAAGACATCCGGTTCATAGTACGGATTAGCGTCCAATTTGCTAAATACCTGGTTCAACCGATCAAACCGCTGTTTCAACCAGTGAAGTTTCACAATCTCATGCTTCCTTTTGGTAAGTGAAATATTATATTCGAAACGAATCAATATTTGCACGGCTCAAGCTAACACAACTCACTTAATCTTCTCTAGCAAGGATCTCCATTTCATTAGTGGGTTTCTTTTTATATTAAAAGAAGATATGATCTCATGTTTCCACCACCCTACTGCGCAATTCGATCCAATTTTTCTTCTAAAGAACTACTGCAATTGCCTTATAAAAAAGAAAGAAAAAGAAAAAGAAAAAGCAACAGCAATTGAAAGTTAATTAGGGATTAGTTGCATATTAAAAGACTATCCCACGACCCGTGTTCCGCTCGGGAAATATCATCGATTATGTAAGTGAATAGGAAATTTGTTGATATGCGTAAATGGAAGGTAAATAATAGAGTATGGAAAGTATCATCGAGTATTGAAGGTGACACTACAACCGAAGGCAAATCAAAGATGGCAAGGAGAGAAGGACAATGTCAAGTTTTGTATGGAGAGAGAGGAAGATGGAAAGAGCAACGGTTAGTAGCAAAAGAAGCTGATGCAGCAAGAATGTGAAGAAGTGGAAGATTAAAAATAGTGGAGTAGGGGAAAAAGGTGAAAGCACAATACAATCCTCTTTCTAGGTAAAAAAATTGAATTGGAGACGATGACAGTTTTTGAATCTCAAAAGTGAGACCAAAACTATCTCTTTCTCCAATATAATAATAAAAGATGCAGAAAAAACCAACACAGTTGGTATACATAGTATGACATCTTTTCCCTCAAAGTAATGCTTTGGATTCAAATATTTTGAATGGAGAAAATCATGTTGAGAGAGTTTCATCCTTTTAGTAGGTCGACTTATGTGAATCTAGATTAGTCGAAGTATATTAGCTTTTTGAATATCAAATAGTATATGTACATAAAAAAAAAAGGATGCTGACAAAATACTAGGGCGTGTTTGGTCCACATTCCGGATGCAAAAAGGGGAATGGAATGGGACAAAATCATAAAAGAAATGAAATATTATAGTTTTGTTTGGTTTAACTAATCATAATCTGAATTAAAATTTTCAATTGTTATTTGTTAAAATTGAAAAAATAGTTAGAATAATTTATCGAATAGAATCACTGCAAATTAAATAAATATAAGAAAATCACCAAAGAATGAAAGTCATTGAAATATTAAAGAATTCATCAAATTATATTGTCAAATGCGAAATTCTCTCCCTTCAAATTATTGATAAAATATAAGTATATAAGTATAGTTGCTTAGTGAAAGTTAAAAGGAGACACCATCGGTGAGCCCCAATTGGCTTGCACTCTCCACTTGGCTTTGAAAGGAAGAAGGTTCACTGAATTTAGGAGGCATTTGGTTCTACGTAAAGTGCACTGTTAAGTCACATTCGCACATGAATTATAGCATTTGCTTGTAAAATTCACCGTCACATAGTTAATAGGATTAAAATTTTATGACATGGTGAATAAAGTCATTACATCCTGATAGGTCCTCGGGAAGGCCTACCAGGATGACAGGTCTTCGGGCAGCTACTATATAGAATCCGAGTGGTGGGCGACTGGTGACGACTGGAGGATCTTCACCGGTGACTTGCAGGGAAGCCAAGTCCGAGGATAGTGGCCCTTCGAGACGTAAGTTAGAGGCAAGATTATGGAATAAGACAACAACAATGGAGGCTGAAAGAGAATTTGTGTTTGGTTGTTATGTCACTCTTGAGCCCCGAAGTGTATTTATAAGTCTTACCTGTACGGAGGGCTGACATGACACTACTCATCTAGTTTCTAGATCGTGCATTAGAGTATCGCATCATTCTTGGAAGGTTTGACTCAAGAGAGTTGTCCTCGGATTTGACTTTCAAGAGTAGGCATCGGTCGCCTTCGCGACCTAGAGGGTTAGACTTACAAGAGTCGATCCTGGAGAGTCGAATTTGCCCCTGATGCACCGATTGTTGTATCACATCCAAAACACTGGACATTCTCGAATTATATTAATTTTAAAACTATTCTACAACCAATACTTATCAAACTTTACAACAAACTTTACTTTTCTTCGGACACTACTCTCTTACATTGTCATTTCATTTTCGATAAAATTTTATCATAATTCAAATTTTCTCCGTAACCTAAACGTTTATCATAATCTAATCATACTCGAAGGAAATGCTCCACAAGGAAATTTAATGATAATTCAACTTTGTGGGCCCCATTCTGATATTCTATTATCGTGATGACGTTGGAATGTGGGCCTGCAAGGGGCCTTTTCGATGACAGAGACATGACAGCGATCTGATGAGACCACAATCCCCTGCATCCGATCACCGTGCATTTAATCCACTACAGTACAGGGTGGAGATTTACCACACGGATTTTTACTTTATGAAATAATTCGTAATATATAAAATTTATTTTTAATAATTATTAGATTAAAAAATATAGACACTGTAACTGCCACGATCAAGACGGAACGAATTAGTTTTAAGAACACTATGATTACCACGATCCTGATATCCTAGTACAATCTGTATTTTCGATTTCTTTCAATTCAATTATTTTTATTTCACGTTATTGTATTTTATAACACAATTTTGTGTTCTACACTTTTATTTGTATTTGTATTCTATCGCTATCCGATGTTAATAATAAATTTGTAACTTTTCTCAGTCCCAAGGATTAATTCAAGTAGATAGAACGCGCGTACAACTAATATAGAAATTCATGAGGTCCGACGAGGTTGGTTCGAATCCTCCTTTAGCACACAACCATTTGTCCGGGGAGAATAAATTTTTTATTATAAAAATAATTTATTTTTCTGAATTTCTTAATTAATTTTTTTTAGTATTTGTTGGGTTGTGTCAGGCCTATCGATTTGACCCGAGACAACTCTATAATGTTTTAAACCGCATTGGGCCGGCCAGACAACAATTTAAAAAGGCTCGGTCAGGGCATCCATTTGTCGTGTCATCTCTGGGCCACACTGCCGGCCTTGATTCCATTCCCTTTACCTTAGGAGGGCAAGGTGAAAGAGGGTGAGGGGAATTTCCCACTTTGTTTTAGTGAGATTGTTTAAAGGAGCTGAAGGGGAGAAAGTCCTAAATGGAGCGATCATATCATATAGGTGATACTAATAAGATACATCCGTCTAATCAATGTTTACAATTTATATATCTGTCTAATTAGAATTAACTATTTATTAGATTTTTTTGAAATTTTTTTTACCGTTTATATATTTTTCAATCAGGGTTTAATATTTATTTAGTATTTTTATATAATTAAAGATTTTTTTTAGATTTGATTACTATAACTGTATAGTTATTTATTGCACGTCAAGTCCTGATTGGACATGTATACAATGTCAGCAATATTTACGTAATATGACCGCTCCACTGAAAACTTTCTCATGAAGGTGAGTGGAGGTAAAATTTTTGCATCTTTTTCCCATCCTAGAGTCCGTTTTGTTTAAATCCTGAATCGGACTTCAATGGGGATGAAAGATTTAAAAAGAAATATAATAACCAAACTACTCTTCTCTTTCTGGTTAAAAATACGAATGTAAAATTATAATACAGTCAATTAATTAAAAAATTTTCACATATGTTCCTCTCTTTTCTCTTTATTAAGTATATCCAAATAATTTTCCTCTCCATTTCCCTCCGGGGGTAACATCACCAATGGCACAGAAAGTTTGATCAATGTTCCAACTTGGTACAAAAAGAAAATTTTGTGGCTAATTGTTACAAAATATTTAAAAGTTGTTTTGATGTGGTGCACTCATTAATTTTGTTCTATTGCCATTAATATGTTCTAATGTGTCATCTGTTGTGGATGCCACATGTGCATTCTTGCTGACATGACATATTAATATAATCTTATTTAAAAAAATAAAATTTAATATTTAAAATTCATAAAAATACGACAATTATTAAAAATATTTAAGAGAAGTAATTATAATTTTTTAAAATAGAAAATTTGAAAATAATTTAAAAATTATCAGACGATCATAAATTGGAGAAAATTTTAAAATTAAAATATAAAAAATTTTACATTTTTCTTCATAAATATTTTAAATATTCAAAAAAATAAAACGTTAAAAATTCTATGAAATTTTAAATAATGAAAAAATGTTATAAAATTTATAGAAGTTAAAAAATCTTTCAAAAATAATTTAAAAAATTTTCAAATGTTTTTTAATGAAGTTTTCAAAAGAAATTAATAATTTAAACAATTGAATAAAATTTAAGAATTTAAAAAGATAAATTAAAATTAACAGCAGAATCTTCTAAAGAGTGAATTACCGTGTAAAAATTCTGCTATAAATATTTAAATCATATTTTGCATCTTATATGTAATTTACCCTTCTTAAATTCGAAATCAGCCACACCCTTTTATATCATCTCTCTTGACTATATATTTTATAAACAAGACTGCTCATTTCTTCAAATCCCATGCAATATCTTCTTCCTCTGACTCGCTAATCTCTAAATCCATCGTCAAAGATTTTTTAGAGTTGTTTGAGATTCTTCACTTCTCAAATCTAGAAAACGCACCCTGTATAAACCTTTTCATTAGTTTAGTATGAACAACATGGAAAGTAAACTCTGAACAAGGAAATTATAGCTATTATACACGGTTTCAATTTTGGGTGTCATGAGGTTGGAACTGGGATCAGAGTTGACTCTAATTGATCCCTTAATTCATTATCTGATTTAGTTTTTGAGTAATAATAACAATATAATATGAGCCCTTCGACCATAACAGTCTGACATAGGCTCAAGACCCAATTAATAGGCATTCGACCTTTTGACACAAGACCAAGATCTAATTGACTGGATTTTGACAGTCTGACACACGACCGAGGCCAAATTATGCCTTTCCCAATATTAATAGCACTAATATTAGTATCTTCTATTACTATGTGAATCCAATGAGTATTTTTGGTGTTTTCTGCTTTCAAATTTAAGCTGCCCGTGGCTGAGTCATCTTTTGCAGGCAGTTGACACAACTTTTCAGAATAATCTTTGTCATGTCTAGACTGTAAACCATCGATTTCTAAAATTCCTCACGAGCACTATGAACATCCTATTCGGTTGTAAATTCGATCGATGTTATGGCTTCTTTTTTTTGCAAATGAAATGTCATTCAGACAACTGTGCGTCTGTGCATTGAACTATAGAAGGACCCACATTTAGAAAGCAATGCATCTATCTAGGCGCCAGGCGACTACACAAAATCCCCCAGTTGAAGCCAAAAGAGCTAGAATTTATCTTAAGACCTGGGCCCCGAATGAACGCCGCTCTGTGCCTAACCATATCTACAACTGTATGAACAGTGGCATCTATGTTGCTTGCAGTAGATTGATGAAAGGCACGAGAATTGCGCTCACACCATGTGCAAAACATATCGTGCAACACCAGAACAATCTCTTGATAATAGAATTCAAACTCGTCCCCCTTCAACATGTAGAAGGGAAAGTAAAAGAGCAGGTATCAACCAAACATGGATTGATTGATGTGGTAGAGTGCATCGTCCTGGCCCTTGTAGGCAACTTGTCTATAATGGCTTTTTTTTTTTGTTGCCCATCCGGTGTCCGGTACCCGAAGGCTAGTAGACTAATCCGGATTCGGGGTACTGTCGGGCGGTTTCACGGGGACCCCTCCCAAGAAGGTTTGCTGCGTTCACAGGGGCTCGAACCCGACACCCCTGCTTAAGCGACACAAACCTTTTCCACTTGCGCTAACGTTCGTTGGTGTCTATAATGGCCTTTAGATAGCAATAAACAAGCTATCAAGCCCGTCAGAAAGTTTTTTCTTTCGTTTTAATCAATCAACGCCGATGATTCCATCAAATTGACGAATAAATGATTTTAGGAATCTTCATTTTGTATAGCATTAGGAAATGTTTTGTGTTGCCTCATTCATTAGTCGAAATTCAAGCGAAGGTTGACACAACAGTGCAAAATTCTTTAAATAAATAACCCGCTAGATTCTTGTTTCTTAACCTAATCACATCATACAACCGACTAATTATTTGCCGCAATCTTATCCTGACTTACGTGGGCTGCTCACATGATGTACAAGTTCAAGTGTCATTTCTAATATTTAAATTAGGGACACCTCTTTCCTTTAAGAAACATCTTGAATTCGAATTTTGTGAATTGAGAAAATTCATATTGGAAAAGGTTTACCCCTTAGTGGACCGGCCTGACTCGAATCTGGATTAGTCACGGTCGGATAGTAGGTGATATACATGAAAAAAAAAGGCATAGACACTCAATTTGGTCACATAGTTATTTAAAAAGATTAATCTTTTAAAGTAAATGATTATATATACCGACTTCAAATTCCATTGTAGTATTGGAGTACATGTCCGAGTTACTGCACATGTACGAGCTCCTTAGTTAACTAATTTCGATCGACGGGCCTTCAGAAAAACCAATGCAGCCGACATGTGAAAGTTATTAAGTAGTAAATAGTAAATTATACCGTTTCATATTAAAATTAACATTTTAAAATAAACGGTTATGTCCAATTTAAATTTTATTAGATAACTACATTATCGGTAGGATCATAAAAGAGTTGGTTTTGACTGGTAAATATAATTGGACTCACTATGTATTTTTTTTTCTAACAACGAGGAATGGACTACACGCTCAAATGGAGATTTCAAACGTTCGAATAATAGATTTCATACAAATTATACGCACACCCTATTTATTTGAACTAACAGTGGAACACATCCCGATAGTTTTACATTGAAATTTGCAACAATAGGATGATGTGTGTCCTCCCTTTCATGAGTTCATGTCGATTTTGCCTCTTTTGATGTGGTTTATCATATATTACATTCATTTTCCTAGGATTTAATGCTATATAATTAAGTGAACAGTCAATTTGGTCCATAATATTGTACCCAACTAATAATTCAGTTTTTAATCTTTTCTTATAATCAATTTGACTCAAACATTCATCATTTTACCACCATATTAGTATAGTCATTCAAATACTATCAAAAAATTCATGCCGTACACGTACTATAACAATGTTAGATTTATATTTTTATGTGCAAACTTTTGATCCCAAAAATTTTAGTGACCTAACAATTTAGTACCAATTTTTTTTTGCCGTAAATATGACTTAAATATTCACTATTTTGCTACCATTTTAATCATGCCTCAAAATTTTATTAAAATTTTTATGTGACACTTAATTACATTAAAAATAGTTTTTTATTCCCAAAATTTCTAATTACTCTATTACCTCTTGATATTTATTAAATTTTTTTGAAAATTTTATCATTCAAATATATTTGTACTGATCTAATCTATCAATTTTCTCCTCCAACTCTTATCTTTCTTTTGCTTTAAAGACCTTTCTTATCTTCCTTAATGTATTTGAATGGTATGAGTTGTTAAATACTAAGAAGAGCCAATCGATCCCTTTACTTATAGGATATTGCATTTCTCTCATGATAGCCTAACTGACTATCTAATTTGTCTTCTGTTGTCTTTGCGTAAACCCTCATCCTCCTCAGCTCTCTTACCAAGTCATAACTCCACCGTGTACTTAACCAAAAACCGATCCACCTCATTGCACTTATGATTTTCTGAGATATATTTATCTCGTAATTCTAATTCCTCTATCATCTTAGTCGCCTTATCTGTCTATCGATCTATATCTATGTCTATCTATATCTTCTATCTCATTATTACTTTCAGTAAATTCAAAATATTTTTAGTCTCATTTTCAAGTTTAAAAAATGCCCTAAATAAAAATTAGTTTATAATTGGTCAAATTTAATTTAGAGTAAGATAATTATAAGATTTAAAAAGGATTTCTTCATAATTTTTATAATTTTTATATACTTATCTATTTTATTAATTCCTTATATTTTGTTAACTACTTTCATGATTGTCTCAACAGTTTTTCGCAATTCTCTCAATTATACGATATTTTTTACTATTTTAAAATTCTCCAACTCCTTAAGATGTTTGTAACTACTACAAAAATCTACTTTTTTTTTTACTAGAAACTCTCCCAATTTCCCAGTTATACTCTAACCAAAGTGGCTGTATACTCTATATAATTAGGCAAAACAAACTGATAATGAAACCGAAAAATAATACATACAGGTTTTCTGTGAAAAATTCTTTGCGAAAAAGTCATGGGTAGAGGAAAATTTAATCCACTATAATAAAAAACCAGTATAACACTTGAGGAGGTTAATGACATATACCAAAAAATCTCCAAATAACATAGTATAAAAAAGCCTAATAGAAAAGTACAATTTTCAATCACAAAAATTATTCTTAAAATTATTCTTCAAGCACACAAGCCACTCAATAAATTTTTTGGATAAGATGAAATAGAATTTGGGTCACTAAAATTAATATATCCCCTTATTTTTTTCAATATCGAAAGGTAAAAGTCTGAAGAAATTGAAAACTAAGAAATAACCTAGAGGTTGAAAGTTTAATGTTTATTGTGAGAGCTGTATGCCCCTTTATTTCTCTCTGTATTCTATTTTTATATTAAACCTATAAGTTTCCCTTATTGAAAAAAAACAAAGAAATAGCTAGTATGAGTTGTCAGAAGTTGTTTGATGTCTCTTTTGTCAAGTATAATTTTGAGTTTGAGTCATGTAATATAGAAAATTTATAATTAGAAGAGTTTTACCACTTAATCAACTAATCAGATTTAACCTTGAACTGATTAAGCTGATTAAAATCTTTGATTATTTAAGAGATTTTGGAAAGGAAAAAACAGCTGAAATAGAAGGACAAGAAATGGCCGTTCCAACGATATTGCCAAGAAGTATAGGTTCAGTACATAGTGGTGTCATCATAAAATTAAGTTAACACTAACTAATAAAATTAAGTTATTTTTAGGAAAAAGTCTTGTGTATAGCAGTGTCATCATATGACAGTACTTACAGACGATACGAAATAATCAAATTAAATGATTTCTAAGGTTGATTTTTCATCGATAATTGTGTAAAAATTTTTAAAAATAGCTAAATTTCATTAGTTAATATCAGCATGTTACTGCCACGTGTTGATACCGTTATATAGAAGATTTGCTCCATTTCTAGGGTGGCATTTTTGTTTTTAGGTGTTTGTGATAAAAGTTCTAGAATGGCTTAATTTTAATTTTATTTGTCAATATTATTTCATAAGTACTGTCATAAGTTTATACCATTACACAAAGTCATTCTCTCTAGTTGTGGTGTATTCAGAGCTAGCTGTGACTCAACCACCATATATACATATGCATCACATGAAAAATTCTAAGGACAACCGAACTCACAAATGATGCGGTGAACTTAGCCAATGAATGTTCATATATAAGTAAATATTTTAAATCATGATTAAAAAATGAATACTATTAATGAATAAAAAAGGTGATGTGACACTTTATGATGACATAGTAAATATTCATTAATAGAGTTTATGGATAACGTGATGAGCTGACCTTATACAGTCTCTCATGCACAGATATGTAAGAGGCTGTGTCCATCCATTAAAAAAAAAAAAAGAGGCTGTCTCAACATATTGGGACCCGAAAATTTCAAAATATAGTTAGTTGTTGTCATCAATTGATTGATCAGTTGGCTCTTTTACTAGCAAAGATGGTGGCCTATTAATTAAATTCTTGTGAAGAACATACACTATTTGAAATTGAATTGATGAACACTAATTTCTTACATCAAACTAAACCTTGGTGGCATGGGATTATACTGATAAGGTTAGTGCAGAGTACTGATTTTGTACTACGTCTAACAATGTCGAAGGTTGAACAAAAAATCGAATATTACGTGCCAATATTAGCTGTTTTACTAATATTGCTGCCTCTCCTTTGAGAGTCTTCTGTGCAAAGATATGTTATTGACAGTACTTACGTGGTGTCGCGAATTTATAGTTTTTAATCATTTCAAGATTTTTTTTATAAAATCCTGACATAAAAATAATCTTAAAAGTAATTAAAAGCTTATTAGTTTGTAACATTATGTGTGAACTGCTACGTAATATATTATTACATAGGAGACTCTCTCCCTCCCTTCACTAAGGAAGAAGAAACAGATAAGTTAGCTGTTTTAGCGGAACTGAGGAAAAACTGCTCCCTCTCACATCGACAATTAGGATATACAAATCAAAGTCGGCAAACATTACGGATCGAGCTTTTTTGAGTTACAACTCGCAGGTCAAATTGATTGAAGTTGTTGTGTCTTATTGCAAATTGAATATTTACTCGAATTGACTCCATTTCATTCAAAAAATCATTGGACGCATGCACTGTTGAATTCTCATGATGTTGTAAATGGGCCGTTGGCGGATTCAGTGACTTGAGCCAGAGGATATTGCCGGAAACAGATCCTGACTTACATCAGTGAGGCACTACTGGAGAGGGGTTTAGTTTAGGTCAGGGGTTATTGTCTAGTTAGATGCTTACATATTATTACATTATTTATAATAGTGCATCTTATAAGAGACTTGACCCGTTTTCATCCAAAGTTTAAGCTATCAGGTATTGGTATCTAATTACCTTATAAACCTATCACGACTCTTTTATATGACCGATGTGGATTCTAACATATACGACTTCTAAAAATCTTGTCAGGAGGAGGTGACCGATGAAGTCTAACTAAGAAATTCTTAGGTGAGCCAAGCTCCTAGATGATGTGATGAATTTTGAGTAAATTAACAAATTTGTCCTCGAAAGGTATGTTTGTCGAGTTAGATCCCTAAGTGATTTTTTACCTCGTTTAACTCTCTGAAAGATGCATTTTACTTCAGATGAATCCCATATGGTATCAATTAGGTCTCTCATATATCAATTGGGTCTCTAATAATTAGGTCCTTCATTGTATCAATTAGGTCCCTGAGACATCATTAGTTAGCTTCTCTATTAATTTTAGTGGAAATACTGTAATTTTGTACCTAACAGATAGGCTTTGCATCATTTACGTCCTTGAACAATTTTTTGCCACACATGTATGAGTGCCGATGTGACGCTTTTATATACTATTTTAAATAAAAAATTATAAATAAAAAAGATCTTTCAAATTTCATAAAATAGAAAGAAATTTCAAAAAAAAGAAAAAAATTGGAAAAGTACTAAAATTTGTAAAGAAATCATTAAAATGATAATGATTTAGAAAAAAGTTAAAATTTAAAAATTTAAAAATTGGAAAAGGGTATACGAAATTTCAAATAATTAGAAAATTTTAAGATATTTCAAAAATATGAAAGAAATTAGAGATTTGTTTAAAAATAAGAAATTAAAAACATTGAAATCATATTTTTGCAAATTAGAATAATTTTAAAAAGTATGAAAAATTTTCGTAAAATTCTAAAAAGTTCAATAAAGAAATTATAAAAATAAGAAAAAATTCAAAAAAATTAGAAAATTTCAAGAGATACCTGAAAATATAATAACTTTTAAAGAATTTTTAAATTTAAAAAAATTCTAATTTTTTAAAAATAATAAAATATAAAATACTAGTCCATCACCTCTGTAATAATATTGAAAGTTTTCAAAAAAAATTTAAAATTTTTTATCTTCCCTGTAAGTATTTCTTTATGTCACGTATACTAGCAAAATATTAGTCTATCCTATCTACAATATATATCTTGTACAATTTTTGAAATCTTATCTATTTTTAACTTTTATAAATTTCAAATAAATGTCTAATTTTATGAATAATTTCAAAATTTTCATAGCTTTGGAAATTTTTTAGTTCTTTTTATTTTATGAAAGTTTTATGGTTTTTTAAGTTATTATACCCTTCAGAATTTAATTTTAAATTTTTTATTTACTTTTAACTTTTCCTAAATTATGAAAACAATTAACAAAAAAATTAATATATTTTGAACATATAATCTTTACTTTTTTATTTAAAATTATTTAAAGTTATTTATATTTTTCTTAATTATTTTATAAATTTTCTTTATTTTTATAAAATAAAGAAACATTTCCAAAATTCCATATTTTTCTCAAATTTTAGAAAATTTTCAAGCTCTTCATATTTTTATATATTTTGAATATTTATATTTTTTTAGTTTTCCTATATTTATAACCTTTCTGATGTTTTTACCATTTTCTAAAATTTTTGAAAATTTTCTAATTTAAAAATTAAGATTTTTATTTGAAGAATTTTTATTTAAAAATGTTATCGGATATGTCACATTATTTAAAAATATTATTTAAACTTTTTTAAATTTTTTAATAAATGAGAAATTGACAAGGGACCTAATTGATAAAAAAGAAATTAAGATGGAGATCAAATTGATAATATAATAATATCATTAGTGGAAGGATCAAATTGAAGAAAAATAAATAGAGAGAGGGCCTAATTGATAGTATAGTCACACCGTTAGTGTTTATTTTGATGGAAAGACCTAATTGAAGCTATAAGAGACTCAATTAAAGCCATGGGGATCTAATTAAAGTCATGATGGATCCAATTAAAGTTATGAGGGACTGAATTAATACATTAAAAGGGTATAATTGATGAAAAAGACCCACTTAAGAATCCAACTAAAGTAAAATACATTTCTAAGGGATTTGAATAAGGCAAAAAATCTTTCAGGGACTAAAGTGATGCTAAATCCATCCATCGAGGACGAAATTGTCAATTTACTCGATGAATTTAGCCGATGAATTTAGCCAATGAATGCTTGACATGTAAGTAAATATTTTAAATTATATTTAAAAAATGAATATTATTAATGAATAAAAGACATTATATAATATTTAATAGTAATGTGGTAAATATTCATTTATTAAATTTACAAATGATTGAAGGGCTAACCTAATAATGCAAGAATCTCTCCTGACTGGATCTTCCCAGTTTGCTCTTCGAATTTCTTGGAAGAGAGCAGTGGGAATATTCTGTCGCCCGTCTCCTCGAAAAAGACAAGAATGATGGAAAGGGGCAGGCTGTGCATTTTTTAAAATATTTTTTTATTTAATTTAATTTTTAAATTTAAAAATTATATGTTCAATAAAATGTCATCAAATACAATTGCAACATCTGTAAAGGACAGCCGGAAACATTGTTACGTCCACAGGAGCCCGACAAATAGACAGTTGTGATGGATACAAAAAGTATACAATCGGCTATACCCTTCAGAAATAACTCAGTCCAATTGATATGCCACATAGGCTTCGCCCAGTGCTATTGCACTTAGTTTGAAAGCTAGTAGCATAAGACAAAAGTCTGAGCAAAGACTTAGCATCAAGTAGAGACTCAAAAACATACAGACCATTAGGAGGGAAATGTATAACTAGTTGCACGAGATTATGGGCTTCGAAGTTTAGTTCCCTAAGTTTCCAAACGCACTTCCCAATTCTTTACACGAGATAGCTTATTTACAATGTCCAAAACGAGAATTTTGATCTCCCAAAGGGCACTGCTTGGTTGTGTAATAGCTTCCACCACCACCAATGCATCTAGTGCTATCTGAACTTGATTTAAGTCCTTCTTGTAACTCGAAATGTAATAAAATAATCTCGATGGCCATCGGGAAAACGATGCTACGCAGAGTGAAGAGAGTGCTCAAGAGCCGTGGTGTATTGGAACCTATGGACGAGTATCCCATTTATAGTGTAGGATAAGGGTTGGAGACTTAGGCAGAGAACCGAAAAATTGAATGCCTGAACAGATCATAAATGCATCGAACTGGCCATTAAAAGAGTTAAGTTGTATTATAGAACTAAAGAAGTTACTTGTCATATAAACACTCCACACTTATAAATATTTTAAAATTGTCTTCCCTTATCAATGTGGGATTAAAATCCTACCATTACACACCATAGGCTCTTATGGGCTTCCTTGGTCTCTTCATGAGCTTTTTTAAACCATCCAACACATGGACTTAAGTCCAATCCAAATTCCTTCAATTTATGAGGATAATTTCTCGTTCACTCAATGTCCTTTTTTCCAACACTTCTCCAATGCAATAGTTAGTCCCACCAGCGTTGCCTTTGCTTCGGTTTGTGTAGCAGAATTATCTTTACCTTTCTAGAACCGAGATAGAATGATTCCGGAGTCATTTCTAACAATACCTGCAAAACAACCCCGATATTCAAAGAAGTCTGATTCCACTGCTATACAGATCCAACCATCTCTTGTACAGCTCTACATCTCCCAGCTATTATTTGATTCATGACCAGCATTATTATTTCCATGAACATTAAACGTGTTTAGATATTTTCTGTATTCCTCCATTAATTTGTTTACAAATTGGAGGAGATCTGGTAGTTTTCCTTCATATTTTGCCTTATTCCTTACTTCTCATAATCTATAAGTTAGTAAGGTTCCGTATAAGGTGAATTCATTCTTGTTGATTCTCCTCCCCGGCAGTCCCGTTGGTGGGTTGGTAATGAGTTAAATTAAATCAGTTTCAGTGCTGTTAGAGTTCGGAAAATCCCAAAGTTTCCAAAACGACTCCCTCCAAGTAAAACAATAAATTATGATTTCACTGAATAAATGCCTACGAGTGCTGGTGCTGGAATCACAAACAGGGCAAGAGTCTCCCTCATTTGTGAACCAGGAAAAGCTGTCTATCGTCAATCTCCACAAGCGAATTTTATGCCTCTCGTGCAGTTTCTAATTTGTCTAGTCAAATCTATGCTATTAATCAAACAGGCAAACAATTGCACCAAGTCTTGAATCGAGTAATTTCACTACCTTACAAAAATTTTCCAAAAATTATTGATAATCCAAGGAACTTTAGAATTAAAGAGGCCGAGATTGACTCTTTTCAATGTAGAGCTATAACAAGCTTTCTACGTGAGATTGAGTGTCTCGGTAATTTGTAACCCTCACCTTAATTTATTGAATTACTTGATCTGTGTTATGAACATTTCCCTCTAACAAGGAGAGCTTTACCATGTAATTGTAAGTGCTCGGTTCTCCTAAACGTCTTGAAAGTTTGGTGCTTCTGCAATTCGAATTCCGCCGTTTTACACATGTTTGTCCACGGTGAGCATTGGCTAGCTTTCAATTGAACCATATACAAAAGGGCAACATTGTCCCTGGGTCGGCTTTAATTTTTATTTACGGAACACCCAATTGGACTTCCCCTGTTGGCTCAGTGAAGGAATGAGTAAGGACAAGAAAGGGACAAGCTAAAGTTTAAAAATGTCAAGAGATAAATTATTCCCCATTTTTAACCCAGGCTGTCAGAATATTATAAACACTTAGAAGATGCAAGCTTTTATTTCTATATAGCATATATAATATATATGTATGGTTTAGATTTGGGGCACCCACAAAATTAAGCCTAATTAATCAGATGGAATCGGATCTAGTGAAGTTTCTAGCCTATTCTTTTAATCGATATGACCCCCTCAATAAATAAATAAAACTGCTTCCTTTATTAAATTAATGGAGGCAAGATGGCAAATATAAGAATTGCTGATGGTGGGTAAATGGCATTTTGGGTAATATATTAGTTTTTTGAAGGTCAATTTAAGAAGCATGTAGTTATATTCTTTATCGAATACAACCAAAAACAAGTCATTGTAGATTTAGACATATATACATATACGTGTGTGTATATATAAATTACAATTTATTGACGAATGGACCTTACAAATGAGAAATATCTAGCCACACAAATCATCTATTTTCCTATTTTATGTCATCCGTAAGGTCTTTGATCACCATTTAAAGAAAGTCTTCCATGTCACGGAGATATTACGTCAGCCATGTTTGATGGCGTCACAAATCAATAAGAATTAGCTGTATCAGTATATTCACAAGATACACTTTAAACAGTAAAATATAAATTCAAATCATAAATAAAAATTCTAAAAATACTAAAAATTCCTAGGATTCTCTTAAAAAAAGTGTGCTCTATGATACTCAATATCCTTCTCCTGTTTTCTCTAAATTTCCTCTCTTGAATCTGGAAATGTGACTAATTTCTATTAGCTTAATACATCATAAACAATGCTGACTTGATACCCTGTGACGTACAAGACTTTTTCCATCATTTAAGGGTTGGCCAAAATGGTTTAATATTTGTTTCCTTTAAGTTAGATTTCTAAGTTTGAATCTTATAACTTAAAAAAGATGATAAGGAGAGACATTTTTTTATCTGAACCACTTGTATCCAAAAATCCAACAGACTCTAATGAATTAAGTTCAAGTTGGGAGGACCTACTAAAAAATAGAACTTTGACAGGGAAAATTCTCACCATTTAGAAGACACGAAACCTGATATCTTATTTAAGAAAAAAAGATACTCTACCACCTCAATCAATCTGTTTTTTGTGTAATGAGGGGAGATTCACCCCTTAGTGAATCAACTCAATTTAAAGCTGAACTAATAAATATCCAATAAATTTTTAGATATAACCGGGTAAACAAAAAATTGAATTATATTTAACACTTAAAAATTCACACTAACCAATGCCAGCCAAAATATTGACTCATTGCAAATATTGGTTTCTCAGTGATCACATCAGGGAAGAAATAACTTTCTTAATTGGGTGATGATGTTGAATGACTTTCTAAAGACCAACTTGGAGTTAGTTCAATGATCCCCTCACTAGACCCTCACCCATGATTGAATTTTAGATTGGGAGGGTCGACAAGAATTTTTTCAGGAATCCCAGTCCGACCGCAAATTAATCTCGATATGCTCTTTGGTTGGACCGGAATACTGGGTGGTACATAAAAAAAAAAGAAGAATAACTTTCTAAAGGTCATAACTTTCTTAGGTTATTGCATTTACGTACTGCCCGAGCAACTTGTGTTATCTATTGAGCAAGTATCAAGGTGGGCAGGATCGACATGTTATCCCCCTTTTTCATTGGGCAAAACAAGAGAATAAATATCAGAATAAATATGAATTTTCTGAAATTTCAGAAATAATTAGAGCCAATTAAACAAGTTAACGAGACCCGATACTTTATCATCCTGGGACCATCCTTTTACCAGTAAGTGGCTCACTAAACTTAGACCTACCATTAAGACCACTTCGGTTTTTTACCTTCACCACTAATATCTAAAAACTCAACCGGTCATAACTAATTCAATTCGAGTTAGGTGGGATATAAGTCTCGCAAAACTAATTTTCTATATTTATAAAAACTCGAACCCGACATTTTTACTTAAAGGAAAGAAGACGACTTGCCACCTCATTCAATCAAGTTTCATGAGTTAAGAATCTTGCTTTTGTTAGTGTTTCCGAGAACCTTCGGGGTTTAAAAATCAACTACAGTAGAATCTCGACATGTGGTTTCCTCAAAAAAAGAAATATTGTACCGAAAAAACTGGTTGTCGGTCAAACTCTCTACATACCATTCGAGAAGGGGTAACTCCCAAAAGCTTACGCCATGATCTTTGCAGAATTTAATTTTTTTTTAATTATAAAAGAAAATGGTAAGAACGGGATGCAAAAAACAAAAAGAAACAAGCGCACACAGAATTCTAATAATAAAAATGACCATTGCACCAAACGTTTTTTATCTTCAAACTTTCTTTTTTATAATTAGGTCTCAATTCTCTCTTATCCCATGAACACCCATAAACTCATTAATTCAAATAAGTTCATGTATAGAGTATATATGTGGATAGTCTCATAAAGAATTATGTACTTAGGAAAAGAATTTGATCTCCGATTTCGTGCACTTGCTCACGAATTGCCTGTCGTGGACTTTGTCTGCAGACTTTGATTTGTGTATTCTAATTGCTGATGTGAGAGGGAGCAATTCTTTTCTTACTTGATGGAACAGCCAACATATCAACAGAGGACATGGCAGAAACCACATATAATTATTCTTGCAGCAAAACATATATATATATGTATAATTATTATTTAATTTTTCGGCTTTAATTTTGTTTAAAGAAGTTCCCATTTAACAAGTCTGGCTGGCTGGGTGACGGGATGAATAAGGACAAGGGACAAGCCCTAAGTTTAAAAATTGGGAGATGTAATATTCCCATTGTTTACCCCCGGGCTGTAAGCATATTATAAACGTTTAAAAGTATGAAAAGAATCCAATGTGGGTCATGAACGTGGAGCTTTCATTCGGTAACCTTGGCGGTTGAGCTGAAGATACCAGCATTTCTTCTTACTATAGCATAGATGGTTTTGTGATAGCCCACTGGAAAATTTATTATATAAAATCATATTAGAAATCATATTTTTTTTTGTTAGAAAAAATATATGGACCTAAAACAAATGGAAAAAAAAAAGATGAGAATAGAGATTGTTACGAGTTAATTAAGATGGTAAAATGCTTCGTCCACTTAAGTGAGATATCAGGTTCAAATCTTGTAAATGGAGAAAATTTATATAGGGAGAGATTTACTTCCTTAGCAGGCCAATCCGACTCAAATCTAAATTAGTTAGGCCAATTGAGTTTCTAAATACCATATGATACATATTAAAAAAATTAGAATAAAGATGTACAAAAAGTGACACCAATAAGAATTGAATATTTATTTTAGATTAAGGGCAATGATATAGTATGTCAAGCTTTTTTTTTTTAAAGAGAAATTAACTTAGGGATGCTAAGATGGAAACGGATCACGAGATTTCTAGCTTATTTTCATAATCGATCTGACCTCCCAAAATAAAATTAAATAAAGGGTTTGCTCTATTAAAATATTGAATTTTTGGTTTGCACCACGCGATATCTCCGGATCAGCCGAAACGCACCTCGAGACTAATTTGCGATCGGACCGGGATCCCTGAGAAAATTCCCGGCGACCCTCTCAACCTGGGATTTGATCCTAGGATCATCCATTTTGGGGTCTAGTGAGGGAACTACTAGATCAACCCAAGTTAGTTAAAATATTGAAATTAAGTATACGTGAGTATGGTTGATCACCTATTTCATCTTTTTCTTTACTATTTCTTCTATCTTTTATCAAGCTATATCCCTATGGTGAATCTTCCCCAGGCACCTCTCTGTGGATATCCCTTGACAAATATGACGTGGAGCTCCATTTTAGTAAATGTCAAATTGGCTGCTCCTTTGGGGCCTCCCCCTAGCATTTGATGGTCTATAGAAGCTAATCGATCTCAACCCATCCGACGACAACATCAACAATGAGACATCTCGAGAATCATGACCACATCTGTCTAACCTCTGGTACCTTATAGTTACGGATAACTCGACTGACATGTTTCTAATCGAGCTGACAAGCCACATGAAACTCAACTATCAATGGCCCCGAGGGAGATTTGTCCAAGTGGTGATCTTGGCAAACACCACCGCCCTTGCAACTCTAGCAGGTCAGTTCTCATTTTTTCAATCTATAATACTGATATCTAGAAACCGAACAAACCTTAGCTAATTCAATTCGAGTTGGGTGAGTCCACTAGGAGACAATATTCTTAAAAGATAATTTTTTTTTCCATTCGTAATATTCGAATCCGAAACCTTACTTAAAGAAAAAATAGGCTCCAACTAATCTGGTCTGATTCTTATCACATTTTTACTCCCACAGTAAAATTGCATATGTACCCTATTAATACAACTGTTTATTTTATATAGATTTTCCTTTAATATACATGTGTGTAATTATTTTTTTAATTGTGTTTAGAAAATTTTCAAATGAAAGTCATAGCTGAACATTTTCTTAATTTGAAATAGTACATAATCTAGCGACGCCAGTTACATTTTTCTATCACAAGTAATAAGAATTTTATCATTACTATAGAAATAAGTATATGGTAAAATGTTCAATAAATAAGAAAATTACAGGACCAGAAAACACGTAGAAATCCTCCAGACTGACTACAAGGAAAATACATGTGAGTAGACATATCGAATGAGTTCAGAACACCAGTAGGTGGCCAACAATAATCGAGCTCCTAACCCCAATCATCTGCCGAACCACATGGACTCCGGTGAAAACTGGGAAGGAAGGGGTGACGCCAGTTACATTCCAAAATATTATTTCAACCAGAAAAAAATGTTTAATAAAGACTTACTCGCAATTGTAGAAAGTGTGTTAGCATGAAAAATAGGGTTACTGCTTAAAAACTAGAGAAGGCAGATTTGATTCGACGAGAATTCCCTAACTTGGATCTATGAGATTTTAAATTCAATTCTCACTAATCAAATTATCTGAACCTCTTAATTTCTATTTTCTACCTACTGTTTTAAGTACTGGCCTCCTTTAGAAAAGCATATGACGAACCGTGATCCTTCGGCTAGCACACCAATTTTTTGGTTCTGGTCCTGAGTTGTTGTTCGGGTCCTAGCGGACCTGGGGCTTCAGCCCTAGATCGATTCTTCAATATGTAAGTTACACAGTACACATAAAGGGAGTGTATAGGAACCGAGTACTAGAAGGGTAAGGCGTGTATTACGTACCTAAATCCCTGGTGGTTTGGAGAATTATATAGGCTCATGCCTTGGCGTGGTAATTATGTGTGATGATCTCAGTCATGACCACCTACCGTGTGGATACTCGATTTGATTAAAAGATCTTCTCGGAGTAGATGAGCAACTTGATTGATATGATGTGCGTCAAGGTGTGGGCTTTATGGCAAATGTGACTGGGTCGGCTGTTTGATTTCGTAGTCATCTAGTGCCTGTCTGTCAAAAATTTGGATCTGTAGATTTTTCGTCCTACTAGCATGAGTTAATTCAGGAAAGTGATCCCAGAGTCAGGTCGGATGACCCTTGCTTGTATTAAGAAGCATCCTCTTAATCTCATTAAAAGATTGACATTATCATGACCTATTTTCCCTTCGTTTTGGCAGCTTGCACCTTCGGCTGGTTGAAAACGATATTCTCAATATATTAATAGGAATATTTTTTTCTGTTTAAATCACTGATACCCAGAAACCCAATATTTTTTCAATTTGAACCACTGATATTCAGAAATCCAATAAGCTCTCACTAATCCAGTTCGATCTAGGAATGCCCACTGGGGGACAAAACTCTCCAAAACCGAATTTTTTCAATTCACAAGACTCAAACTCGAAATCTTAATTAATATTAACAGGAATATTTGAAATCTAAGAGCTTAACATAAAGATATTTTAAAGTTACTTCCAAATTATGATGAAGATATACTTTTTAAACATGCCACTAGGTACATTTTTATACTATTTATTTTGAACAAGAGCAATGTTTGCCAGTTCGCATTGAAAAAAATAATAATGACGTCGAAGATATCTTGCATTAAGTGCAGTGTTACGAAACTCCGAGAAATGAGTTTGAAGAAGGACTCGAGGGATGGCGAAAGCTAATCGTGAATGTTTTTCCTCTTTCAAATGAAATTTACTGGAATCTTATTTGAATTACTTCCTTTTATTTTTTGCAACTTTTATATGATCATTAAGGGAAATATATCAGAACAAACATAAGGGTCAACAAGTAACAAGTGATGTAACTCATCTAAAACTTCCTTATTTTCTTATATCCGAGCCCACATCCACAAGAGGATATTATATATAACGAGTATATCATGTGATAATACTGACGTGATATTATAAATTAATAAGATCTATCAATTTTAAGATTATTTTTAATAAAACTCTAAAAATAAAAAAAATAAAAAATAACTGAATACTATTAATTCATGACATAACATCAACACTGATATGTAATATATCCGTTACATACTAACTTTCTCCTATCCACTTTAATTTTTTATTCTACTTTCCCCCCGATGACTAAGTCCTGCCATGACTTACATCAATCTTTTTCTCATCTATTGTGGTTGCCCCTTTCTTATTATGGCCTGCTCTCATCCATTAACCATGACATCAATCCCATCCTTCTCTATCGTACTTAATTTTCCATGTGGCCAATTTTCCCGCATTTACAACAAAATAGATATCTTTTCATACTTGATTCTAGCCAATGCTTCTCACCCTCCTTGAACCCAGATGCATTTGAACAGTAGTGCTCTATGGACCTCCAACTCTATAGTAACACTGAAGTATCTCTTTTTCCTTGTTGCACCCTCTCCCCCAAGGTTTTTCCATTTTAATCACTCTCCCTGTCCAGTGGCCTAATGCATTTGCATTCTTTTCAATCATTTGGTTTGGAATAATCCCATGGATTTGCACCCAACTCTCATCTGAGCTAGATCTATATCTTCAAATCATTTATTTGGATTCGATCTTTTAAAATTAAGACAATATCTATCTACAACCAGCGTCAGTCTTTTCCATATTTTTATCTATTTTAGTCAGTTTGAACTAGATTGTCAAAACATTTTCACCTGCAATTGATATTTTTACTTCCGCATATTCTCCCCAAGTCCATTTTATGATCCTAGTTAGTTCCCCAGTTGGTAATCTTTTCAGCAATTGCTTTTCCTACTAAAACAGTCTTCCACTTGGATCCAATATCAGTCAAGTCTAGAATTAAGTACCCCGGCCCCGGTCTCTTCTTTTCATACTAAGGCTTGCCATACTCCATTTGTCCTAAAATTTTCCTCTCCAAGAACTTCCTTGCATGAATACCATAAAAATCCAAACTAGTCTTTCGCTTAACCAGCTAGCTACTCATGAAGGATCATTTGCTTTGATGGAATGTCTTGATTTCTTAGAGTTTGTATGAGTTTTGCAGTGATCAGGCAGAATCTCGATATTATTTGTTTTTCTCTTATTGCTTTACTAATCGTGTTTGGAGTATTGTTCTTGTTTGGCTGGGCCACACCCATGTGCGTATTGACTAGTCTTCCGAGTATGCTTGGCTGAAGGGGTAGAAGGGTAACTTACTTGATGCTATGGCTTATCGGCTTGCGTGGACAAATATGTCTATACTATTTGAATTAAAAGGAATAGGCGCATCCTTGGGAGAGTATTCCCAAGTGAAGAGGATTTGGTGTATGGCATTGTGGATACAGTGCAGTCCAAAGTATCTTCCATTTCTCGTTGAGCATTTTGGATCAGTGAATCCTAGTTTGCTTCACAATTGGGTATTCTTTGTACATAATTGGTTTGGTCGTTTTGTAAATTCTCTTGAGTTTTAAAAAAATTTCACAATTTTCCAAAAAAGGAAAAAAAAATCCAAACTAGTCGAATTTTGGAAGAAATGTCTGTTCAGTTTGTCAGCTTTTACAGAGCCAGGACGAAGAAACCAAATGAAGCATTAAGTGATTTAGTCACGGATCAAAGTTGCGAGAATTGATGGTTGACCAGTATCTTTGGTATTGCTGCGAGTGTCAAAATCGCAGCTGCTACTAATAAAAGGTGTTTGGTCAATTGTTGATCCTTGTGTTGCTACAACAAGCAATCTTTTCTGGCACTTAGATGTAAGGAATCGCTTTCTCAAAGAATATTGCCACAATCAACATCTACTGCGACGAATTGAAAGCTACTGACACTAATTTTTTCCATAGAAGGAAAGAGCAGTCGGGAATTATTCATAGATATGCATCAAATCACTACTCGATTGTTTGACGAAGAGCAACACATAGGACATTTAAGATGATTGATCTTCTGGAAGAAGCTAAGAAACTAACTGGACAACGGTCACGTATTAAGAGAAGATTCTCTCTATAAGGCTAGAGAGGAAGCTCGCTTCTTTTCCCTAACATTCTAATTCTTATTTTTATTCAACTTTTTTTTTGAAAGTTTATAAGTTTGTTTTTTTTTTTTTTTATATCGAGAGGTATCTAGGTTTCGCCCACCTAATCATACGATCTCATATACAAGCCAACAAATACACGGGGCAAGATAAACTCAGAGGATCGGAGGCCACTTTTAGTGCAATTAGGAACAAGAGAATGGACGCTAATGGAGTCCAAGAAGTTCAGTTCATGCAAATTGAATGCAAATTTTTAGATTCCAAATCGAGAATAAAAAAAGTTCTTGATTGAAACCTACATTGTGATTGAGACCTCCTTTTCCATCCATTTTTTAAAGTCCTGGAGCCTATATTGTGAATGAAACCCATGAGACCTGCTAGCACTTTCTTTTATATTTCACAAGGAAGCCACTGGGCTAGCTCGTTAAGGCACAATGGTAGAAAACAATAGGGCATAAGTTCGATTGGTGCAAATTGAAAGTGGCATCTTTCAATTCAAGACTGCAGGTATTCGAGACACACCTAAAAAATTGAGTCGGGGTGAAACCGAAGGAAGAGTTGAGAGGATGGATTCCAGGGAACAAAAAAAGATAAGTTCATGAAACATAAATAAAATTGAAGTAAGAGTTGACTGTTTCATGCGATTAATTTTAATCATTTGTAACTTATTAGTTCGAACTCCAATTCACGAACTATTTAAATTATTATATTCTTAACTCGTTGAACTTTCATCTAACATAATTATACTTATTTGATAAATTTTTATGTCAAGATATTATTATAATTTAAAACTAGTAATAAATAGTACTTTTTTTTTATATCGATGGTGTCCGGTGCCGTAGCAACCGACTAATCCACCGGAGGGTGTATTTACAGCCCTGGGCCCCACATTAAACCCAAGATACCGACCTCCAGGGGGTTTCGAACCCGGGCGCTCTTAGAGTTTACTCAAGAAGCCTGTCACTGGGCCGTTGCCCCTAGAGGTAGTAATAAATAGTACTTAAATATACTATAAACATACTTAAAATTACACATTTGAATGTGATATAAAATTATTTGAAATAATAATAATCATGAAGTTTCTTTAAATATGATTATATATTAAGCATATGAAAACTATCGAAATTATCTATATTATAAATGTAAAAGAATAAATAATAAATCAATTTTTAATAAGATACCTGAAACCTATAATAAGGTTCCGGGTGGAATCTGGTTTCAAGTTTTTGTAGGGGTATAGTCTGAATCCAAATTTTATGAACCAATCTTATATATAGTAGGATTCGAGTACAGTGAAAATATACAGTACAGTTGATCAGGGTAGAATTCGAGTATCACGAAAATATATAGATAGATAGATACCATGAAAATAGATAAAAGGCATACACCATTGCATTAAATAAATATTCCTTTTTCCCTCTAAAACTTACTTGGGTGGATGGCTGGATGGATGGATGGATGGATGCAGCAAGCATACATGGATGGATGGATGCAGCAAGCATGCACTTGTTTTATTCAGGAGAAATTAGAATGGATTTCCCGTAACATGATTTGCCGATGGGAGAGGCGGCCGAGCCGGAAGGCACAGCCGACCCCATGGGTGAAGAAAAGTGGCGGTAAACACAAGGTCAAATGGCATCAATGTCAAGGGGGGGGCCCGGCTACAGATAAAGAAAACTAACAGAATCAATCAGAGGGGCAGTGGGGACATGGATTAGATTCAATAGAACATGAGAAATTCCGTTTAAAAAAATTAAGGAATTCAATCTTAAATAACCAAAGATGCTCCATGATATGTCATCAACTCCAAAGAGATAAGAGAGAGGTTCGTAAGCAGTAGATTGAATTTGCAGTGTTCGTCATCCTCGTCGTCACCGTCTTCTCCTTCTTCTTCAATTCTCTCTCTCTCTCTAGCTCCCCCTCCTTTTATCTCCCTCTTTGTTCGTGTCTTCAAGTTTTAACTGGTTGATTGGGCTAGGGGAGAGGACAGGAGAAGGGAAGGGTCAGTTCAGTGACCAGTTGCGGCTGCGGTGCTAATGATGAAAAGAAGAAGAGAGATGGAGAGTGGAACAACGGAGATGAGATCCGCCATCGAAGAACTCTCCCTGATGGTCAAGCTGAAGCCTGCGACAGTCAAACTCAATGATTGCTCCGTCGTTGTCGAAGATCGCGATGATCATCATCAGGATAAAAAGCAAGAGGATCATCACCATGCTGGTCCCTTTATCCCAACAAGACCTTTACTCTCTCTCTGCACCCTGGTTGTTCAAGTTCTTGGTAATTAAATTCCATTTTTCTCTCTGTGCTTCATTTTCTTCTCTTGAATGTTTCCATGGAAGGACGGCGGTTGATTTCTTTGAGGGCTGTTGTCATGCAGATAAGATCGGCCCGACAATGGCTGTTCTCAGACAAGACATTCATCAGAACATTCAGGTACATAGAAAAACCATTAAAATAAGTCAAGCAGGGAAACTGTTCATATTCTTTCTTCTCTCTTTCTGTTCAAGATTTGAAAGGCATAGATGGCATTAAATTCTTCAGGCATGAAACATAATGCACTAGAAAATGGAAGATGTCCTTCCGAAAGAGTTCCATTTATTTGCTTCATATTCTTCTCTCGACTATAAAGAAAGGTAGGCAATATAGGAAATCTAACTTATAAAAATTGACTCGAGAATATCTTATGATACGTTTGGTATAAAAGAATCGAAAGGAATGAAAATGAAACGAGTAATTTGATCTTATTTTGATTTTTTTATTTAATTGCACTGATGAAATTTCTTTCGACTATAAAGAAAGGAAGGTAATATAAGAAATCTAACCGATAAAAATTGAATGGAGAATCAATTATATTACGTTTAGTACGAAAAAATAAAAATAATAATAAAATGAGTAAAATTTGATCCTATTTTAATATTTCTTATTTGATTGCATATATGAACCTTATTATATTCATTCTATTGATTTAAATTTTTCTTTAATTTTAGTAAAATGATGTTTAAAAAAAAAACCTATTCCATCACTTGTCATAAATATGATCTTTCATATTTTAAAAATAAGCATAAGAGTAGTAATTTTCTTCCTACTCTATCATAATTTATATTATAAAATTCATTTCATCCGTAATTTTCCTTTTTTTTTCATATCAAGTTCGAAGATGAATTAGATGGGATAAGTTTCCTCCTGTATTAAAGTTATCTAATCCTCGAAAGTAAGCTTTTTCTTTCACCTCAGTCAATATCGAGGAGACCTAAGGCCAACTCCTGGCTGACCTTATCGCCATTCATTGCCCCCCAAAAATTGTCACCCGTCAGAAATCATCAAATGGTTCTTATTATTTATCATTCATCTAGTTTCTCTTAATTTTTTGACACGGTACAATAATTTAATACTAAATAATATGAAATTTAGGCAGTTTAGATTGAACCTAAACAAGTTAAATAAGGTTGAATTCATATAATCTGATATAATATATTTAAATACGTTCAATTATAACCCATAATCTAATTAATTTTTTAAATTATAATTATAATTATACTCTTACGATTGATATCTATTATGTCTTACCGAGCAAAAAAAAAAAAAAAAACAATCTATTATGTCTGTCTGTCGAGTTCTGCTCACAACACCTACCGCACACCACCTCCAGGAAAACTGCGCCGTCGGTATGTTTTGATATAAATTTTTTTTTTATAATTCCGTAATATAAAATATTTTTAAAATATAACGTTTTAGTATAAGCTATTAAATTTTTACTGGTACTGTTAATTGAGCTAATGTGATAATACGATGGAATGCTAAGGTAAAAATTTAGCTGATATGGTACCATCAATAAATTTTTTTTATGGAAGGTACTATAAATAAATTTAAAGTATAAAATTATTTATAAATAAATAAAAATAAGAATTTTAAAATAAAAAATTATTTTAAAACAAAAAAATCAGAAATAGAATTGAAAATTTTGGAATACTGGCGGGACATATTTTAAAAGGTTAAAAAATAATCCAAATCGATCCGAAACGTTCCAAAATTTTCAAGAACCGACCCATAGACTCTACCAACACCTAAGACCATCTTAAAACGCTCAAAATACATCAGAAAATAAAACTAAAAAATTTGGAATAAATGCTAGATAGATTTTAAAAAGTCAATAAATAACCCAAATCGATATATAAAGATATGAAACGAATTGGAATTTTCAAGAACTGACATCTAGACTCTACCAAAACCTAAGAACATCCTAAAGCACACAAAACGCATCAAAAGCAGAACTGAAAAATTCAAAATAGGGGCTGGACAGAGTTAGAAAGTCGATAAATGACTTCGAATCAATCCAAAATGATCCGAAATTTTCAAGAACTGACCTCTAGACTCTATTAACACCTAAGATCATCATAAAACACATAAAACACATCAGAAATAGAACTAAAAAATTCGTATTAGGGGCTAGACAGATTTTAGAAAGTTGATAAATAACCTCGAATCAAATCAAAATGATTCGGAATTTGCAAGAACTGATCTCTAGACTCTACTAACTCCAAAGACACTCCAAAACACACAAAATATATCAAAAACATAATTAAAAAATTAGAGAGGGAGAGATGCCGGGAGAGAGTGGAACAGAGAGGGAGACAAGTTCAAGAGAGAGGGTCGTGGACTGTCGTTCCAGGCAATGGTGGTTGGCAAGGGCAAAGGTACTGTGCTCCCCGTAAGGGGAGATGATGAATAATTTCCAGAGCACTGTTCACTCCCATTCTCTCTCTCTCTCTCTCTTTTTCCTAATTTTTGAAATTTTAATTTAGTCTTTTTAGTTAAAATGCAAAATATAAAATAACGAAAAAAATAAAATTATTTTATTCTGAATTTTTTAGTTCTATTTTTGATATATTTGTTATGTTCTAAAATGGTATTAGATATTGGTAGAGTCTGGATATTGGTTCTTAAAAATTCCAGGTTGTTTAGAATCTATTTGGTGCCATCTATCGTCTTTTTAAAATTTGTCAAGCCCCTATTCTAAATTTTTCAGTTTTGTTTCTGATTTATTTTGTGTGTTTTAGAATGATATTAGATGTTGGTAGAGTCTACATGTCCTTCTTGAAAAGTTTGGATCATTTCGGATCGATTCGAGGTCATTTATCAACTTTCTAAAATTTGTCTAGTCCATATTATCAATTTTTTGGTTTTTTTATGATGTGTTTTATGTGTTTTAGGACAGTCTTAGGTTTTGGTAGAGTTTAGGGGTCAGTTTTTTAAAATTTCATACCTTTTTGGATCATTTTGAATAGTTTCGGATCGGTTCGGGTCATTTATAGATCTTTTAAAATATTTTTAGCAATTATTCCAAAATTTTTAGTTCGCTTCAGATCGATTCGGGTTATTGTTCTACCTTTTAAAATTTGTCCAACCTATATTCCAAATTTTTTGTTCTGTTTCTAGCATATTTTGTGCGTTTTAGGATAGTTTTAGGTATTGGTAAAATTTAGAGGTCATCCCTTAAAAATTTCGGATCCTTTTGAATTGATTTGGGATATTTTATCAAATTTTTTAAAATTTATCCGGTCATATTCCGAATTTTTCAGATTAGTTCTTATTCTTTTTAAAAAGAAATTTTTTATTTGTATTCTAAAATTCTTATTTTTATTTATTTATTATTTTTTTTACAACTTAAATTATTTTATGGTGCTATGTGAGGTAAATTTTCACATCAGTGTCCATATCATATTGCTACATCATCTCAATTAACGGTGTTAGTGAAAATTTAACTGTTTGTACTAAAATATTACATTTTGAAAACGTTTTGTATCATGGAGTTATAAAAAAAGGTTTTGTACTAAAACATTACATTAATGAAAGATTTTGTACCAACAGTGCAATTTTCCCCACCGCCTCGATATCGAGATATTCAGGCAGTACTTTTATAATTTTAATAATCCAGTTGTTAATATATGATTTTAGGCAACTATGTCAGTCCGTATGTGAATTTGCGTCTTGAATAGGTTAAATGTGGTAATCAAATTAAGTATTTACATATCTCTATATTTAGTTGTATAAGTTAATCACTATCGTATCGTGTCACAAGTCATATTCATTTTCATGTTTCTAACTCATTTAATAAACAAGTCGTATATATGTTGAGCTAATTTTGACACTAACCCGTTTAAATATAATATATTTAAATGCGACAAGAGACATATTGGTAGACCTACAACAAGTCCAAATTGATTATTAATACGTGCAAGTATAAAAATTTGTCTAATTAGTCTTATATATCTTCTCTTAAATAAACTACACTAGTCAAATTTGAATAAAGGAAAATCAATTATCGGAAAAACTCCATCTCTTTATTAATTGATCGCATTCGAATCGATATCGTAATTTCAAGTGATACGTTTCTAAGAGAAAAATAAAAAAAAAAAGTTATAATCCGACAATTTCGACGTATTGTTGCTAATCAATGTTACAGTTCACCTGTCGCTGTCCAAGCGTGGTTCACCGTAGCCAGACAAAGCCAATATTTTTTAAAGATCTCTCTAAATTTGTCGGCCATACATTTCTCGTGACTGCCTCAATCAGTGTAAAGGGCGTTATCGTCCAAGCATGGATCCTTTTGTCTTTTGACATTACTGTTATTTTTTAAATCGTAGTAGTTAATTAGGATATTTTTCTGCTGTACAGCTTATCTTGTTCCCTTTTTTTTTTTGTTATTCTTCTTGATTTTTCTTGCGGAGGTTATCCTCAGCATCATTGGATTAAATATTTAGCATGTATTATTTATCAACTGTAAATATTTAAGCGTTAATTAAAATTTATTTAAGTGAAAAATTGTTTCTATTGCGGCACCATAATTTCAATTGGCTCTTGCATATTCATAGTACATGGTGAATATGATCTCATATTACTGCAACAATGAACATCTATATAGTTCTGTGCACGAAATGGCTAAAAAATCTGAGTAAATATTTCAGTATATAATATATAACAAATTACACGAAATGTTTAGAACAACAATTCCCCCATTGATAGGGCATATGTAATGTTGTATAATGTGATAAATTAATAGAAATCAGTCGCATCAACAGAGGGCTTAAATTAGGGTTTTAGAGTTTTTCCATTAGGTCTAAATTTATGTTTTACTGTTTAAATTCTCTATCATAAATTTGTTGACCTTACTGATTCTTATTAACTTATGGCATCGTGCAATAGTACTAACCTGGTATTCCCTGGGTAGAAACTCTCTCCAAATGGTGTGGTCTGCTGCCGGATTGTTTCATTTGTAGAACCGTACAATTTTCCTTATAACAATTACTTATCTTTTTCCTTTTTGAAATTGCTTCATTATTTTCTATTTCTCACGCGCAGAGATTGGAGACGGTCTACGAATCCGAGCCATCGAAGTTTGCAAACGTGGTCGAGATACTAGAGATGGAGGCTTGTCAAGGCATTGCAAGAAAGACGACAAGCTGCAGCAGAGCGTTCGTTTGGCTTACCAGGTAAAAGCAAATCCTAACTTTCTTTAAAGATGCTTCTATCTAACTAAATGTGCCAATTTTAAGCCGGTTTCTGAGTTATTTTGTCGAGCTTGTCGCCAGCACGATCAGAACATTTTAGCATCTGTCTTTCTATCGATGGAATGAAATCGGTCTTCTATGCAGATCGATGGATTTTGCATTGGCTTTGTTACAGAGGTTGGCAATGGATCCAGGGCTGAGCATGGAACAGGCAGTGGAAGACGCGTATGCGGTCACCTTAAAGCCATGGCATGGGTGGATTTCTTCGGCCGCCTTCCGAGTAAATAATATTCCAAATATTTTTCTCTTTATTTTTTTTTAGGGAAAGTAATTTATTTTGTCCGAGCCCATGAATACCCACGGACCCATATAACCAGGTAAGCTCACCAAGGGCTATACTTGCGGAAGGGGAGAATCAAATCGATGATTTCTTGAACTACTCGCAAAATATATGCACGCACTTCATATTTAGTAATCCTCAAGGGTTTTTCGGTATATATAATCTGTTATCTAGAAGTCTTATAGGTCTTGACTAATTATGTTTTGAGTCAGGTTAATTCCACTGGAGTGAAAAGTTCTCACAGCATGAATTTTCTTCATTTATAAGATTTGAACGTGAAATTTTATTTAAAGAGAAATGGTGTCTTATCATTACAACCAACTCATGCTGATCTAGATTTTTCTTAGTATTACGGTGGATCATGGAATTTACCCATTTGATATTTAAATCACCCGAAAATTTATTTTGAATTCCATATGGTATCAGCACATATTGTCATATTCTAACATCTCCTCTACGTGGATCGAAGCTCGATCCCTCTCCATGTAAATCTGCATTCATCAACTGATTCTTTCATAACCGACAATATTGGCATGCCATTTGCAGGTAGCTACGAAATTGGTGCCGGATAACAAAACCTTCCTAGACCTCCTCGCATCAAAAGAACAGAGCCAGGACAGTCTTATAGAGGAAATTCAGACATTCATTTCATTGCTTGCTCCTTTCCTCGAAGAAATCCACTCTGCCCTGGTAATTAAGTTCAGTCACTGCGAGTTTATTTATCTACTGATTGATACGATGTTGCCTTCATCACCATATGCTTCATCGATCTCTCGTGCTCGGCTAATCCTTCATTTGTTTCTCTCTCGACTTTTCCAGGAATCGTACAGATTGGAGAGGATCAAATCTACTTAACCAAGCCTGTGTGGCAGCCACGTCCAAACTCCAACAGAGCTCATTTTTGTATAGCTCTTGGTTTCTATGTCCTACCCATTGTTCTTCTGTTTTCCATCTGTTTCCTTTTGTGTAAATACAAAACTGTAACGTAGCTTGTTGAGTCGACATATGCGGCTTTCTCGAGTTGTGGAACCGGCTCGAATTGCCGACATGTCATTTGCAATAATATGGAAGGTTGTACCACAGTCCACGTGTACGCTGAAAAATGGGTATCATTAGGACTGATCATCGAAGTTGAAATTAGCGAAGTAAGTTTTGACAGCAGCTCATCTACCGATTGAAATATCGATCAGCATTTAAAGGGTCGCACTTATATTTTTCTGAAGAGAGAATTTTATAAACTCAATGCGGACCCACCGGAATGTGACCGAAATTAAACTTGTGATACCATTGAACGGAGACCGTGCGGTCAACATTGTTATGTAATCGCAATTTGGACTGGTATTAAGACCGAAATAATATTACAAAAAAATGGGATATATCGTTCAGTGATACTCGTCGTTACACCGACCCATGAGATTTGTCAGTGGAATTCTCGTTAGAGAGGTTTCTGTGCCTTTCTAAATTCCTTTTCCTCGTACACTACTTGGATGGTTTAGATTGTTATAATCACGAGAGGAGGGTAGTCATATATCTTTCTCGGCCATTTGTCTAAGATCAAGCATTCTATCACAAAAAAATAATAATGGTCAAACATATTGTGTTTATTATTTAGGAAATAAATTATTTGAAATAATATCATATGAATCAGTTAAGTAGTTTTATATTTACAATATTTTCTAGATTCAATTATATATCTTAGAAGTATTTATTTCCTAATTTATTTGATTATCCTTTTATATAATTCTGTGAGTTAATTAATAAGGAAATACTAATAAATGATCCGTGCTACGCACGATGAATATCATCGAATATAATTGAAAAAGATAAAAATGATATTATGCATGAATTAAATAAATTAACCGAACTGCCTCATTTCCACGTAAAACATTAGTTAATCACAATTATGAAGAAATCTAACGCATTTTTAGAAGAAAAACCACCTTAAAGAAGAAAAGACATAATAACTGCTGCATGTGAATGTAGAAACTGGAAAGAATTGTTGGTAAAAGTTAGGACAAAGTAACTGCTGCATACGAAAGGATAATTATATATTTAATATTAGCTGTGAAATATAATAAATTGGAGAGCAATTTGAAACGAAAAAAAAAAGAGAGATAAAACTGAACTATCTATTTCTCCCCTAACGTAATAGAAATTTATTATTCTCGTGATTTGGACTTACTCACCTTCACATTATATAAAATTGTAAATAATCACTAAAGTAATAATAGGGTAGAACATGCAACTAATTTCTTGTTAAAAAGTTATTAATAATCATCGACAATGTTTACTTTTTTATATTGTTTTCCAATAAATATTTTTATTCGAAATTTTAAAATAATTACGTGAAGATATACGTGTCACCTCAATAATTAGCTTCTGTTGGATCAATAAAGGAAACACTTAAATAAAATTCATTTTCAAAAGTACCTTCTGTAAATTAAAACAGGTTTTTTCATAGATATCGAAAAGATCGGAGAGACATATAGGATGCTTTAACGTATAAGACGTAGTAATAATATGATCTATAATAGGACATTACTGAATGTGAAAGTAGACTCTGAAAGAAGACTTATTTGTCAGACAACTCTCATGGCAGGAGCTTCAGCCTTCTTGCATGGACTGGAGTGGATTACCGTAATTGAGTGGGAGAAGACCGTCCTGCAGAAGAGGACTGTATGCTGATAATATGCTTGAAGTATAATGAAAGAGACCAATTTATAAATTCGACTTCTGAATTCGATTAGGAAACAAAATTGGAAAATCCTATTAGAAATATAGAGGGGTATATTAGAATATACTATGAATATAACGATTAACGAATCCAGACATAAGACGATGTAATATATACCAACATCCTCTCAAATTCAAGAGGGTGCATATAGTAAACACCATCGGGAGTTTGTAAACCAAACTGTAAAGGTGTTAAAGAAGATGTACCTTTGGTGAAGATATTTGTTGGTTGCTTCCTCATGCCATAGGGACATACCTGCACCTTAAAGGATTGCAAGAGCTTCTTTACACAAATGGGGTTGTGAAAATAAATAAAGAGAGACATTCCCATACTTTAGAGGCTTCTTCACATCATAGAGGATCGGGCATCTTGTACCATATATAGCATTAGAGGCTTCCTCTCACCGCGTCATTGAGAGCATTCAAAAAATGACACCACTATGCCTCAAAGGGTGACAAGGGCTTCTTCTTGCCATAGAGGGTCATTGAGAAATTGAAAAAGAGACATCCATGCACCTCGGAGGGCGATATGGGGCTTCCTCTCGTCCCAGAGGATCGTTGGGCGCAATCAAAAGAGACATTCCTGTACTTCAGAGGGTGACAATGGCTTCCTCTCACCGCAGATGGTAACTGTAGGCATCCCGTTGGGCATACTTGTGTTATAGTTAATAACGGGTTATGGGCAAAGAGAATTAAGAAGGGATGAGATGTGTGGACAGAGAATTGGGATGACTAGTTGTCCGACATGCCAATGAAGAAGGACTTTTTTTACCAATACAAAAAGGAGAATTGAAAAAGAAAAGTGTATATTGATAATGTGTGTAGATTATAATGAAAGACTCCAATTTATAAGTTGGACTTCACAAATAAATCAGAAAACATAATAAAAAACTATCAAAATTATAGAGGGAGCATATCAGAATATATAGTGAATATAATGCTTGATAATTCAAATAGGAAACAAACATAATATGTAGTAACACTAACAGCTTGTTTGGATGACAGGATTTGGAGGGTCGGGTTAATTCCCTATTTGGTTAAATTTTAAGAGGGATTTGAAGAGATTTAGAGGAAACTCAACATTATTACTTTCATGTGGACAAACTCGGTGGTAACATTTCCTTAAGTTTTTCTATTTAACATGATCTCATCGTGGATCAAGCAGATAAAAGCAATACCTGGAACTTAGAAACTGTCAACAAGAACTCCTTTTTTCTTTCCATTTTATAATATGCAAAAACACCATTATAAAGGTTGATCGCATTAAGTGCTTGACTTAGTAAGTAGATTCCTTTACTATGTGAAAGTTCAATTTTTTTTTTTAAAGAAAATCTCAATATTGTGATACTTATCCTATAATTGCCCGAATATAGACATATATAAAGTATTTGTCTATATTAAAATGATAAAACGGCCAAATTAAATTTTCTATCCTTCTAAAAACACATCTAGTAATGATATCCAAATCCCTCCCAATTTTTTCCCTCCTCTAAGGCTGACCACGGGCCTGTTTGGACCAGAGACTAACCATGAATCGGTCAGGTCAAACCCAACCCGAAACCGTGAGGGGGTCGGTTGCATCATCTATAGGAACCAGAATCGTCAGTTTCGAACCAGAACTAGAACTAGCCTAGAACCCGAGGTTCCAAACTGTAAATTAAACATAAATCAAAATAAGATGAATGACTCACAAGCTTATTATACTCGAATGAGACGAAAATCATTTAAACTTTAAGAATTACTACTTAAATGTTTTATTTATTTCATATTGATACACACAATGTCAAGGGGCTTACAGGTTTCACTTGTCCCAAATCGCAAGGGAAGGGGAATGAGCTCTTCAAAGTTCTTATAAAAGGGGAGGTCCTTTTACATTGTTCGAACACATAGCCATACACACATGAAAATCAAGTGTTGGAACCTTCTCATTCTCTTAAAATTTTTAGTTTATTGAACTGACTAGTTATGAATTGGAATTAGTTGATTTCAAATTGATGGTTCTGAACCAATGGGAACCGTGGTTCCAAATGGGAATTGGACTATTCCGAACTGTTCCTAAACTGTCCTATGAATGGTTCAGGGCTGTTCCACTCATCCACAAAATCGGAACCTTCTGAACCGGAACTAGCTGGGCCTGGAATCATGGTTACCCCTACCCTCCTCCCTCCCCATCCCTCAATCTAAATTTAGTGTAACAAATAAAGGGATGACTCCTCCTTCGCAGAACTGCCAGTAGTAGAAATTACCCAAAACAGAAACGAGTGAGTAATGTATGATTCAGCTTGGTTCATGAAAAATCTAATCAGTATGCTGGGCTAAATGGTTCAAACAAGAAGCGAAAATTAATACCTTATTTGAGCTCTTGGCAAAAAAAAAAAAAAAATTGAGAGAGATCGAGAAAGAATTAGAGATGAGAGTAGAGAGTTATATGACAGATGTCCACTGTCCTGCAAATTCATCTTTTGAGTAATAGGATGAACTTTTTGGGGAAAGAAAAAAAATGTATATATGAAATAAAATTACACATTATTTTTGAGGATCGGAGTTTTGGCATGTGCTAATTGGGTCACATGCGGTACATTGCTCTGGTAATTCTTTTGAGGGGAATGACGGTGTTGCGATGCACGAGGTGGTTAGTATGGAAGGTGATGCCAATACCAAAGCCCAACAAAATCAATTGAGGCTGGTTGAAGCCGGAGATGGCCCATAGATTCTGAGTTCTTCTGTCTCTGAATTTGCCAGTCTATGCCGAGGGGAGCAACTGGTAAGAAAGTGGAGTTGGTACGTCCGATCACCCCTTTGATACTTAAGTAAGAGAGGTGACCAAATGATAGTAAACGGTGAGGAGGAGGAGAATAGAGAGAGTTGGGGAGGATAATGGGAGAGATATAATATAAGTCCCTTTACTTCATGTGAGTAGGTGTATTTATAGAAGTTATGTAAGGGCTGACATGCCAATCCCTCTGTGAACTGTTAGTGGGAATCAAACTTGCGGAGTCGGTCGGATAGGGATTGGAGTTCGGTGGCCCCAAGTGTTGTCTCCAACTTCCTAGTGAATGCGGTGCCAAGAAGTAAAAATGTTTTTTTTTTTTTTTGTGTGTGTACGCATTGTTCGATCATCCTCCGCATTTGTTTTGGTGTGTGGACAACTTTGTTGTCAGGAAGCAGAAAAGTTTATGAAGAAATATCGAACCTAATTGATTGGAGATCTCAAGATTTAGATTCAAAGGATAATCTAATCATGAGATATGAGATTTAATGTACTTTGGCCATTATTCCTCAACCTGTTCCTCATATGAAATAATGCCACTAATGGATGATATTAATATTAAGATTTTTTAATGATTTATCAAGGAGTGAGTAGAATACTCCAAAACTTGTAAATCACCTATGTGAGAGAGAACGGAGACCACTTCAAAGGAGAATTAAGGCTTTAATTCTTCCGAGACTCATGCAAAATTATGACCGTGTTCATGATCAAAACGAACACAATGTGAGAATTGAACAAATAGTTAATAGATTCATTTGTAAAATATACTAGCTAAAAGCCTGTGTTACGCACTATGAATATTGTCGAATAGAACTAAAAAGATAAAGATATTGTTATATATGAACCAAATAAATCAACTGAATTGTCCATAACCTTTTAAATGACATATTACTTGATATATTATTGAAGTAAATATAGGGTAAAGATAGTCACAACATCGGGTAGATCACTTCTTTGGTCCTCCTTGAAAAGCAAACATCAATTTCTATTAAAGTGAGATTCGGAATGGAGCACCACGGTGTCTCTGTGAACAACCCCTTGTACCTTCAAAAACACAAGCTCGGAATGCTTATAAAATTCCATGAATCTAATACGATAAAAATTGGGGGAGCCAATTGAAATGAAAATTACTTATAAGCTACAAATTTATGTGATCGACCCCCTTGTCTCCTTCCCAAGAACATGACGTCAAAATGTTTAGAGAATTTTGCAGAGCTAATATAATGAAAATTAGGGAAAAGCCGTGGAAACAAAAATTATCTTTAAATTGCAATCTATAACGAGGCTACAAATTAGAGATTTAGTGTTTTTTTGAGGAAGTTGCGGACATCAATGATGATCGAGAACATCATGGCAATCAAGAATAGTACACGGTGAAATGAAAATGAGAGAGACTTGGAGAAACTGAGAGATTTTTCTTTCCTTTTTTGGAGGGTAATTTTGGAAAGGAGAAAAAAAGACTAAAACTGCCTCCTAGTCCCTTAAAGTAATAGAAAAGGTCTTTTACATGAGAAAGCATGACACTTCAAAGACATCGTATCTATCGAATAACTATTAAAGTAAGTGCACTTATACAAAGAAAAGTTCAAAGGGAAGGCACCTACATATTCTACATAGAATATGCACGGTGAATACTATTAACATGTCAAATCAAAATAATTTTCATTCACGTGCGAATTATTAGAAAATGACAAGTTAACTGTTTGTGATAAGAAATTCTTTTCATGAATTAAAGGAAAATAGATGGGTGAAAATACATTTGAGAATTATGGATTTAAAGGAAGTCCATTCCTAATTTGAGCTCATATTGGATAAGGAAAAATTTAATCCCACATCAAAGAAGTAAATAAAGTTAGGAATATTTATACATAAGAAATGCCCTTGTGTAGGTAAACTGTCATAATTATATTATCCAACAACGTATGCTTGCCATGTGGGCTTGCACAAGAGGTGTAGTCGAAAGCCAATCTAGCTAAGCTCGTGTGCACGCATATGATTGGCATACTGAATGTTGTTTCGAAAAGAGGGCCTCGCATGATGCTAAGTTTTTCTTCCGATGAATCAAAACGTAGAAGGCCTGGGTCTTCAGAAACTAGGGAAAGAGTTGAGAACTTTGTATTCAAGCAGTTAACAATTGAAGAGGGACTTAGATACATTATAAAAACTTGCGTAATGGCCTAGATAATTGCTAATAATGCTAAGGTTACGTGTCAATTTATGTTATAACGCCTATTTTGACTGCCGTTAACCGTGGATTCTCGATCCTCTATAAAATTTGAGCTGGTTGCTCGTAACTCCATAAGATAGAGACACTATATTTCTTTTCTGAACCGAACGGCATATTCTTTCTTTTATTTTTGTGCATTGTTTTCGGTGGTGTTCTACTATCAATTCATTTTGCTAAAAAAAGTTTGAATTTTGGTGCTAGCTCCTTCTGCAAGGGTAGTTGCATTTTGTGAGACTAATGTTCACGTATTCTAAGTACGATCAACAGTATATGAATTAGTTTTAAGGATAGTGTAACTGTCACAAATCTCGATATTTTGTATTATTTGTCGCTCTCTACTCTTCTTTGTCAATTTCTTTATTGTATTATAGTGCACTACGTTGTGTCATTCATTTAAGTAATCAATTATTGTTTCCTTTCATTTTTTCATCCGGGATTACCTTTGTATCTATTTTCTAACAAAGGTAATCAAGATCATTAATCTTTAACACATGATAGCTGGTAAGCGACTAACCACCCAAAATGACCGAATCACCCCAAGCATCTCTATTAGTGCAACTAGTGTTGTTATTCAGGCCAGTTCGGCCTAGAACCGGACGAGAACCAGCCCGGCTTAACCTTGAACTTCCCGGGCCGTTTGTGAACCGGAGCCAGCCTTAATATTTTATGGGCTTTGGCAGTTGCGGTTTGGGATAAGGAAGGAGAACCAGTGACCTGGGATCAAATCGAACCGTTCTTGCCCCATAATTGGCCCAAAACTGTAAACCAACAGGGCCCAGATCAGAATTGTGAATCAGCCCGGACCGTAATTACATAATTTATAAGAAAATTATTTTTTAAAAAAATAAAAATATAATTCCTCCAATAGATGGGAATAATAATGAATCGCGTAACACTCTTAACAGCTAGGAATACCAGTGGACCCCGTATTCCTCTAGTTGATCTAGAAAACAATGGGTTAAGCTAATGGGCCAGGTCAATGTGTCAATGTTAAATTAGCCCCCATAAACAAGTTTATTAAATTAGTTTGATAGTTTGCTTTACACCATTCCTTTATATAGAGCTGTTCTTTACATCACACTCTTCAAATGAGCGGAATAAGCAATGAGAAAGGTAGATGCTTGAAACAACTTAATTCCTCATTAATAATACCAAGAGAATGTGGAGAAGGTGTGCCTAGATATAGGATTTCAAGTAATTTTTCAAACTAAGATTTATATATGCACATGAATGCATATGTATATGAATATATATATATATATATATATCTTCAATGATAATATAATTTTAATTTTAACAATAAATAAATAAATACAAATATTACATAACTTATTTTAAAAATAAATAAATGAAATATAATATAATATACTTTAAAACAAATGAAAATAAAAATAAATAAATTTAGACCGGTTCGTCTTGGAGCCGGCCCAGCACAAGACAGGACCTTTCCCGGTGATCCACTTGTTCCAGACCAGTTCATGGGCCATGAACCGCTGGCCTGGACCAGCCTGTTTAATATAACTAAATACAACATCACATCATTATAAGATATACTCGCTCCCTCTGTAATGCCCTCCATTTATTTCTTCCTTAGTTGTCGCGCTAAGTTAATCGAAGGATCAAATTAGACATCATTCCAATTTTATTCATATTCATGTTAGGCGTTTGATACGCTCATGGAAAAATAATTAAGTTGATACGTCAATATTTAAAAACTGGAGGAATGAGGATGAAAGAAGACCTAGTTAAGGAGGTGAAATTACGGCTACCAAAATGATCCGAACCCTCAGGGCTTTCCTGAACCCGTCCTGGTCTGGGACGAGTAAAGGTGAGTCTGGGTTTGCACTTTTTATCCGGCCAGCCCCAAACCAACCAATCCTATCCCTCTTATATAATATAATATATTATTATAAAATTAATTTATTTAAAAATAAATAATTTTATCTTAATAAATTGAATATTATAGAAATTGGTGTAAGTTATAATTATTTTAAATTTATTTACATATATTACTATAAATATGTAAATTTATACCATATTTTAAATATACATTTATATATTTGTAAATCAGATCAATCCATTCCCAAACCTTCCGAAACACTAATTGGCCTGTTGAGAGTGCGGGGAAGGTCTAAGTCTTCAATTACCAAACACGCCCCATCCCATTGCCATCACCAGGCAAAACTAAAGGAAGAGTTAAAGAACAAACTTCATACAGTCAAATAAGATAATTTAATAAAAATATAGGTAAAATAGTAAATTTAATGCTAGACTTTACAAGTTTCCTTGAGTTTAGGTATTATCAGCACATCACCTAATGTTTTTTTTCCCCAGTTTTGCTACAACGATGATCTGCATGCTCGGAATGGATAGAAGGAAAAAAAAAATTAACAAGTCCGACAAGCCTCCCTAATGAAAGTCAGACTCGATTGGCCTCTTGGTCTCAAATTAAAGGTAATATTGCTGAATCAAATCCCTTTTCACCAATACCACTATATTTTTATTCAACGAGTGATTTATTAAAACTGCATAATATCCGTGATGATCTCACATGAGTTCACGACCGCGTTGGCTCATTCATAATTCATCTTGAAACAAAAGGTAATGTGATTTATGATACAGAAACCGTGTTTTCGAGCAAGCGCGTGAAACATAAGGGCAACGACTGGAGGGAAGATCTGTGAATGAATGACATCACTGAGTTAATGCATCTGCTTTTTTTCCTGATATATAAAAGATGTACACTGATCTAGAATGAGAAAGGGAGAAGAGGGACAAAGGGTCACATGTGTTGTATTTTGTATCGTTGCAAGCAGATCATTGGTAAAATAGGTGACTAGGCCTAGAAGAAACTGCCAGAGACGTAATCAAATATTCATATATTATACTATTGATAATGGATCATACAAAAGGTTAAATCCATTTCTTCTTAAAAACCGAAGCTGCTAGGCGGTGGTACCAAACTTTCTTATAAACTCACTATTATTTCTTGGTTTAGTCGATGTGGGATCTGACATCCCCTCTCACGTGTAGCGTATCCAAGTGTGAATGGGCTTAATCCAGCTCTGATACTATGTTAAATTTTTTGTTATTGTGGTCGGAGATTGCTGTGATCAAACACTTATATATTATATTATTGGTAATGGATCTTATAAGAGGTCGAACTCGTTTCCACTTAAAAGTCTAAACTGTTTGGTAATAGTGTTCAACTTTCTATGAACCCAATACTATTTCTTGACTTAGCCGATGTGAGATCTAACGATAGAAAGTCCCACCAATGAGAATTGAACTGAGGTCTCTTAATTTCATGGAGAATATGATACCGAATAGAGTGAACCCCATTTCTCTAATACAAATTTTTTGCCATTACGAGACGTTTCGGAGGAGCAGAAATTCGCACAAAATTTCTATAGTAGGGAGAACTCATGATGATGCAACATGTACAGGACGAGAAAGCTGGTATATAACCGGCATACCACGTGGCAATGGCTACGTCATGTAACGAGCCAATAAAATTAAGTCATTTTTAGGATTACTTTTTTATTTTAGATTTTATTAAAAAATTCAAAAAATAATTGAATTTTATTACAGTACTTCAGCGCCGTCACATGATATACCTATTACAAAGAAGACTCTCTCGTGTAGGACATCCTAAAAATATGTATCTGCCATCAGTTCCTTTATTTGGTCCGTGAAAAAGAAGGGAGACTGCACGGCTTATGCGTTATCTTTGAGTCCGCTTCATTAAATACGTGACAATGAGAGGAAAACAAAGGCGTCTTTTTAATTAATGATGATCAGGGGATATTCATAAATTGTTGAGAACAAAAACGTCAATAATAATCGGAGAAATTTAAAATTTAATATCGGATATATACGTCGAAAAATCTTAACCCACTCACATTTCTCATTTTAAAATTCCAAGAGTTGAAGAGAAATATCCCGAGAAAATTTCTGAAAGATCAAAACATCCAACCCAACCCGATGGGTCGAAATTGGACTCAAATTAATATCATAATTTAGTTTTATAAATAGAAGACCATATGCTGTTTTATGTGATATACTATTTTCAATATCCCATTTGAAATATTCTTTGTAAAAATGGATTACCGGAAAATGGTATATTTAAACAAATTTTACAAAATCTGTAAACAATTCTATTCAAACATTTTATATACTTCATGGCTAAGACTGCTCTCAATCTTCGAAGTCAATTTTCAAGCCGAGACTTCAGATCTTCGAACTTTGGACTTACTATGCGATATCTCCAACATAAATGATGTTCTTTGGTTGTATAGACAGGGGAATCAATTATGATACTATAATTAAGAAAAATTATTGTAATTATATATGTGGTTAATTCGGTAATTTATACTGGTGTTTTCCTGCGCTGCTCCGAGTTCAGAAGAGATCATCAATAGCCAGCACTTAAGTAATGGAATACAAACTATTTAGTAGCAGAAAATTCTAAGTTGAATCATGTCCGTCATGAATTCATTAGGAGAAAATGCCAGCACTTTGCACCGTCGGAATGAACAAAATTCATAACAAAGATATTGAGAATGAATTCCACATTGGACAACTAATAGAAACGGTCCTATTTTATAAGACAATAGGGTGCTAACACCTATCAGCTTAGGCTTTTTAGGTGGAAACGGGCTCGAAATTCTTGTAAGCCTAGTGGAAATTTAATGTGACATTAGGGTAAGTTATCATGTGGGCTCACGCCACACCGAGCTCGAGTGAGGAGCTCATGACCCATAAGCTTGAGACCTGAAGAAAAAATATTCGACTCAAGGTCAATTGTTAGCTCGAGAGTGGTAGAAAAGGCCTGCCCACATCGGACAACTAATAGAAACAATCATATTTTATAAGAGAATTGGGTACCACCACCCATTAGATTAAACTTTTAAGTGAAAACGGCCTCCAGACTCTTGTAGGCTTAGGCGAAAATTTAATTAAAAAAAGAAAAATTATTACATCATAGGAACAATTCTAGGCCAGTTTTGGTTTTGTGGCTTACTTTTGATGTGAATCAAGATAAGAATATTAATAATGTAAGTCAATATCAGTTGCACGGGAAAGAGGAGATCAAAAGAGAGGATATCAAGAGTGGAGGTCAATATCAATTGCATGGGAAAGAGGAGATCAAAGGAGAGCATAAGATGTGGAGCAATATTTGCTTATATTTGCTAAATATAACTAGTATATTACAATTTAAATAAATTAGAAGAGTATATTTTTATTATCTTTAGGAAATATTGTGGTTTCCTAGGAATATCCTTAAAATATTTTTTGGATATATTTAAATTATATTTACCATATTTTTAGGATAGCTATTAGGATATATTTATAAACTTTTATATTTTTATTAGGAGTCTATAAATTCTCAAGAGAGTCACATTGTATTTCTCATTCATTCAGATAATTGATCGATAAGAGTGAGTTCTTATTTTATTTGGTTCTTTTAGAATCTTTGAACTTATCGGAGTCATCCTAGCATTCAACCCCGAATTATCAATCAACCCTTCCATAGTTAATTGTGGTGCCTTCACTATACCAATGTTCTTATCTCTTTATAGGTAATAGGTCAAGGTTCCATCATTCGAGCTTGACAAGGATACGTTTCCTGGAGACCTCAGTTGAATACGGGTTTCATCACGAGTTGATGAGGTTCATATCATACTTGATATTGGATTTCATCATGATGTTGGCGAGGTTTGCATCATTTGATATCAGAGCCAACGTTCTAAGTCAGGTTCTATCTATCCTTTATGTTATCTTTATTTATTTATTTTTTTATCATTCTTTGTTTTTCCTTTCTTGAAAAAAAAGTAGCAAAAAAAAAGGAAAAGGAAAAAAGAGAGAGAAAAACAAAAGGGTGCAAAGACCGGGAAATGAAGAAAAAAATTGAGCCAACAAAATGATCGAGTTTCAAATAAAGAGGTGTTCCAAGTGACTTCCATGTGAAGATAGATCAACTCGAGTTCTCCAGTGTTCGGATTTGAGGACAAGTCCCTTTCAAGAGGAGGGGAATAATGTGAATCAAGATAAGGATATCAAGAATGGAACTCAATATCAGTTGCACGTGAAAGAGGAGATCAAAGGAGAGGATATTAAGAATGGAAGTCAATATCAGTTGCACAGGAAAGAGGAGATCAAAGGAAAGCAAAACGAGCAACAGGATGTGGAGTAATATTTGCTTATATTTGCTAAATATAACTAGTATATTACAATTTAAATAAATTAGAAGAGTATATTTTTGTTATCTTTAGGAAATATTGTGGTTCACTAGGAATATCCTTAAGATATCTTTTGGATATATTTAGATTATATTTACCATATCTTTAGGATATCTATTAGGATATATTTATAAACTTTTATATTTTTATTAGGAGTCTATGAATTTCCAAGAGGGACACATTGTATTTTTCATTCAATTAGATAATGGATCAATAAGAGTGAGTTCTTATTTTATTTGGTTCTTTTAGAACCTTTGAACTTATTGGGGTCATCTTGGCATTCAACCCCGAATTATCAATCAACCTTTCCATAGTTAATTGTGGCGTCTTCACTATGTCAAAGTTCTTACCTCTTTATAAGTAATGGGTCAAAGTTCTACCATTTGAGTTTGACAAGGACACGTTTCCTGGGGCCCTTAGTTGAATATGGATTTCGTCATGAGTTGATGAGGCTCATATCATACTTGATATTGGGTTTCATCACGATGTTGGCGAGGTTCGCATCAACTTTCAATTTATAACCAAGAGATCTCAGATTTTATTCTATGCAATCTCTTTATTCCTCTTTGCCTGGGATCCTTAGACCTGCAAAACGTCTTTTAAAAATAGCACCTGTGGTTTAGTTTTATTCGGCAAAAGACAAATTCCCCTGGGTGCAACTCTTTTTTATTTTTTATTTTTTTTCTTCGATGTGTACACTACTAAACACAGAATCTTTGTGAACTCTGTCCTACTTGGATTTGAGTCGAATATGTCCATTAAGGGATAAAACTATCTTAACAATAAGTATTATTTATTTACAGAACTCAAATTCATCTTAAGATAAAGACAATAAATCACTTCAACAACTCCTTGTTAGTAACTGGTGAATACTATCTGATGAATCCTGTGATTTGCTAAGAACCCTTTTTGAATTATCATTAACATTGTAATTTATGGCCTAGGCATCCACCATGTAACCCTGTTTGGCACGTCACCTTGTAAAGCAATATATGGATTACTAGCTTGCTTATTTAGTTTACCACAGAAGTAGCTCATCCAAGAAAGAGGGTTCGGTGCATTAGCATCTCACTCGATCTGTGATTAAGAGATCTTGAATTTGACCCTCATTGGTGAAACTCTCCATGCTACTTTGTTTCATTTTTCTTCCCATTCCCTTTTAAACTACAGATGTCTTTTGTAACCTGGGAAAAAGAAGTGGCTCATTTGAATGTCACTCTAATCCTTATCTCACGAGAAAGCCTTTAGAGGCTCTTCCCTCACTGACGCTGAAGCCTGCTGATTGCCCTAGTTCGTCGATAGGTGGTGATGGGTCACTTAGGGTAAAATTACTGGGTCCTCCGGTCTTCCAAGTTTATTAGTGTTGAGAAATGAAACATGATAATGGATAAATAATGGGTTAAAACTTGGTCTATAAGAAAATTAAATATTACCACTTAATAGCTTAAACTTTTTGATGAAAACGGGCTCAATCTTTTACAAGCTTTGATGAATATCTTACATGATATCAAAATAGTTTTCCTGTGAGCTCGCATTAGGTCAGGACATACAAGTATAGAACTCACAGACATTTCATCGAGTATAGAAGAAAAAGTTAGACTCATAAGGCATTTATTAAAGACGAATATTTAAGAGCATGTAATAGATATGAATACGTTGTCACGTGAGGATGATAAGAGAACTGCGTATCACCAACTAATAGTTTAGATTTTTGGATTGAAACAGGTCTAATGTCTTGTAAGTCTAAATGAATATTTTACAATTAGCTAGTTAAGGATTGATTCCCTAATCCGGTAGATCGGGCTCTGTGGCTCGACAAGTTTATCAGTTGCACATGCGTTCTCTAATCTGTTATGCAGGTCTGATGATTGCTCCAAAAAACCAGTAAGAAAGTTAAACTTGAGACTGGTGGCCCACGTCGATCATCCTATGCATAAATTAATGTGGAGAGTGGAGAGTGGAGAGCGGAGAGGTCTTGTGATTTCAGATACATGACCCCTGTCGAGGGTTGACGATGGATCCGAGTAAAGGAGATCGAATGAATGGCTTGTCTAAGGAGGTCAGACATGAGACCGGCTTGTGTTGTTAGACGTATGACCCGAGTCACTTGGTCGATTTGAGTCCTTTCAGGTGACCTTTGATTGTACCTACGTTGATGGGTAAGTTATTAATCTTAGATGGTTTTACCTTAGAATGATGTGATGGGAAAAATTAATTAAATTCCCATTAATAGTAATTTAGATAACTGTTCGTATAATCTACTGTTCGGTGGACTAGTCGGTTGCTATAGCGCTAGATACTATCAATATAAAAAAAGTTGTTCACGTGATTAATACTAATTTGTGCATTTATCACAATCCTGCCATATGGTGAGATGGGATCATCTAAGAAGTTCTTGTTATTATAAGTTGATAATTATTGTACACAATCCCGAGAAAGAGTGCATGTTATAGTTGGTAGTGCAAGTAACCTAGTGGTCCTATGTTCAATATCACTAGTAGGACTTCTCGTACCTTTTTTATCCTCTGCTCCTTCTAATTCTCACTTATAATCTCTTTTGTACACCTAAAATATGTACACAATCTTATATTTAGAAATTCAAAAGATCTTGGCTAATTCGAATTTGACCTTGATTGGTCTATTAAAGGACAAAATTCTCTCAATTATAGATTTTCATTGAATTGACAAATCACATCCACTATGAAATTTGTTGGGAGGGTATTCTAATGAAACTATGATCTTGGTATTTGGAAATGCCTATTTTTCCGGTGATAAAAGTGGTCCGTAAGCCTACTACAAGGATATGAAATAAAGTGTCACATAACTCTCACTGTGAATATCAAATATAGCCGAAATCTTATAACACGGACTAAGAACACATCATCAATTTAGTAATGCATTTGTTATACCAAATATTGCAACCTAATGCTGTTAGGATTTCAAGGAGTGGTTGTCTATCTGAGCAGTGATATGAATTGCCCGGAAACATATCAAACAAATCATCAAGAAAAGCAACCTACATTGACAATGAATAGATGACAGAACATGCACACACACACGCACATGTTTCCTTCAGTTGGACCACGAATTTATTATTAAGAGAAGTGTTTGGTACAATGATATCCCCTTAATTTTATTTTATTTTTGGTTGGTAAAAAAGAGGGAGTACTAGTAGTGACCCTATCAACTCTTACTACATAATATTTGGACTTTTGGGTTCAATCGCAAACATATCAGTCAAATTGAACAACTGATACTAATACTGACACTGTAATCGCAGTATTACTAAAAGTCTAATTGTAATATTACTAAAAGTCTAGTATAGTTCAAAAGCTAGTGTCCACCAAGACCCAAGACTCAAGTTCCAAAATCCTTTACAATTTCAAATCGTTCATTCAAAAAATATTACACATTTTTGTTGCTAAATTGTGTATATGGAGTGAGAAGGGGAAATTTGGCACTTAACGATAGATTTTTACCATAAATATGGAGTGAGAGGAAAATGATTGAAATTAATATTTTTTTCTCTAATTTGATAATTAAATATATGTCATAAATTTTAATATGTAAATTAAATTGAGTGTAAATCTAAAAAATAAAAAAGATGCCAAACTTCAGAATGTTTGCATAAAATAGTATAGATACAAGAATAGGAAATAAAGATAAATAAACGGTGTACAAATCTTATAGTGAGGATCGAACTAATTATGAATAAGTAATTTTGTATCACTTTACTAAAATCACGTCCACAGAAAATATAGCATTTAATTGCATGGTTTATTCTAAATCTGTTAATGGTCTGTTTCCAACCACCATTGTGGTGGTGGGAGCCATTCTAAACAAAAGAGCACCGGGATTTGCTCCATATTATAATATCTCCATGATAAGTCGACCACCTAGATTAAGACAAAAAAGATTGGTTGCACCAAAAGAACAAATGTCATGCAGCCTCGGACACATTTCAAGCCCACCTAAAGGAACTGACCACCTTAATTACTGTTCACCATCGTCATCGTCACCATTATCATTAACTCAGCTGTCACTTTTCTCCATTACAAGTGTAACCACAACTTGAATCCTTTCCTTTCACTCGCTACTCTCTCCTCAGTCCCGTCTAAGCTCTTCTTCTCTGACCTTCTTTCTACTGATTCGACAGTTAACTGGCCTATGGCGGTATCTTCATCAGAAACATCCCGTTTCGTCCGTGAACTGGCCCTGGTTTTGGTCTTTGTGGCCGTTCTCGCAGGGGCTGCAGAGGGACAGCTCCACGTCGGGTTCTACTCGAAAAGCTGCCCGGCTGCTGAGTCTATTGTTCGCGACGCTGTCAAGGCAGCTGCTGCTGTCGATCCCCGGAGTGCCGCCATTCTTATCCGGGTCCTCTTCCATGACTGCTTCGTTGAGGTGTCCTCACTTTTCCTCTATCTAACCTTGTTAAAACTATAGATTTTCATTCCAAGTTCGAGATGTGCAGATATAGAATTATCTCTAAAATAAAAATGAATTTTACTGGTCATTGCCTATAATTCAATTAAGATAGTGTATGAAAGGATGATTTCTTCAATTCAGAAAAGAAAATAATAAATACATTTTTATTCGACAAGTCCAAGTTTAAAAAGAATCTGACGACAGCTACCTAATATTCGGGATCCTTGGCCGGACTCGTATGTGTATATGGATCTGCCGTAATTGGTCCGTCTGGAAAAAATACGTATCCACCATCTCGGTGATCTGGATCAACCGGGAATATCCGTCGGTAATTCGGGTTTTCCTGGTAGTGTTAGCTAACGTTGTGTGATGCAGTATTTTATCGTTATTTGATGGTCGGTTGATAGGGATGCGATGCATCGATACTGGTGGACAACGGCGATATGAGCGAAAAGAGAGCATTGGCTCACCAGGGGGTCGAAGGTTACAACATAATAGAGGGAGCGAAAGCTCAGCTCGAGCACGACTGCCCCGGGGTGGTCTCCTGTGCTGATATCGTGGCCTTGGCTGCAAGGGACGCCGTCGTTTTGGTACTCTCTCCAACCACTTGAAAGTTTTGTAATAAATGTAAAAGGAGCCATACTTGGATTAAATTTACACTGCCTGGATCCATCGATTTGCTAATCGGTAACCTGTATGTTCGAGCACAGAGTGGAGGGACTTTCTACGAGGTGCCCACGGGCAGAAGAGATGGCCGGGTTTCTAATAGATCTCTAGCCGAAGATATGCCGGAAGTGGATGATTCGATTGAGCTTCTCAAGTCAAAATTCAAGCAGAAGGGACTTTCAGACAAAGATCTAGTCCTCCTTTCTGGTATTTGTTCTGGACTAACTTGAACGTCAACAAATGACCTTTTTACCTATCACTGTTAGGTCACTTTGTTGTTGGTTAGTATACATATCAAGGAGTATGGATATATAATGCCGGTGTGGTGTATATATGTAATTTTGACTTGGTAGGCGGGGCGCATACAATTGGCTCAACCGCATGCTTCTTCATGATCAAAAGGCTCTACAACTTCAGCTCGACTAGCGGCTCCGACCCAGATATCGATCCCGGTTTCCTGCGGTGGCTCAAGGCAATTTGCCCACTCGGTGGAGACAACGACAAGAGGCTCCCGCTCGATGTGGTGACTCAGTTCACGTTCGATGCTCAGATCTTCCACAACATAAAAGATGGACTTGCAGTGATAGCGTCCGATGCCAGGCTCTACAATGACGATGGTACAAGAAGCGCAGTCGACTTCTACGTCGGCAAAAATGAGACAGGATCCCAAAACACCGCGTCACGATTTGGGCCAGATTTTGCAGCTGCGATGGTGAAGATGGGTCGGATTGGCGTTTTAACGGGGTCGCAGGGTGAGATCAGACGTGTTTGCAATTCTTTCAACTAATGGATGCTCATGAGTGCACCATTTTTGTCGATTTTACGCGTAAATCTTGGAGATACTTGAGGAATAAGATGATCTCTTAGCGGACGAACACATCTCCAAGTCTTTGAAGTGAATGCTGTGTCAAGATTTAGCCCAATCCAAGACATTAACATTTAAGAGGCAAAGGACTTTTATAACTAACAACAACTTATAGGATTTCAAAAACTACCACCATTATTTATATCACATTAATAAATTTTTTCTTAATACCTTAATTATCCATCCCATTACTCTTCCGAAACCTAATTCCTTCACTATAAGAAAATTGTCAAATATCGACGGACAGATTCGTCGGAAAATCACTTTACGAACGGATTCAAGCCATCCCATTTTCCCTTGTCGGGAATTTAACTCCGTCGGTAAATCCATTGGCAATCCATTGGTAATAACAGACTGTCAATGGCGACACACCCGACAGTTTGTGTTACATCCGACGGATTACCGACGACTAATCTGTAGGGAAGTTACCGACGAATTATCCTTCAGTAACTTCCCTACAAATTGAGAGACGGATAATCCGTTGGTAAATTACCGACCAATTATCCGTCAGTAACTTTCCTACGGATTTATAGGTGGATAATCCATCAGTAAGTTCCCTACGGATTCATAGACGGATAATCCGTCAGATGGGCTATTGCGTACCGTCCCGAAACTTTCATGGGACATCTGTCAGCGATCCATCGATGATCCATCAGTATAGAAGTTTCACAAATATTGATATTTTTTTTATAACTATCTATATGCTAAATTTATCAATTGATTAATTCAAATAATTAAAAATATTGAGCCAAATAAGAAAGTAAATTCCATTAATTAGAAATATTTACAATATTTGTTCAAGTAAAAGATAAATACAAATAAAATATTAAAATCCTAATTATACTGTTTCCCAGCTAGACTCGGAAACATGCCCGGTGTCGTCATACTCGTCGTCGTCGTCTCCAACATTGACGTTTTGACTCTGTTGCTATGTAACTGGAAGATATGGGGTCATCCTATTGAATCTCTCAATAAATTGATCGAGTTTCGATTCCATTCAATCCAGCCTCTAGGTCATCCACGATTCTATATGCCTAACATTCGATTCACCCACGATTCTACATCGCCTGACATCGTATTCACCCAAATACGCATCTCCTCTATCTGTGCCTCCCATGCCCTGGAGGAATCGATATTCTCTCGGGTCGGTTGGGAGATACCTGATTCAGGAAAGGACCCCAAGGCCATAGATGCGCCCCTTCTTCCTCCCTCCAGTAGTCTCCTTCCAAATCTTGAACATCTTATCCAGAGGGGCCTGTTGAGTGCTGCCGGTGGTGCTATCTTGGGATGAGGCGAACTCCCGCAGATTCTCAGAGACGATATCCTACAGTAGGTCATGGTTAATTAAGATTATTTAATCAATTATTTTAAATTTAATTAATTAATTAAGAATTTAATTACATGTACCGCCTCTACTCGTGGTTCTACCCACTTACTCTTCTTCGTTGAGAACCTCGTGCAACGATAATGCTCGATGATGATATGGTCCCTACCTAACTCTTTCTCTTGTCACGAGAGAGAAAATTATTTACGAATGTAAATTAATTACTAAATTAAATATAGAAATTGTAATATTTACCATTCGATCTCAGTGGGTGCCCTCTAATACGCTCTCGTCGGAGTACAAAGAGCCACCGATGAGAGACTTTCTACTCTTCTTATTTGACTTTGACATCCGCAAAAATGCTGGGGACTCCGAGTGACGTATGAGTTGCTCGTAGAACTCCTCCCCCATCCAATGAGGCCTCTTCATCGCCTTCCAGATATCGACAATCATGTCATAGTAGTGACAAATTCCCTTAAAATTAAAGGGGCTCGACATCTGGTCCTCATCGATTGGATCCCAGTCCACAAGCATCAGCCATATCAAAAATAATTATTATAATAAGCGAATTAAAAATATTAAAAACAAGCATAGTTAAAATTTTACCTTTCACTCATTGAACCATTCCCGCCGTATCTTCTCCAGGACCATGCCCCATGTAGGGTAGAATGTTGCCAACCGATTTCGAACTATTACCTGTAATCATTGAAGTGGCTGGGAGGTTCGGCTTAAACCTATTCGCACTGATGTTAATAAAAATAAATTTTTCTAAAAATATAATTTTGACAAAGTTATTAAATTTGAGACCTTTATCCATTGGTACCCTCCCACTATAAAAATGGCCGCTCGGTATCACTAGAGGCGACTGACTTCGCTGATGACCCCGAGGGGGGGGGCGGGGCAACTTACTCTAATTGATGAGTCATCTGCCAGTGTGGCTGCTTGAGGAGAGCCGCTCTCATCAAGCGGCTTTGCAGATTTGTCGGACCTCGTGGGCTGCGTCGAGCCAACTGCTAGGTCTGATGCTACTCGCTACTCATCAACCCACACTCACTTTCTTCTTGCCCTTTAGGGCCTTTTGAGTAATATCGTGTTTCCGAGGCATGTCAAACATGGCATATGACTGATCTATAAAAATGGAAGCCCATTTTCAACCAAAAACCCCAGAGAAATCAAAGGAAAACAATGACCAAATGGTTGTTGCAACTATGACCAAAAGCCATGAGAAATCATGGGGTAACTACCAATTGTGAAAGTAGCCATTTAATAGCTCGATTCTTTAAGATGGTAAAAACAAGGGAATACACTAAGCAAAGAGCAGTTGCAACAACAGACATTAAACAGCCCTATTCTCGTAAAAAATGCCATTGAAATCAAGGAATAACATTGACCAAGGCGCTACTGCAGTTTTAGGCATAAAACAACCCTATTACTCTCAAAATTGCACCGAAAACATAGAAAATCATTGACTAAGAACCAGCTGTAATAACTGATAGTGGACAGCCCCATTTCCCTCAAAAAACATTATGGAAATCTAGAGAAAACTTTGAGCAAAAGCAGCTGCAACTTCAGACAATTAACAATCCCAATTCTTTGTCAAAAAAGTCATTAAAAGATAGGGAAAACATCAAGTGTATAATAGCTACATAAACAACCCTATTCTCATAAAAAAATGCCATTGAAATGAAGGAATAACATTGACTAAGGAACTGCTACAGCTGTTGGTATTCCTCTCAAAATTACATCAAAAACATGAGAAATCATCAATCGATACCGGCTGCTACAGTAGGCTCTAAATAGTCACATCTCCTATCAAAAACCATCATTAAAATAAAGAAAAGGCAGGACAAAGAGTAGCTGCAACAAGAAGGTAATCAATGGCTCTATTCTCGTAAGAATATATAATCGAGACAACAAGAAATCATCAAGCAAAGATTGGCAACAACTATAGGTTCAAAAAAGCCATGTTTTAAAATCAAAAACCATCATTAAAAGTAAGAAAAGGTAGGACAGAGAGCAACTACAGTAACGAGTGTCTGACCGCCTTATTTTGGGCAAGAGTGGCATCCATATTGAGATGAATATTCATTAAGTAATGACAGCAATAATAGAGTCCTATTCTCGATAAAACAACCTCAAGATTGATTGAGCAATTAAACAAGAAAGGGCTTGCACATAACATAATAGCATAGTGGTTACACGAAAGGCTTCATATAATGAAGTGACTATTAGCAATGGGCACAAACAATAAGCAAAAAAAAAAAAAAAACACAACCATATGATCCAACATAATCCACTCAGCCGGAATTCGATCTACTTAATAGAAGGACGATTGAAAAATGGCTAGAGACAAAAATTGGCAATAGACAGAGATAGAGACAAAAATGGGCATCCAACCAAGTCAATGAAAGAAAGCATGCAGTAATAGACTAAGCAAATGAAACTTTGACTTGTCCATAAACAAAATCAAGCAATCGATAATCAGTCAAGACAATCATGAATTAGTGAACTCATGCTTTTAACAGGCCCGTGTCCAAACTTCAAGCTAATAATAGGATGACCAGTGCAGACAAGGACTCATAGATGGCCTTACCTAATTACCAAACACAAAGCATCTCGGGGCAGCGAAGGATGAACTTAGAGAGTCGAGAGGAAACCGGGGTGGGACAGGCAACAATTAGACCTGGGTAATGTCCAGAAGCGGATGGCACTCAAACGGCCTTGTAGACAGATTTTGGCAGTTAGTGATGGTTGGCTCGTGTATAGCAATTGAACTACTTCATGTAAAACACCAAAGAAATCATTCTCCCTCCTGTTTGTAGATGCTCCACATACCCAAACTCCACTGTTGATGGTCTTTTGGCTGCTACTATATGCTTCAGTGTGAAAGTTGAAACCATTAACAAAATATCGATCCCATACAGTAACTTGTCGATTTGGGCCACTGGCAAAATCATATAAAATCTGGCTAGTAACACCATTCCACAAGTCATACACCTAGCACATTAGAAATATTTGTGATACTTATGAAAAATGTGTATATCATGTAATGAACATTCTAAAGTAGGTGTATGTCATGCTTATTCTCTGAACCACTTTGGAAAATCTTCTTTTCTGCATACCTCTCATGACTGATTGTACAAATTGTAATAAATCTATTATCATTAAAAATATAGAAAATAAGACTTCATGTGCATGTCAAACCTAATTGTGACATATATAACTTGATATATGGCTTAATCTCATTACAACTGAGTAACACATGCAAGGCAGTAGCTCTTAACTCTACATCATTCAACCATCATGTAGAACTAGCGCTAGATGGGTGCCCAAGCAAGTTGAATACTGAAAGGACCAGTGGTAGCTGCACCATCATCGTTGCGAGGGGCCCATGTATGTGATGCCAACACGTGAGATTGAAAGTAAAATGAGCAGAAATTAATTGTCTCACAACAGAGGTAGACCTCACAAATTGAACCCTCAACTTACACTTTTTGTTTGACAGATCTTGTCATCTTACCAATATATCTGTGGACATATAAACCAAACAACTATTAGCTAAGTTTATTGTGGTATTAATTATAAACATTATATTTAATCATAATAAATATATGACTACGTACCTCTCAAATAGATACATCCACCTAAATTATACTGGTCCACTACTCATAACTTCTTCTATTAAATGGATTGGAAGACACTCCATAATATCGAAGAATGCAGGTGGAAAGACTCTTCACTTTGCATAAAATAATTGGAATATTCTTTTGCATCTTATCCAGTTCCTTCATGCGTATAGTCATCGAACACAAATCTTTGAAAATTTTTCTTAACTCAGCTAATGGCTTTCAGGTATGATCTGGTAGTTCTTTAAATACAATTGGAAGTAATTGTTCCATGAAAATATGGCAGTCATGACTCTTCCAACCAGTAAATTTTCCAGACACCCCTGCAGCTAGTCAAGATATGTTCAAGAAATATCCATCGGGCATACGCAAAGCCGTCATCCATTCTACAACATGTTTTTGTTGTTGAGCGGATAGAACGTATTTCGCTTTTAGTTTTACGCTCACACCATTTCCCTTCTCCACGAGCTTGAGCTCTCTCCGTCTGCAATATTCTTGAAGGTCCCTTCTTGCCTTCACATTATCTTTTGTCTTGTCCTTCACATTCATGACTGTATTGAAGACGTTATCGAAAAAATTCTTCTCAATATGCATCACATCAAGATTACGCCAAACATTGTTATCCTTCCAGTAAGGGAGTTCTATTGCTCAATTGACAGAATACCCGCTGTCAGAACGTCGAAAATTCCGACTTGAGAAAAGATTCGATTTAGGCACGCACGAGGCCTTGCTTGGGACTTTAATCGAGGTTGGATTGGAGTCGCCACTAATCATTTAAGGAACTAGTTCTAAGGTCGATCAGAAACCTATTATTCTCCTAAGTGATCATGATACTAACCACCTAAGTATTTATCGGTCTTGAAACCGAGATTCGAGTCCGGGGATCCTGTTACGTATCTTGAAGCTCGTGAGCCGAGACACGCCCGAAATTGGTACCCGTCCCTAAGTCTAGGTCATTTGTTTGCTTGCACATTTTACTTTGTCCAATTGTTGTCCTGATCGAAGTTCGAATCGATGGTCCAAAATGTGAATTGATGATCCGCGCCGCGTTCCTAACATGCCACTATCGTCCTAGTCTAAGTGCAGAAAATAAAGGGTTCCACTATTGAGATTACATACATTCACCACCATCTCTCTCTCTCTTTCTCTCTCTCTCTCTCTCTCACTATCTTACATTGGTGTACTCAAATAAATCTATCTCTCTCATCCCACATACAAGTGAATAATATACATCGATCATACAAATCAACTACTATCAATTTATTTCACCTTGGAATAATCCTAAAAAAAACTTAAAATTGCTAAGTTGATAAAAAATAAAAAATAAAAATTAGGGAACAACGTAGAAGTCGAGTTAAACCGCTCAGGGACTCGAGTAAAAATTTCAAAAAATTTTGGTCCAGTTTTGGAGGACTTGAAAATGCCTCAGGGACTGTTTTGAAATGTTTCAGGAAGTTCTGGGCCTTGTAAAAATTTTCTGGACTGATTTAAAATGCAGGGACTGATCAGTAAATTCTCAGAAAGTCCAGGACTGAACTGAAAAATGTGGTAAAAGTCTTCTGGGCTGATCTGTAAAGCTCTGAAAAGTTCAAGGACCATTCCCTAGACCCTACAAAACTCAGGAGCACTCTGAACCAGACATAATCCTCAGGGGGCCGGTCTGTAATTTCGCAAAATGGGGCTGGACTGATCTGAGACAATGAAAAAGTTCACAAATCGAATTTTTTGTAACCCATTTCATCATTGCGATTTTTCACAACTAGAATTCTAGTCATTCCCCATCTTACGAATCAAAAAGTTACTTCTTTTTTTTGTTTTTTGATTTATTCGAATTTTTTTACTCTTTTTTTCTGTAATTTTTATATTTTCTTAAAAGATAAATTACACTATATATGCATACTCTTAGGAATCGATTAACAAGGTTTTCGAACATTTTTCCAAAGATAGTTCGAATTTCTCTACATGAAAAATGTTTTTTTAAACCGTTTTTTCTCTTTTTTTCGGTTTTTTCATCTTTTTCGAAAAAATAAAACTTAAAAATAATAAAAAAACTTTAACTTCCGAAAATATTTTCTAAATCCCGAATTAGAAATTTATACCTACAACCAAGATGATGGTGATAACGAGAGGAGTGTGGAAGCTCGGTGAGGGATTCGGATCGGCGACGGCTTCGAAGTCGGTCACGGGCTCGGACTCGTATTGGCAATGGACTCGAACTCGGCGCCGGCTCGGGATTGGATCAATGGAGGGCTTGAACACGGGCTCCGGCTTGAATCGATGATGAGCACAAACTTGATGATGGGCTCCGGCTTCGATTCGGACCTACGACGGATTCGAAAAAAAACAATTAACTTGGAGTGGAATGTGTGTTCTTGAATTCTTTGCTCAGCACATGAGACTAATTCAAGAGAGAGTGGATCCTCCTTTTAAAATGAGTGAGTGGCTCTATTTATAGAAAAAAGATCTCAGTTGGGTTTATTTGTGACACAAACAAAAGTTGAGTGGTTAGAAAGATAAAAGAAAAGAAAAGAAAAGAAAATAAAATAAAATAAAAATAACAAAAAAAATGGCAGACGAGGGCTGGGCAGAAAATAGCCATGACAGGGGACAGACGACAGACAGACAGAAGATAGCGGAAGGACGGGAGGACGGCAACGGTGCCGTGAAGCAACATCGGCACCGGCGGAAACCTGCAGCACGGGTAGCAAAAGGTGGCTGATTGAGCCCAGGAAAACTGGGACCGCCAGTCCCGGTGGTGCTTCGATGGAGGAGTTCGAGACCGAAAAATCCGGGATGGATGGGACGGGACGGGATGGGATTTTTGGCTTCAGTAGGACAGGAAACACGAAGGGTGGTTGTTCAGAGGAGGCCGAACAGTTCGAGAGGCCGTGAGGAAATCGACAGATCGAGGGGAGGTCGGGGGAGAAGAGAGAGGAAAAATCGATGGTCGGAGAGGGTCTCGGGAGAGACGGCGTGGAGAAGGGATTGATCGGACTGGGCAGGGAAGGCCGGGACCGCCGGTCCCAGCGGTGCTCTAATTGGATGAAGCTTCTCCACCTGCAAAAATGGAAAAAGGGACGGGAAGTGGGGGACAATGAACAGTGCTTGGCACTGTTCATGTGGTCCCCACCTCTTTTTTTTTGTTTTGTTTTTTGTTTTTTTGCTTTTTTTTGTTGTTGTTTTTTTTTTACTCTGACGAAAAGGAAAGGAAAAATTAATAATAAAAATAGCTTATATATATACACATATATGGATAGTAAGATGGTTAGCTCGGGTAAAAATCAAGTGTCTACACCCCGCGAGTATACGTATCGCCAACAAGTAGTAAAGAATAAGTAGAGTATCGCTCCTACGAAGACTCTCCTACTAATCACTAAAATTAGAACAAATAATTCTAAACCAAGTAAATCTAATAATTTGAGGAGAATGCAAGTAATTAAAAAGACAAAAAGTAAGTAGATAGAAATCAATTGATAAAGAATTCCTAAGGTTCACAACTTCCCCAATTCTAGTCTTAAGTAAAAATCATACTTTCACACCATTAATTCTGTCATGTTATTAACGTAGGGTTCTAGGGTTTCCCCTGCCATCGTATGGACCTCTCGATGTCATATGAGTGTACCTAAGTGGAAAACACTAATTCACTCTATCTCTAGGCGATTGATGTTAAAAGGTCAATTAATCCAAACCTAATTGGTTATCTAGGGTGCTCACTACCTCTCGATGCGTTTGGGCAAATAACCTCACCTCCCAAAATAAGTTAACCTGGATTATGCAATTTATAACGTGACTTCGATTCCCCCTCTCAAGGCTCTTCTGTGTCTCAAGATCATTCCCATTGGTGGCTAATCCAAAAGAAAGCATTAAGTATGAAATTGGCATAAATAACACCGAAGAGGCGTACCTCGACAAAATCATGCATATGAAAGAAAAACCTTACCTAAAACATTAAAAAAGTTCCATTGATCCCCCTAGGAATCTGGGGGCTTAGTTCAACATAATAGAATGAAATACAAGAGTTGGAAGGGAAGACAACATTATGAAAACTAGAAGAAAAGGAGTAGAAAGAACTGTGGATGGTAAAATCGAATCTCTTGATCCCAACTTTACGACTTGTTACTATGGCCCCTCTTCTCGTTCTGTAGATGTTGCCTTTATCTAGCCTTTTCCTCCCTCTCTTGTTACACCTTTCACTTGGGGGCTACACCACTATATATAGAGCCTTTACACTTCCTCTCTTGTTTTAATTAATACGGGATATGAGGTCTTGGGTCCCACCACAATTTGCTCAGTGGACCACGATCCATAGACCGCGGTCTACGTCTTCTCGTTGAATCCTCTCTATAGATCACAGTCCAAGCTCTATTCTATGTGCAATTTCCTTTCTTTGGTCATAATTTCTTCATTTTAGCTCCAATTTATGACTCGTTTGATGCATAAGAATCCTGACTCGCAAGCTATCCGATAATATCTTATCTTGCATATTTCTCATGAGGAGAATATGAGGAAATTCCTTTTAAAGTTATTGCATCAAGCGTAGAATAATCAAACAGGCTATTTCTTCATCTTTCCGTATATCTCCTTTTCGTTCCCTATACATCAAACAATTCTCGGTAGTATTTTTTCTTCGTTCCTAGATTTCTCAAGCACATCATTTGGCTCCTAACATGAAATCATATGCAATTAATCGCAAAATGCATGAAAAGTGGTCTAAGATATGAATACCTAAGTCGGGAATTGGTACATAACTTATACAAATCACTGTATCAACACACCCCCAAACCTAGACTTTTGCTCGTTCCAGGCAAAAAATCAAGAATATGCAATCAAAAGCTTTAAACTAAATGGTCCCAAAATGTTCTCAGGAATGGCTTCTTACTCGTCACACAATCTTCACTTCGAATACTTCTAAATCATTTAGCTCTTACTTATGCGGTACTAGTGCAAAACATTCTTAAACTAGTTCAAGCACCCAATCAATAGTTAGGTTAGTCAAGCAAACAATCAAAAGACTCAAACACTTCCCTAGACATTGCCCTTGACAATTCTGCTTGTTTCTTTTAACTTTATTCTTTATTTGGTGGTGCATGACTCTGGGTGTCATGTCCAAGAGCTAGACCCGTGTAGCGAGGAGTCAACCAATGGCTTCCCTCCTAGATTGTCCAAGGCATTAGATTTTGAGATACACTTTTACATCTACCCTCGAGCTTCAACTAATGGACTACTTCCACTACAAGCACATGCTGGGCCGTATTGCATATGCTTTTTGCACTAAATGCCACTCAAGCCCGTACAATGATACTCAGAGCCTTGGCACATCTTTCCATTAACGTCACAACTATGCATTTTATATGATTTTTTACTTTTTCAAAATTCTATTTTTTTTCTCTATTTGTCTTTAGTAGGATATCTAAGTTCATATTCTTGCCCATTCTCATGTGGGCCATACAACCAAGCAATTTCACTGGTCATTTTAAGCTATCCCTAGTGCAAGAGTGTGTGAAAATAATGGGGTTTGGGCATCTTGACAAATTTCTAAAACATGTCCTAAGGTCATTGCAATCTCAAATTCAATTATATTCCGAATTTTTAGCCATTAGTAGTCATCATGGAGTAAGGACCAATTGGTTTTTCAAAAGATTCCCTTTTTTTTTTTCCTTTTTTCCTTTTTTTTCCATATTCCTAATAAGAGCAAATCACACGATGCAACCTAAAATACCTATTATGCAACTACTATCTAATATGCAAGCTTAACTCTAAAACATATATTAAAGTGCATGAGAAAACCAACAACTAAATAGAGAATCCCCACAAGCAAGGCATATGTTTGCACCCCCAAACCTAAACAAAGTATTTTTCTCAATGTAAAACAAGAGTAGAGAGGAAACTTGCCTTGTTAATGTGGTGCTACGTGAAGATCGAAGCTCATTCTTCAAGGGAAACGTTCCCTTCCCCATCTTGGGCTCTTCATCACCTGTGGAAGGTGGGGATGGGCAGTAGTCCACTGGGATTCCGAGCTTGTTGGCGATTTGTTCTTGATTCCTTGCATGAGTACTCTAAAACTTTGCAAGGAATCAGGTCCACTTCTTTTGCCTCTTTTCCATCCTTCGACTGCGTTGTGCTTCTCTCACGATGACTTGTCGTAAGTCAGTCATGTCCTCCTCGGGATCTTCCATGGGTTGTGGATCCTCTTGTGGCCCTTGTCGTGGTGCTGGTGATGCTAGTCTATCCTTTTGCATCATTTGTCTCACGATTGAGGCTCCGATGGGATCTTTAGCCTTGAATATGTCAGCACTTGGATCAATCGGCACCTGAGCTCCTTGGCACAACTCCATGATGATCGAGGGGAACCAAAGACTCCTTTCTCTATCCTTGAAGCACAAGGTAATGTTGTCGTGAATTAGTTCTACAACATCAAATTTCCTACATGGGAGGATGCAATAAAGTGCAAAAATACGTTCTTTCCTCACCAATGTCAAACTTGTGCACGGAAAAACCCGAGAACACACAAAGTGCAACCACCCTCTAGCCCTATAGTTCAAATCTTCTCTTTTTATCACAAGAGTTAAGTTGGTTTTAATTTCCCAAGTGGATCCTGGTTTCCCAATGACTTGTACAATTTCTTCCTCATTGGGACCTCTCGTCATTAATACAAATGAATTAAATCTTTATGAACCAATAACGCTTCTAATGGCCTCAATGGAGAATGGAATATGAGTTTGTCCCACAAATACCCCACCCGGGTTTTTCTCATGAAGATTAGCATAGAATTCATGAACAATGTTCTTAAAAGCCGGGTTTGGTTGTTTAAAAAATGTTTCCCATCCAAGAGCCACCTTGTCCCTATGAAATTCTACCATGAGCATAGCATCATTCCACATGAAACCCCTTTCCGGTATCGCATTATTGTTCTTAAATTGTTGTTCAAACAATTCTTCACATTCCCTAGAAGCAAATCTATCCAGATCATAGCCATGCGATGAAGATGATGATGCATGTCCACTAGTTTTCCTAGGAGCCATGAATACTTAATGAACATTCAACAACAAAAGCAAGAAGAGGGTTTAGACCGATGTCACCGGTTGGGAAATCAAATTCCCGTCAATCTCTGGGCTTCTCTTGGTAGGGATCGGCTTGTTATTGCTCTTGGAGTGCTTGGAAGAGGAGGATGTTGCTGCACTTTCTAGAGAGAGAGTGGGAGATTGGAGAGCTTCTTTCTCTTCAATGGAGGCAAGGAGGCAAGAAATGTGGAATAGGGGCTGCAAACCTAGTAGAAAAATTCTTTAAATACCCCAAAATCTCGGGCCTTGGAGGCCAAAGTTCGGTTTTGGTCTGGTAAATCGCGGTTGGGAATCTCGGTCTGCTATTCGTATGCAATGGATCACGGTCTCTCAGTTCAGCTTCATGTTGTTCTCAGTGGACCACGGTCTAGGGACCGTAGTCTATTCCTTCTTTTCAGTGAAATTGCCTCGATAGATTGCGGTCTCTGTCCTCTGTTTCTTGGTTTTGTGCTGTTGTCGGCTTCTCGGTCCATGTTTCCTAAATGTAATGAAAAGTAGTCAAAAGGAAATAACACGCATGAACTAAAACAGTATGATTGTAAAATAAAAAAAGAAACGAAAACTTATTCCAATCTTGGGTTGCCTCCCATGGAGCACTATGTTTAAAGTCCTTGGCCTGACTCAATGATGCATCAATTTTCTGCATATGGGTCCTCCTGTGTAGAGGGGTCCCCAAGGCAGAACTGACTCGTTGTCCATTCACCTTGAACTTGTCCTATGTCAGTTCATTCATTAATTCTACTACACCATAAGGAAAAACCTGTACCACTCGAAAAGGACTGAACCATCTTGACTTGAGTTTTCTTGGAAAGAGCTTCAACCGAGATTTATATAAAAGGAACAATTGATCGGGTTTAAAGTCTCTTGCCAGTATTCTCTTGTCATGCCACTTCTTTACCCTCTCCTTGTAAATTCTCGAGTTCTCGTAGGATTGGTGCCGAAATTCATCGAGTTCATGAAGTTAAAGGAGCCGCTTTTCTCTTGTATCTTGAAGATCAAAATTTAGCTTTTTGAGAGCCCAATACGCTTTATGCTCCAACTCGAGAGATAAGTGACAAGCCTTCCCGTATACAAGATGATACGGAGTTGTGCCAATCAAGGTCTTGAAGGCTGTTCTATAAGCCCAAAGAGCATCATCAAGTTTACGAGCCCAATCTTTCCTTTAAGTATTCGCTGTCTTTTCCAAAATCTTCTTGATGTCTCGGTTTGACACTTCAGCTTGACCATTAGTTTGTGGATGATATGCAATACCTACATGGTGTCTCACTCCATACTTGGACAAGAGAGCTTTAAATTGTTTGTTGCAAAAGTGAGAACCTTCATAACTTATTATGGCCCTTGAAATCCCAAAACTTTTGAAGATCTGTCTCTTTAGAAATCTCAAGACTACATTAGCATCATTGTTGGGCGAAGCGACGGCTTCTACTCACTTAGAAACATAATCAACTGCTAATAAGATATATCAATTACTGAACGATTAAGGAAAGGTACCCATGAAATTGATTCCCCACACATCAAACAATTCTACCTCATGTATGTTATTCGAGGGCATCTCATGCCTTTTTGAGATATTGTAGGTCCTTTGACATCGATCGCAACTAGCTACAAAAGCATGAGCATCCTTGAATAATGTGGGCCAATAAAATCCCAATTGAAGGATTTTTATTGCCGTCTTTTGTCCACCATACTTCCACAGCAAAGAGAGTCACGTCATCCCTTCAAAATTTCTCTTTGTTCTTCCTCGGGGATGCATCGTCTAAGCTTGTGGTCCACACATATTCTAAATAGAAATAGCTCGTCCTAAACATACCTTTGGGCCTAGTGTAGAAATTTCTTTCTTTGTTGTGCATTAAACTCAAGAGGAATGTGGTTAGAGACCAAATAATTCACAAAATTGGCATACCAAGGGGCGTGAGACATGTACGGCACGCATTCATCAGGAAAAGATTCATTAATTACCCACTCTTCTTTGCTTGCTTCATTCTTAAGTTGAGAAAGGTGATCTGTTACTTGATTCTAGGAATCCTTCTTGTCTTGAATTTCTAAGTCAAATTCTTGGAGGAGTAACACCCAACGGATGAGCCTCGGCTTGGCATCTTTCTTTGCAATCAAATATTGGATTGCAACATGATCTGTGAAAACCACAACTTTAGTTCCAATTAGATATGGCCGAAATTTATCAAAAACGTAAACCACCGCCAAAAGCTCTTTCTCCGCAGTAGTGTAGTTCACTTGGGCATCATCCAAGGTATGACTTGCATAATAAATGGGTGGAAGATCCTATCTTTCCTTTGTCCAAGAGTAGCCCCTATTGCATAGTCACTAGCTTCACACATTAGTTCAAATGGGAGAGACCAATCGGGGCCAATGATAATAGGTGTAGTGACTAATCTAGTCTTTAATTCATTGAAAGCATGCAAACATATTTCATCAAAGTTAAATGGAGCATCCTTTTCAAGTACACTGCAAAGAGGCTTAGCTATTTTTGAAAAATCTTTGATGTACCTCCTATAAAATCTAGCACCTCCCAAAAAACTTCTTACTCCAACTTTAGCACCTCCCAAAAAACTTCTTACTCCCTTGATTGAAGTTGGAGGTTGTAGTTTCTTAATAATCTCAATTTTTGCATGATCCACTTCCATCCCATACTTTGAAATCTTATGACCTAGCACAATGCCTTCCTTGACCATAAAATGACATTTCTCCCAATTAAGGGCAAGGTTAGTATCTTCACAACACTTTAAGACAAGTTCAAGGTTTTCTAAACATTGATCAAAAGTTTCACCAAATACTGAAAAATCATCCATGAAGACCACTATGCATTTTTCAATCAAATTAGAAAATATGGCCATCATGCAATGTTGAAAAGTAGCCAGTGCATTGCATAATTGAAATGGCATTCATTTAAACGCAAAAGTTCCATACGGGCAAGTGCAAGTAATCTTTTCTTGATCAGAAGGTGCTATAGAAATCTGATTATAACCGAAATAGCCATCGAGGAAGCAAAAGAATTCCTTACTAGCTAGACGGTCAAGCATTTGATTAATGAAAGGAAGGGGGAAGTGATCCTTACAAGTCGCCTTGTTGAGCTTCCTATAGTCCATGCATACTCGCTATCCGATCACCGTTCTTATGGGAATGACCTCATTTTGATCATTGGGAATGACTCTTATGCCACCCTTCTTTGGCACGCATTGGATCGAACTTACCCACTTGCTATCAGAAATAGGGAAAACCATTCCCGCATCTAACCACTTGATGATTTCCTTATTTACCACCTCTTTCATTACAAGGTTTAGCCTTCTTTGCCCTTCTATTGATTCCTTGTGATTCTCATCTAAGATGATCTTGTGCATGCATAGGGAGGGGCTTATCCTGCGAATGTCGGTAATAGTCCACCCTATAGCCTTTTTATGCTCACGAAAAATACAAAGGAGTTTCTCCTCTCACACATGAGTTAAATTAGAAGAAATAATAACCGGAAGAGTAGAAGGACCAAGAAAAACATACTTGAGGTGGTCTGGGAGAGGTTTCAATTCTAGTTCCGGTGGCTTCTCAATAGATGGTTTGAGGGTTGATGAAGACAGTTCCCAGTGTTCAGGGTGGTTAAGTTCCTTGGGGATGGTAAGTGAAGAATCAAGTGCTTGAATTGCTTCTTCATGACTCATATCATTCTCCTTGAATGATCTTCCTTGCAGAGCTGCTTACAGTGCATCTCCGGGTTGACTATCCTTGAAAACTTTGCTTGTCACCTCATTTATGATATCAATAGAAAAACACTCATGAGATTCATTTGGGAATTTTACAGATCTATAAACATTAAATGTAACCTCTTGATCATTCATTGTCATGGTGAGTTCTCCTTTTTGTACATCAATTAATGCATGACTTGTTGCTAAGAATGGTCATCCAAAAATGATAGGTATATTTCGATCCTCATCATAATCAAGTACGATAAAGTCAACCGGAAATATGAATTTATCAACTTTAACAATAATGTCTTCAATAATTCCATGAGGATAAGCAAGTGAATGATCAGCCAATTGCAGACTTACCGAGGTTGGTTTCCCTTCTCCTAAGCCTAAATTCATAAAAACAAAGTATGACATCAAGTTTATACTAGCACCAAGATCACATAATACCTTACCCTCAAAATCCTTTCCAATCGAGTAAGGGATAGTGAAACTACGTGGATCCTTCAACTTTGAGTTAACTCACGTTGCAAGATCGCACTACACTCTTCAATCAAAGAAATTGTCTCGTTTCACCGAGCCTGCACTTTCTTGAGATGATTTCTTTCATGAATTTGACGTAACTTGGCATCTGCTCTAAAGCTTCAACAAAATGAATATTAATTTGTAATTTCTTAAAAACTTCTTAGAACTTATGAAATTGATGTTCGGTTCTCTCCTTTTGTGCTCTTTATGGGAAGGGAAGGGGTGGATAGGTTTGATTTGGCTTTGATGTGTTGCCCTTAGCTCCATGGTCTTAGGTTGGTCGATGTTGCTGTCCTGAGGTGCTTCAGTTGGGGGGTTATTGCTGACTCCTTCTTGGACCGCGGTTGTGGACCGCAATCTACTGAACTCTGGTGCAACTTTTTCTTCATGGACCGCGGACTGAGGGTATCCTTTGTTTTGGCCTCTTGGACCGTGGTCGTGGACTGCGGTCTACTCTCGTCTCCTATGTTCACTATCTCTTTCCCGCTTATTAGGGTGATGGCTTTGACTTGTTTTGACCCTGGGGATTGATCTCCGCATCACTCGGTAGTGCTCCATTAGGTTGAGAGTTGATCACTTGAGCCAACTGCCTGATTGGAGTCTCCATATTGCGCATATGTTATTGCAGGACAACAATTTAATTAGAATTTGATTGCACATCAGCACGTATCTCTTGCGAAGATTTCATAAACTTGATAAAAGTTTCCTCTAATCTCGACAGGTGATCTGGATCTAAACATTATTGCTTTTGAGTTGATTGAAATCCCAGTGTTGGATTGGCCTTGTTGTTGTTGGTGGCAAAGATTTCTCCAACCCGGGTTGTACGTGTTTGAGTATGGATTATTCCTCAGGTTTCCTCCAATGTAATTGGACATCTCTTGAATTTCCTGCATTGGTCCTATAGATGTTCCTTCATTGGTGGTTCCATAACTTTTCCCCGCTCTTTGGCTCTTCCATGGCGTTACCTCCTTGAATAGAGCATCCATTTTAGCAGAGAGGGCTATTACGATGTCGACTGAATGCATCCCAACAGCTGCACACCCCATTGTCCTTTCAGATGGCCACTGGTAGCCATTTTGGGCCATCTCTCCTAGCAACTCATAAGCTTCCTCGAGATACTTGTTCATAATTGAACCACCTGTAGCAGCATCGAGGGACGAATGACAATGTTCAAGTAAACCATTATAAAATATTTGTACCAGAGTTCAGATCTTAATGCCATGTTGGGGGCACACTCATTGCAGCTCCTTGAACTGCCGTCATGCTTTGTAAAAAGATTTCAATGGCTACTATTTGAAGGTCATAATGTCGTCCTTAAGCTTACCCTTCACCGTGTCACCCTAAGCCTCAAATAATGACTAGGACCACCATCGAACCACTGGAGGCTCATAATTGAACCTCAACTAGTCACCTCGACCACTATTGAGCCTTGACCAGTGACCTAGGTTTGTGAGCTGAGTTGCCTGGGCTGGAGAAGTGGGTCACTTGGGCACGTCTAGTCAATCATGTGGGCTTGCAATTGAGTGGGTTCGCGATGTAGGTTGCGTAGGTTCGGGAGGTGGGTCACTTAATGGCATGGGAAAACTCGGGGAGTCATTGGTGGCTAACCACAAGGCTTGGAGTGGCTTGGGATTCGGCGTTTGGGGGGCTTGGTGGGGCTTCGCTGAGCTACTCGAGGCTTTAGGGTATAGGGGGTTAGGGTGGTTTAATGGGGAAGATAAACAGTGCCTCACGACCCTTTTTTTTTTTTAATTTTGTAAGTTTTAATTATATATAAATGTAAAATAATATTAAAAAATATAAAAATGAGGACAATTATATCTTTTTATTTTAAAAAATTCTATTTCATATTATTTTTATTCATTTCAATCAAATAATAATATTTTTTTTCTTATTTTTTATTTAATTCTACCTCTCATCTATTATTTTTTTCGTATTCATTCTATTCCTTATTTATTTGGTTCATCGAAAACATTAGCTATCGAAAGCAGCAATAGGGAGGATGATCAAGGAGAACTCTTTGGTGAAGCAGCGCTACCACGTTGCGGTGCCACGTGATGCAAAGGCACAATAAGACGCTAACACATGTCAGTGTTGCGTTGCCATGCATGCGGTCACACAGCGCTGCTGATACGTGTCAATCCTTCACTGGGCAGTTGTACTACGTAAACACTGTCACGTGGTAGCGCCGCTTCACTGTGACAGTGTTTCTTACGGACAGGAGGCCACCGCAGAGAGGAGGGGACCTCAGCAGCCATCAGTTCCCCAGAAGGAAGGAAGCAGCCATCAGCTCCAGAGACAGGAGAAAACCCAGAACTCCGGCCGTACTTCACGCTCCCCGCTCCCCGCTCCGTCCACCATCTCCGTTAACGGCCCCCCTCTGTCCTCACCCGCGGCCATCTTCTCCGCCGAACACGACCAGCGTCCACGGGAGGAAGGAGAACCTTGCAGCCTTGTGGGGAGATCCCAAGTCTCATCTCAGAATGGAGCCTTCGGGTCGCTGACGAGCCAAGTGAGGACGACCTCATCTCCGCTACCGGATTCGCCATTGGCGGCATCATCACCATGAATCCCCCCTGTACCGACCACTCTGTTCTCTGACATTCGAACCCGAGCGCCCCGTTCCCAAAGCCACCACAGCAACCACTGCGACCACCTGTGCTCGAGCCGTCCTCCGCCTTGCCGAGCCATTCTTCCATCTCCGAATCTTCAGCCCCTCTTCCATCTCCGACCACCGCCCGAGCACAGCCCACCAGTCCCTGATTCCTCTACCTTCAGATCCGATTGTCCAGCCCTGGACCCGCAGACCACCCGACCATCCTGTGCACGCCGAACCGCAGCCCTACAAGCTCTGCCACCGCCACTGCCGTCTCTCCCAAGTCCTCAATCCCGTTCCCTTCTACCGAGCAGAGCCATTTGACAGGACTGAAGGAGCGGAGCAGTCGCCAACTTCTTCGCTCAATCCGAGTTCACCTAAGCCACCTGTGATAGTGATCGATTCCCGAGTCCTGTCCTTCCTCTGCCTTCACGTGTCTGTTCCTATCGCACTATACCCGACTCTCCCTGTTTGCTCCTGCTCGATCTGTCCTTCATTCTGCCCCAGCACCGTGACAGCCCCAATTCGAGTTGCCATCCTAAAGCCATCACCTGTCCTGCTGAGACAGGTAAATCAGAGTCTTGCCTTGGCTTCTTTGGTCTGTGATACGATCCTTGAGCCATTGGAGATTACTATAATGTTTGATTATGTTGATTTGATGATTGCCCTGGTGCTGGTATTTTGTTCGATGTGCTGTGTTGATGCCTGATGCTGATTTACTCTGTTTGTTGAAACGTTTGAGTACCTGAGAAATGTTGTTGATGGTATACTAGCTGACTGAAATGTTTGATTTGGCTGATCTGGTGTTGGCTTGCTGGATGTATAGATTGCCTGAAACACACTTATCTAGTTGATCTGATGATTGTCTCGCTGATACTGTTCAGTATATTGATTGGCGGAAAGTTTGTTTCAGCTGATAGTGCTTGATTGCTCTTAGTGCAGTATTTGTAAAGCTGCTAGTTGTTCATGACATCTGCTGAGCTTTGTTGTTGGTTTAGGACGTTGCTCATAGGATTTTCAAACCTGCTCTAGAACTTTTTCAATTGTTTGTTTGTGTTGCTTGTGGATGAATTGTTTGATATCTCCAAGATTGACTGCTATGTGTTTTAACTGCATGATCATGGCCTAGATGGGGTTTGGGAAGAATCATTGTATTTTAGTGCACAAATGTATGGGTGGGTATAGTGAGAGAGATGATGAATGCTTGGAAGAATTATGGTCTAACCTTTACTTTTCTACGCGTAGACTACGACAAATAGTGACATGCTAGGATATGCGATATGAATTCTTGAGTTTCATTTTGGACTAGTGCTTCAAACCTAGATTAGGGTAACAATGGTATGGATTAAAATATGCAAGCAAGCAAATTACTTAGATTTAGGGTGTGTTAATTAGTTTGCAAGCCTTTCGAGCATAACAAGATCCCCAAACTCAAATTTTGACTTAAGACCGACAAATAAGAACTTAGGTGGTTAGTGCCATGCTCCCTTAGGTAAATAATAGGTTTCTAATCGACCTTAGAACTATTCCTTAAATGACTAGTGACGACTCTAAATCCAAATACGATTAAAATCTCAACTTAGGTCTCGTGCGTGCCTAAGCCCCTTGTGGCTGCCCAAGTTGGAAAATTTTCATGTCCAACATTGACTCCCATTTACTTTACACTAGTAAAATGATTGTGGTTTAACAAGTCATAAGCTGGGACTTCATGTCCAGTTAGATTGTTACTTATTACTTATCTATTTTAAATGCCTTTGTGTTGATGTAATATGTCATTTCCGTGCTGCTCCTTTTGATATTTAAATTGAATGACATTTCGTTCTTTGGGTCTTCTATAGAACATTTTGACTACAGAGAGTTGTGTTTTGTCTTTAACTGGTGATGTGGTTCCTGAGCCAATTGAAGTTTTGAATTTAAAAGGGAATGAAAGAAGAATAAAGAAGAAGGTATAAGAAAGATTCCATGTCCTCGACAATGGAGAAGCCACTATTGAAGCCACTCTCCCCACAGGAATGGGAGCTTCTGATTGATGATTTCCAGCAGGGACAGGATGCGTTATGGACCTCTCGCTACTCCGTGTCTTCCATCCTCGAACAGGCTCTCTCCTCCCTCCTGAAGAGGGATTTCCCCCTCTCTCTCAAGTATTCCCTCATCCTCTTGATGGAGGAATTCTCCCCTCTCCTTTTTCAGCTCTCTATCTTGGATCAACTCATGGATGCCCTACGGTCCATAGTCCAGGCACCTCTCGACCCTCCACACTACTCCTATACTCTCAAGGAGCAGATGATGGTCTCAACCACCTCCATCTTCATCACCATTGTCGATGAGCTAGGTTCTCACCTTTTTCCTCCTTTGGAGGGTCTGGTTGAATTGCTTTTGGTCATAATTAACCGGCCAAATCATAGCCCTGACCGCCAAACCAGAGGCATCGCTTGCGAGTGCTTGAGGGAGCTGGAGAGGGCTTACCCTTGCTTGCTTTCCGACGTAGCGGGCCACTTGTGGAGCTTGTGCCAGAGTGAGCGAACCCATGCTTCCCAGAGCTACATCCTGCTCTTCACTCAGATTGTCCACAATATTGCCATTCACCGGGTGAACACTTCTATCTTGAACACCTCCATCCCCATGATCCCCTTCAATGTCCCGCAATGGGTTATCGGCTTGGGCACAAGCAGGGAAGTCTCAGCCTTGAACTGCAAGGAACTTAGGAGAGCAATGGCTTTTCTACTTGAATGGCCCCACATATTCACTCCTTGTGGAATGATGGAGTTCATGGGCATGATCATGCCCATGGCTGTGGCCTTGGAGTTGCAACCTTCGATGTTGAAGGTTCAGTTCTTTGGCATGATGCATTCCTATGATCCTCTTTTATGCCATGTTGTGTTGAGGCTCTATCTGCATTTCTTTGATGCTTTTGATGGGCAAGAGGATGAAATTGTTCGACGGCTAGTCTCTATTTCAAGAGAAACTCAAATTAATTTGGTGTTTCGCTTGCTAGCCCTTCATTGGCTGTTAGGATTCTTCAATGGGCTGTTGACAAGTAATGATGTTATGAAAAAGAGGTTGATCCTTGGCATGGCGTTGAGCTTTTATCCAGCTGTCTTTGATCCACTAGCACTGAAAGCATTGAAGCTGGATCTTCTGGCGCTTTTCTCAATTTGTCTTAAAAGCTCTCAACCAGAGGGAGAAAACCGTTTCTCCATGAGAAGTGTGTTTGAAAAAGGCCTTGTCTCTGTCTCTGCTTTTAAGTGGATGCCCCCGTGGAGCACGGAAACTGCTGTAGCATTTCGCACATTCCATAAGTTCTTGTTAGATGCATCATCCCATTCTGATGTTGATTCCACAAGTACAATGAAGCTAACAGAATCAGCAATTTTCCATTCTTTACGGGTACATGCCTTGTCCCTCCTTTAGTCTTATCTGGCTTCTGCTGTGTTGCTGGTTACTGGGAAATTTAATTGCAGTTCTGGTGGATGTAAGAGCTGTTGGGAGCAAGTATAAGATGCTTATATGAACTAAAGTCTGTCTAGATACAATGAATGCATCAGGAGAGCAGAGAAGGAATTGGAATATGTCTAGATATATCAAATGGGTGAACATGGGACTGTGATACATTAAGAAAAACTTTCCGGACTTCCTCACGTCCGTATTAGTAGCTGTGTGGATTTCTAGTAGAATTAGTTGCACAGATACCCCCAGAAATTTCACTAAAAGATATTGTCTTTTTTTGTTTTGAAATATGATACTGATTTACCCATACGATGTATAGTTACATCGTTTGGAAATTTTATGAATGACATTGGCACTCTTTGCAAGTGCTCAAAAGACATCATACCCAGACCTGCACATGGAGTCATATTCTCAAAATCTTATGTAGGATGTCACTGTATTTAAAAATGATGTCAGTTTCATATTATAAACTACTGGGTGTCAAGAGTCTTTTGCTGAAATCGTGGGAAGTACTTGATGGAGTTTTATATCTTAGCGAATTAGGTTTTGTTACCTCTTAAGCTGCTGCCAAATAGGATATAAATTTTTTATTTCTATGAGCTGACATTCTATGTTCCGGCCTGTCAGATTGAAATCCCCTTCTAGCTGCTTTGTTTCTCCTTGCACTAATTGAGTTTGTGCTTCAGGTAGAGTGAGGAAGTTGGCTCAATCGTTTGTCTCATTATGTAGGATATGCTTGTGGATTTGACTTTGGAGTTTCCACGGTTGGTTCCAGTGATTGTTGCATTCACTAACCGGTTCTTGGGCTGTCAGAAGCATCGTTGCTTGGGAGAGGGATTACTTCAGACACTTGATGAGAAATTACTCCCGAAAGTTACAGTGGATTACAAGCTGGTCACCTACTTCCCATTGTTCGATAGAATTGCTGAGAGTGATAAAATTCCTCCGCGCAGATTGTTGGAACTGCTCATAGATTTAATGGTTTTCATTGTGAAGAAACACAACCCAGATACTTCACTAAGATCCTGGTCTCTTGGAAGCAGGGTACTTGGTATATGTCGAACTATGATGATGCACCACCATAGTTCTCGATTATTTGTTGGACTATCTCACCTCCTTGCTTTTACTTGTCTATATTTCCCTGATCTAGAAGTCCGTGACAATGCAAGGTTTGTTGATGAAGATTTCTTTTATTTTAATTCTTTTTTTAATATATTTTCTTTGTTTTTCTTACAAGAGCATATGTGATCTGTACTGTGAATTTCATTTCACATCGTTTGCTTGTATAATATTCATGTCCAATTTACTCCATGGACCTTTTGGCACATTGCAGGGTTTATCTGCGGATACTGATCTGTGTGCCAGGAAAGAAGATAAGGGAGTTGCTAAACCTGGGGGAAAAGCTCATTGGGCTTGTGCCGTCTGCACAGTCTGGTTCTTTTTTTAATGTCCAGTCTCCTCGACAACCTCTTGATCCTAAGAGATCTAGAAATATCTCAACTTATATACACCTTCAGCGAGTGATACCTCTTCTCGTAAGGCAATCTTGGTCTCTATCCTTGTCTACTTTGGGTTTTGGGGATGGAAAACCTGACTATCTACTGGGCGTCAGGGATAATGAGCCCAAACCTGATGATGAGGCCACTGAGAGCAGTTCTGATGGTCAAATAAATTCAGGAAGTGAAGGAACTCCATTTCCGCAGGAGCCATTGCGTGTTATGGATGCTAAGATTTCAGAGTTATTGCTAACTCTTAGGAGGCACTTTTCATGCATCCCTGATTTCAGATACATGGCGGGGATTAAGGTTAGAATTCCTTGTTTCTTGACATTCAAATCTGAGCCTTTCAGTCGTATATGGGGACATAATGCTTCAGATGGCAACTTGGATGAGGTTGAAGCTCTTCCAGCCATTTATGCCACTGTACTAAAGTTTTCTTCCTCTGCCCCATATGGCTCAATCCCATCTTGTCACATACCTTTTCTCACTGGGGAGCCTTCAGAAAAGAGCGATTCCTCCGATCATAAAGTCTCGTCAGAAATTGTTCCTTTTGATAATGGTTCACAAGAGAATGATGATAGCTCTAAGGCGCTTGTGATGATTGAGTTGGAACCTCGTGAACCAACACCAGGGATGGTTGATGTATTTCTTGAATCGAATGCAGAGAATGGTCAAATAATTCGTGGACAGCTTCAAAAAATTACCATTGGCATAGAAGATATGTTCCTGAAGGCTATCATCCCATCTGATATCCTCGAGGAATCCATTCCTGCTTATTACTCAGATCTGTTCACATCTCTCTGGGAGGCATGTGGCAGTTCCTCCAGCTTTGGCCATGAAATATTCCCTCTTCAAGGAGGCAAAGGGGCAGCGGTGATCAGCGGGACCCAATCAGTGAAGTTGCTTGAAGTGTCTGCATCCTCTGTAATCCAGTCGACAGAGCGCCACCTTGCCCCTTATGTTGTAAGTGTAATCGGTGAGCCGCTTGGAGATCTTCTACGTGGTGGCGGAATCATTAGGAATGTTGTGTGGAAGGATGTGGAGTCGGATCTTTCTGGTGATTCTACAAGTCTAAGTACTGACCTTGAAAGCAGCCCTCTTGCTCTGAAGTATATCAACGAGGAAGATGAGATCCGAAGGGATTTCACGGGTGATATGAGGAGGAGCATGGGCTGCATCCACATTCTGATATTTCTTCCCCCAAGGTTCCATCTCCTCTTACAAATGGAAGTAGGTGATATATCAACTTTAGTCCGAATAAGAACCGATCACTGGCCATGCCTGGCCTACATCGATGATTACTTGGAAGCTCTATATCTAAAATAGTAGACAACTTTTGTATTCGTTTATCTTTCTTTTTCCATTTTTGAATGAGAAGGCTACAAAATAATACTGTTGTCTGCACATATTGTACATTATAAGGGCGACGATTGCATCAAACAGTACGAGGTGACGGATGTAATATCCACACTCTTCTCTGCATCTCCCTTGACATTGCGACTGAAGGCATGTCCCAGTGCAGCTGGCCATCGTTATCTCAGGTTACTAGTGGAGCAGCACGTATATATGTTGGTCCTGTGCATCTTCTGACATCCTTCCAGAAGGCAGAAGCCACCTTTTGCTGACTGGTTGTGAGGCAAGTACGAAAGCACAAGCAAGATAGCCTGTGATGAGCAGTGAACCTCAAACTTGAGTTCTAGTGGGAGACCCAGGTGGGGTTTGGGAGTATTTTTGTGTTGTGAGGGTTGATTGCATGGAGTACTATCAAGTGTGATTGAGATTGTGTCTGAAGAGAATATGGTGACTTATTTATAGGACCTCGTCAAGTGATGGTGAGATAATAAGGTTTAGCTGCCAAACTGTAGTTGATGACTGGAATGATTGGAGTATGGAGTTTGTTTAGATATTTGATGGTACTCTTTTGACGATTAATTGTCTTAGCACAGGGGTTCTTGTGTCGTCTATTTAATTAAAACCATAACCATAAAAATTAGATGAGAAGCATGCAAAGGATGGAGAGGAAACGGAGAGAGCAAAGGGAGACAATATGCTATGAGGACACTCATTAATAATTATTGGTTAGGACTTATTGAAGGAGAGGGAGCATCGAGAAGGGATCAAATCATATCAGCGAATTTATCCCACCCTTCCCTCTCTCTCTTTTTTTTTTTTCAAAAAACTTATTTTATTATCACATCAGTGAATTTATTAACATTAAATAATGTAAAGGACTAAAAATGTACCAGAGTTAAAATATTAAGAATCAAATCTGTTCTAGAAAATATTTATGATAAAAATAATAAAAGTACAAAAAATTGTGGACTAAATATGTGTTTTCCGTATATTTAAAATGACATTTACATGATATTGATTAATCTTTTTATGAACGGGGTCGACCGTGCGACAACTGCCTAGTTCAGATCGGGGCACAGTTGACCCATCTAGGATGCGGGGCCGGTCTCAGTCTTCAAATACAATGCGTATCCGGCCTCATTGCCATTCCTATGTCTGCCGCTCCGGCATGAGGACGGTTTTGACTAGTGAGTGGCGTTTGTGAGGAATGGTAATTTCTTATTCTATATTGATTGGAGCTTACTAGGTTGAGATTAAGCATGATTGGATCTCGTATCCGTATGGCTCGAAATCACTGGACATGACAAGAAAGTCGCGTCCATTTAGACAAATCACTATACATTTAAGAAAGCCATGCTTAGTTTAGATATCCACATTCTATGGTTTCATTATATCTGGCCTTACAAAATATGTCATGTCTAAACAGATTTGAATCAGAAACTGATAACCTGGACATTACATGTTTACTTATCACATCTACACAAGTCCGTGCTTGAGCCGTTTATAAGTCAGATTGGCCCGTTTAGTGTAGTTTGTCTAGACTCTAGAATATATAATTATACTATAATAATGTATTGCAGAACTACTAAAACAATAATATCTATATATATATATATTGATGATCAGTACAATAATAAGTAATATCAATCAATTTTTACCATGAAACATAACTTTTTATGATAATAAAATGCGCAAAATATACCATTCAATGATCATGTAAATTCCTGTAAATAAAGAGTGATGAAAGAATGCTTGCAAAAGCAGGAATCGAAGCATGTGGATAGCTGTTGAGAGGGTGCTTGGAACGAAACCTCCCGTCTCTAGAAACCAAAACCGAAACTGAAACCGAGCCAATTCAATAGTAGGCAGATGGTATCGACCAACTTGTGGTTCCCTTACCCTATATTTGGATCGAGGGATTTGGAGGGAGAGCGGAGGGAGGGATTTAAAGGAAATCCTTTAAATCCCTTATTTGGATATCGTTATCAGAAGAGTCGTTCGGAGGGATAAAAAAATTAAATTGATCATTTTACCCATTTCAAAGTAGATAAATATTATATAAAATGTATAGAGATAAACTTACAAAATTTTTCAAATTTTATTTAATTTTTCAAAATGTTAACCAAAATAAAATTTACTTTATTTTTATGTTAAAGTTGCAATATTAAATTTAATTTGATCGCATTATATTTCTTTTATGAATATTTTATTCTAGAAAGCGTACATAATAAAATTTATGAGTTTCATGAATATTTATTTTTGTTCTTTCATTTTAGCACTTTAGGAGAATAAATATGGGTAAAGTCTTGTGTTCGTGATCAAATGCTCGAAAGGATGTAAGATAGAAGATTATGATTTGATTTTTCGTATTTGAGAATACAGAGGGTGTTTTTGTCATGAAATTTCCTACCTCTCGTAATTTTCCCAAATAAGAGAAATTAGAAAATTAAGCTTAATTTGCCAAATAAGGGATTTGACAATTCCTTCCGGTCTCTCCCCTGCAAATCCCTGCTAATCTTTCAATCCAAACATAGTGTTAGTAAAGCAGCATGTTAGACCTTTGAGATAAGCTAGAAAGATAAAGATTGCCATAGAACCTGTTGCCAACCCGAGATTCTCGTTGCCTTGGAACCGGCCGGTCCCACCACACGACAGCAGATGCAGTTCCATGCTCCTCGACATTGCATTGCATGTATCTTTGAAAACGTGTTACATGTTAGGTATATCGTGTGCTATCTAGCTGATGAAATCTCGAAGACTTGCAACCATCAATAATTGTGGAGGGCGGGGGTGTAGTGTTCCTGTGGAGAGGTTTTTGTCTCAAATCCCCGAGCAATATTTGAACTAGACTCGCTATCAAGGAAGGTGGTTTAATGGTTTAAAATTTACTCCCAAGTGATTTGGTGAGGTCGAGATCGCAGGTTCGAGTCTCATTCTGAGCAATATTGTCAAGAGAGGCTCTTGAGCTTCTGCTTTAGCGGACACCAGCTTCTTATACTTACTGGGCTTTGGTGTTAGTATTGATTATTCAATTCACCTGATATGTTCACAGTTAAACAGGAAAGCACAAATATCATATAGCGAGATGATTAGATCGTCATTACTGGCCCTCTTCTTTTCATTTATCCAATAAAAATAAGAACGGGACTCGACATGGATGTCCCCCGAGACAATGATCCCACCGGAAGGGGAATCTGTAGATTGATAGGATGAGACGGAGGATTGAAATACCCCCATAAAAACAAACAATTTTTTTTAAAAAAATCGTACTTGGAAAACTAATTTCCTATGTACTCTTCCTAAAATTACATATATTTTAGATTAAAATAAAAATACAAGTTCAACGTGTGTTTTAGTTTTACTCGGAAAATACATGTCGTGCATTCCATAGCAAACAGAGGAGAAACTGGTTTTCAAGAGTGAGAAGAATGAGTTTCACAAGGACTTTTACCGAGAGCGAATCTTTAAAATGTGCTTTCTTTAGTCAATTTTTTTTAATCTAGAAACGATTTACCAATGATATTTCGAAAATCAGTTTCACACGTACAATTTCTTTAACATTTATTTTTTTAATGGGGACATTTCTGCTCAAAACTCGGATGAAATGACTTGCCCAAGTGGGGGATCTCTTGCATAATATGAGAAACTGCTCATTTTCAGGAACGTTTTCGAGTATGGAGGATTGGTCAGAGGAAGTTGCCTGGGCTATCGATTCTTTAAAAGGCAGATTTCTACAGAATGATATGCCAACCTGCATTTCCCAATCTGATCTAAAAGCGTACAATTGTCGACAGGATTGTGCTGTTGATAAGATCCAAAGTTGTCACACCGTTTAGGATAGTCCTTAAATTAAATAGCCTTCTTGTCCTCTTTGAGAATAAAGTCTTGTATGTAACAGATATATTATATAACAATGCTAACGTAATATCACAAACCAATATAATTCAATTACTTTTATAATTAATATTTTAAAAAAATTTTAGGGTTATTTTTTAAAAAATCTTTAAAAAGACCACGTATTGGATTGTAACACTACGTCGGCACAAACAAGTAGTGTAGCTGTTACACTCAATACTCTCCCCCGTCCAACTCCCTTAGTCCGAGAGCTCTCGTGTACAATCAGATTATGATGATCTAACGCAGAAGATGAACATAATCCATAGAAAATTAGCAAAGTACTCAAACTCTGAACATTCAATCACAAAACCTTCTAACTAAACAGGCTTATGAGAATATTATATATGCAGACCTCCCTCTCTCTTCATATATATATATATATATATATATCTCTCTCAGCATGCATCAGAAACCACACTCCAAAAAGGATGAAAAAAATAAATAAAGTATGGCTTGGAGTCCAGCAGATTGTACCTACGCCTACGGACAGTCAGAGCACGGCTTCTTGCGCGAACCTTTGGCAAAAAGGATTCGTCATTCAACCTAAAGCAATTGCAACCAGTAAATGTTGTGGTTATCTGCCTAGAATATAATGAAGCTGAAATCAATCAAGCATCGCGATTGCGATAGCACAAATAGATTCCAAAACACGAAGATCCAGGCAAGAAATTACCTAGTTAGTCATACCGAAACCATCAAGATCTTCATGTCCAAGCCGAGGAAACAATGAGGCTCTTGTCCTCCCAACCAAAGTGGAGCGCACCCATCTCCTCCTTTAACCTGTATTTATTGCAGTACTGCCGATGGATAACTTCTCTTATGTTGTTGCTAATTTGGCAGCTCATGGGCATCGATGTAAACCCTGCCATTGTCATCCTTGCCCTCCATTTCCCTGCAACCTCGTACCGCTCGATCCTTTCCTCTCCCTCGCAAGCAACAATGTTAACTATGTCTCGAGCAAGGCACTGTCTCTCTACATTCATCCGGTCCTGGCTCTCCCTTGGCAAAGTTACGTCGAGGGAATCAAACACAGCTGAGTAGTAGTTGTATGCCTCAATGAACCTCGGGAAGAATGGGGTTGTGTTTGTGTTCACGTCTTGCTCAACCACGGTCACTAGCTTTGGATTCAGCCCCTTGACCATCCGAAGAAGCTGGTCCCGCTCGTTTGTGGTGGAGACGCTCTCATCGGGCATGTGGTGCAGTTGGAATGCGAAATTCACAATGAGCCCCTCCCCTTGTTTTAATTGGAGCATCGATGGTGTTACCAGAGAGGTCTTTGAGGGGACTGCATGGAACTCAAAAGGGACCCCTAGAGCCTCGGCTAGCTTCTCGAGCCGCTGTCCAATGTTCTTCAGCCCTCCAACTGGTCGTTGAACTGACTCAGGATCATCCACTCCAGTCAACCTCAGAACAGTCTTTTGCCTATTACTTTGTCGATGCATAGAGGCAATCGACTGAATCAGTGTGATGTACTGGTTCCCCTGGTTTATATCGAAGTCTATGACATGCACTCTCTTTTCGTCCTTGAATGCCTCAATGATCGCCCCATTTGCAGCCATGAATCCGAACTTGAAGCAGGGACAGATCTCAAACAGTATCTGCATTGCAGCGAGCCGGTCTAAGCTGGGGGGTTCCTTGCATTTCAATGATTTGTAAATGTACTTCCCTGAGGCAGCCATTCGGGCAGCAAGGCCTTCTACCATGTAAGCTGCAATCCTCTGAGGTGGGTCCCCTTGGATTGAAACGATCCGACGAACCTCTTCAATCATGGACGATGCTGCTACAACATTCCCTTCTGAAAGAGCTGCCGCACAATCAATTAATTGCTGCTTCGGGCTACGAGAAGGTAGCTGAGAGATCTCCTTGTTACTGCTTCCGCTGCTGCTGACATAAGAGTCTGGTGAGGAAGATTCCTTCGGTGAGTCATGTGGGTTAGTAGTGCCGCATTGGTCGACCCATTCTCTGTCAACTTCCATGCTGAGATCCGTCCCACTGAAAGTCTCATCCTCATTATCATTGAGTAAAGCTCTCTCAAGCTCCTGGAGCTTCAACCTCATTTTGTCCTCATTATAGTCCGCACAGTCCAAACTCAGACTCTCCAAGTAATCAGACTCGGAGTTAGATGGACAAGCATCAAATGGATTTGTCGATGGATGAAATAGACCACCTGATGCGCCAGAACTGGTAGGACGTGCCGTTTCTTCTGTTGGGGATTCAATGAAGTACTTTGGATCATAACTCTCACTGCTGTAAGATTCGGAAACATACATTAGTTTATGGTTGTTGGAAGGGTTCTCAGCGCTTCCCTTCAGAGAATAGAGATTCGGCCTAATCAGAGACATGGCTCCCTTTCAGCTGCTCTGCACTTCTTCTTTGAATGTTATATAACGCTGGGACCAAAAACTGATCTGATTCTGCTTGAAAAGAAACGCCTCTCAAAATTGGGATCAGTGAAGATCTTCTCAAAGTGATCTGATGGCTGCAATTCTTCAGAGAGAAATCATTCAGTTCATCAGGCCCTTAAATATCATAGTATATGTATGAATGCCTAAAGATGAGAGTAAGAAAGAAGTAATAATGGTGGCTGACATTCGTCTTCAGACGTACAGACAAATTTTCTGTCCTGTTAAAATGATTACTCCAATCACTTGTAAATTATAAACTGGATATCCCAAAAAGAGGGAATGCTGGCATGTGATGTATTGCAGCCAGGTATTGCTGGGAATAATTTTCAGCCCTTCATTGCTTGAGTTGAGAACACCACAGGTGAAGAAAGATGATCCATCAAGGAACAGAAATAACATGCACAAAATATCAGAGATTTGGTGTTTTTCCTATTTAGTTTTTCATCTTGGTCAGCCGGATAATGCTCAAGACACCTTCAACAACATAAAATGTTTCCAACTTCGAAGCAAATCAACTGATTGGTCATTGACGACCACGACCCTCTGATGGACAGAAAATTTACTAGATCAAGGCAGTAGTAGAACCATTAAAAGAATAGAAAGGAAGAATAAAATCAAACACAGCAGGACACAGCAGCTGATTAGTCCCAGAAACACAAAGTTCACATCAATTCAGCCAGTTCCATAAACATGTGATCCATCTAATTGGGTCAACACAGAAAAGATCTGATGATCATAAATACCCAAGGAAGTGGGTTTGTTAATGGACAACAGGGCAATTAATAAGATCTTATGCTGATGTTTTCATACATCAAGAAACCAGAGAGACGACAAGATCGTCTAACCCATTACAGACAAATACAATCAAGGGAAATCAAGACAGTCAAAAGGAACAAGAAAAGGGGGACAATCAAGAAATCCAGGAGACAGAGTCAGATACCTGATTCTAAGATGTCTGCTCCGCGGATCAAATCAACAGCTGAAACCAGATTAAGAGACATAAAACTCAGGACTTCACAGACAGGAATCGTCTTTGACCAAAAAACACAGCGATTATTACTAGAATCAAGAACCCAGTTATCATCTTTATGGCATCTCTTGAACTCAATCAAGAGAAACAAAAGCCAAAAAGAAGCTCCAATTGAAGAAGTTAGGAGCGTTGACGAGCAACTATACCCCAGGAAAGGGAAGAAAACCTAAATTAAGAAGTGGGTACACGCTAACAGAATTATAAATAGTTTAATCTGATGCAGCAAGTTAGAAAGAAAAAGGAAGAAAACGAATTGTTTATTCATGGAGAGGATATGAGCCAAACCTTCGATCTCGAGATCTGAACAGATCCATAGTCGGAGACTAGAAAGAGAGGAAAGAGAACTTTCTCTGGGTTGTGGAATTTTGACCAGGCAGGGGAGAGAATTTACTAAGAAGCCACCTTTGAATTTTCTGTTCACAGAGAGAAACTTCTTCTTGAGCTCCGACAAGACCAAAAGCAATCTGATAATAAATTAGTGAGGTTTGTCTTATGGGTTTTCTTTTTGTTTGGTGGGGCTGTCCGGTGGGGGAAAGCATCTCACGAAATTTACAAGATAATATTAATTAATAAAATTTATTTATTTTTAATTATTTAAAATTTATAAAAATGTTAAAATTTATTTATTGCTAGTGACACTGTAAAATAGATACCATGTCGTGGGGTGGGCAACGAGATGATTCTGTTTGTCTGCATGTTCAGACCCAATCACATTTATTAATTTATATATTTTACCCTCATTTTTTTACCATTTAATATTTAAAAATACAATAAATTTTAAATCATGTTCAAACTAAATTAATTCAATTTGGATTGGTTAATTAAAAGGTAAGCTTTTAAAATTATTTTTTTTTCATTTCTAATATTTAGAAAATTTTTCTTAAGAAAAAGCAGAAGCAAACCACCAAAATCAATTTATTATCCATCTGCATCACTAGAGTCGGTAGTTTGATGATCTAAATCTCACATCAAATACGCTTTGGTGATGTCCAAATTCTAGATTTGAGTCTCACTCTAGGTAATATTGCTAGAATAGGCTCCCGAATTCGAGTCTTGGCAGCCATCGGCTTCTTACACTACACTGAACTTTTGATCATACTATATTGACGGGAACAATGTCAGTGCCAATCGTTCAGTTATCTAATACGTTCACGGTTAAATACGAAAACCCGTACATTGAATAACGAGATAGACTGGATCACCACTACTGCCACTCTCCATTTGTTTACCAGGAAAAAAATTGATTTTCCATCTGCATCAGCTGCTGGAAAAGCACCAGACTGCACGCGGAGGTGTTCCGAGCTATCGCTTTTGACCATTCTGCTTTCTGTAAGCATCCCACTAATTCTTGGACCATCAATGCGTTTGTTGAACATTGCACTTGCTGCTAATTTCAATGGGCAGCATAGTCGTCTCATATAACATTATCCGGTTAAGGCAAGCAGTCGTCGGAGTCTCAGTCATCCCGTGACTGAAAAATCCCATCAAACAAACATTTTCTCTTAACCCACGGACATCTGACTAATCCAATTTGAATCGGATCGATTCACTAACGGATAAAACTCTCTTATTATGAGTTTTCCTCATTCACAAAATGCGAATCCAAGACTTTTATTTTAGGGGACCAAATGCCGAATCACTTGAGTTAACTCATGTTGGTCACTCACATTATTTTTATCCTCCGCACGGGATCTAGAATACCAATACAAGAGGACCAAAACTTAAAAGAAAAAGAAAAATGACGAAATTTAAGATGAGCGAAATAAATTTTTTTAATAAAAATATAAGTAAAATATATTAATTCCTGTAAAACTTTTAATGTTTTTTCAATTTCAAGTGGGTTTTCATTCTTGTCTCCTGAAATCCACTCCTACCCTGCAGATCCTTAATTTTTAATCTTCAAGGGCTAACATAATTCGTCTAAATCACAATAACCCTCAACTCTAACCCATTATTTGGATGAAGCTTAAAGGTGGGGAAGAGAAGAAGGTAATTGAGAGGAAATTTTAACCTTATATGAATATATATATATATATATATATATGTGTGTGTGTGTGCACTTAGTAAAGGAGAAGGAAATGGAGGTGAAAATTTTAATTTATTTGAATAAATTATCCTTCTAAATGAGTTTCTAACAAAAGATAGAAGGACAAATTGGTCATTATATACCTTTTTAGCATTTCACCCATTCAATGACAATCCGATGTTAAAAAAAAAAAAGGGCCTCTAGATTCGCCTTTACTTCCTCTAGAAAAATACATCCAAATTAGGGGTGTAAATAAAAAAATTGAAAAATTGAAAAAAATCGGTGAAGAGCAACTCAAAATATTCTAATTTTTGGAGCCTTACATGAAAATCGATCAGTTTTTTCGAGAGAGGCCTAGGAAAGTCAAACCCCGACATCCAAAAACTAGTGGGCACGGACCACCCCACTTTAAATATATTAAGTATATATGTTTATATTTTAGAGTGTCTATATTATAAGCATAATTAATTTTTTGTATATAACAGTAAAAGAATATAATCTTGTCCAAATAAATATTATATAACAAAGATTTGATATATAAATTCCATTAAATTGGTAAAAGCTTGGATTATTCAATTGAAATCCTAGTCTCAACCTCGTCATATTAAATGTCAGTGCCAAAAAAAATCATCAGAAAAAACCGGCTTCTGAAGTGGTCGAATCAGTATAATTTTTTAGGCTAAAAAACCGGTTTGCAAAAATCGAGACTTGACCATTTATAAGAAAATCCCACCGACCCATTTTTTTCCCCTTCTCCCCTCTCACTACCATCCAAACATCGGGTAAAACTGGGAAGGATCACAAGTTTGACTTCCACTGGGACATGGAGCTCTTGGAGGACAAACACACGCGTACACACACACACGCATGTATATTTCGCTATTCAATACGATCAACGGACAATTCCAACATGGCAATACTTCGAAATGCACAGAATTATTTTGAATATGCACATAATAATTGCTAGGTTAATTGGGATACTTTATATGGTCCTTTTAAGTTACATCAAGGCTTAGCTAGCCCAGCCCTTCAAATCGACCCATAAGATCAATAATTATGTAATACGTCAGTGAAAATAGTTATAAATATCTAATAAAACATCTATGTATGACGCTAACGTGTCAAATATTCATTAACTTGTGACATATATAACTTGATATATACTAGAGATATTATTTGTGTTCAGCTGGAAACAAAATAATATAAATTAAATACTGTAGTTGATACCTTAAAGATTTTTTAGCATCTGTACGATATTATTTTGGTATTTTGAATTTATTTATTTCCTTAGTTAGTCAGTTCCTTCACCTATTACTAGACTACTTGTTTATATAATTATCTGAATTACTCGATGTAATAATTTCGTGATTTGACCTATATTCACCGTGCTTAACTTTTCTTTATATCTCTATTACTTTCCTCTTGCATTATTTTGAATTTCTTCAATATACCCGTTATATAGAATTTATATTCTCTCAAATTAAACATGATAGATACTATTTATATAAGGTGGTGATAGAATCAGCTGCAAATGGTTTTGCCACTGGGTTAAACAACCCTGGTTGAGTCAATTCGACCAGTGATACATTAACAGTCCATCGTCGTCGTCGTCTAGTGCAACGATCAGTCCAAGGTTTTGTGACTTTGTCTAGAAGGCCTTCATCTTTCGTCTGCATCAATACAATGGAATCGTGGGACAATTTTAGGATGAGGATTGGAAGAAAGAAAAAAAGGCGTAAAGTTCTTGAAGTGGTTCATGATGTCGGGCAAACGTAATCGATAGGTTTTCATCGAAAGGGAAAAGGGAATACGAAAGAGAAATAATGGAAGTTTCTTCTATGAGGCCGCCCAGGATGCACGCTGTTGAAGCTGATTAATCTGACCGTCCAGACGTTGCATCAGTTGTCTGATCTTCGCACCTCTTAGTGGGTGTAACGCGGGGTCAGAATCATCTCTAAAGTATTAGAAAATCAAGGTGTGGTTACAATATTATTAGATCTTAAAGTCATGAATCTCTCGTTCACCGAAAGTGTCCTTGATATTTCCTATATTTTTTATTTTTATCTTTTTAAACTTATTGTGTGAAGTGGCCTAAGGAGATCAAAACATTCATTTCCACGTCATCTATTCTTTGGGACAGGAAAGATGAGAGTTCTTAATGTATTTTTCTACGACGGGACAATGTTACAATGTGGGTCCACACGTCTTCGGGTTCGAGTGGGGAGAAAGCTTACCTTGTATATGAGTGTGGAAGAATAAATTTATTAACTTGAGAATAGAGGAGAAAGCTTACCTGGAAAAATGCATGAGTCATGGTCAGTGAACTGAGTTTGAAAAAAAAAAAACATGACTTGAATAAAGTTGCTAGCTTGAAAATAGAAGAGAAATCGTAGTCAATTGTCCCTCGTATGAATATGGGAACAATACTACTCAATTTGATGTCAGTTGTTAAGGGATTGTGTTGGTAAGTGTAGGTCATATTACCACGTGATGACAATTATTGAAGAATAAATCCCACGTCATGAAGAATTGTATATCATCACTTATAAGGTTACAGTTTTTATGTGGATACAAGGTAATTTTCTTTTGGACGTGTGGAAATTTTCACATGTCATTTAATTTTAAGATATGTAACACTAGTATCTAAAAGTACAATGATTTTTAATTAATTTAACTCGAGTTGAATCAGCCTACTAAAAACTTGATAAATTTTCTCCATTAAAAATGATTCAAATTCGAGACATTTGCTAACTCAATTTAATTTACCAACAAGCATCGCTTCGATTAGTTGCAACAGCTTGACAGATGGATGCTTGCAGTAATCAATTACTTCCACTTTAATTTGTTATTTTCATGATTTTGATTGACACTAACAAATTAATCCGAATCCCAACAAAATTATCTGAGATCAAGCTTTCGACTGTCACTGTTCCATCGACTCAGTCAAAACGATTACAATGAAGTTCGTAATTGAGAAATTCCACGGATTATTATGAGTTTTAATTGTCGGCAGGTGTGAATGATTGATATTTGCATGCAAGGGCTTTAGAAACGGGGACCAAGAATTAAGAGACACCTCTATGCTCGAAAGCCAGTAGGAAGAGAACGGATAGCAGGATTCTTATCGTTATTCGTTCGTGCCTCACGAACAATGTGATGTAGGAGATTCACATAAAGAGGATAACACCCAATTTATGGAAGAAATCGAAAACTCTCCATCTATTGAAGTCCATCACCAGTTCAGGTAATTTTGGAACGATGACTGTACATCATTTGTGTTGGTATATGTCTCGGCATAGGTTTAAACTCGAAGACCGGAAAACATGACTAACGAGTTAGAGATCAGATTTAAGATATGAGATATATATATATATATATATCTATATGAACGACGATCAATTGGTCGAGATCACAGTCAGAAGTACATAATATCCTGGACAAAATCTTTAAGGACATTTGGAAGATTTTATGGATTTTGTTTTCTCGTTTAAATAAGATATCCTAAATCTTGTAACCTATTTAATTTTAAAAAATAAATGTAGATCATATTTTCTAGGATATCAAATAAGATACGATCTTATATTTATAAATAGAGTCTTGTCTAAGTTCTAAAGTAGTGCCCCGTACCGTAAATTAGGGCTCGGGTGATAGAGTTTGGGTTTGAGATTGGTGGTATCCTTGAAGACTGTAATATTTTGGTTTGATTTAGCGAAATCTTTTGATTTGTCTGTGGATGTTTCCCTCTTCGTTGAGGGTTTTATCGCATATATCTAGTGTCAAATTTCTGAGTTTTTTATTTTAACATCTCATTCGGGACATCCCGAGATACGACAGGCATGATTGGAGCAATTGTGATCCCAACAATTTGTTTGGCCGAGGCCTAACACTAAGTGAGACCGGTTCGCTAACTGATACCAAATACGGTTATCACGAACTGACTAGCCTTGCTGGTTCGTGCCAGCTGCATTTACTGCATCGTCATAGCACCGCCCTCACCGTGTCATACTAATTAACTACATTGACCAGGTTGCACCGACGGCTCTCATTGAGCTGTATCGATTACTATCGTCACATTGTACCCATTGCACCCATTGCTCTTGTTGGGTCGTGAGGGAAATACCTACGGCTCTCAACGTATTGTACTGACTACCCTCAACCAGTTGTAGCCACTGTTCCACCGCGTCGTACCGACTGTCCACGTTACATCAAATTGATTGCCTTTGTTGTGTCGCACTGACTATCCTCATTTGGTCATATCGAATGCCCTTGTCAGCTCGTGCCAAATGCCCCGCGAAGTCATCCTTTTCTCCACTTTTTCGGCAGCTCTGTGTTTTTCCGAATCCATCTCCATCTTCTATTTCTAATTTCTACAATAACATTGACGTTCTCTTATTTTTACATTTTGCTGTCTCAGTTCCTCCTAATACAGACGACTGTCTAACCTCTCACGCACTAACTTCAGTTTTGGCTCTCGATGAACCTAAGTACCTTAACTGAATACCTAGGGGGTGCAGCCCCGAATACCGATTGATGCTTCAAGTGAATAAACCGAGTGGGAACAACTTTGAATGTGAGATATTGAGTTCATTGATCAACTGTTGGGGATTGGTGATGATCGCTCCGATAACTCCTGTCTGGTCTCGGGGTGTTCCAAATGAGATGATAAAATGAAAAATTCAGAAACTTGACACTGGATGTACGTGAAAAAACCCTCAACTCGGAGGGAAACAATCATGACCAAAGTAGGAGATTCCATTAGATCATGAGATTACAGTTTTTAGGGATACCACTAATTCCAAGTCCTATTACAAATCCCACTCAGAAAAGAGTCACATCCCGATCACTCAAGTTCTCACGCCCTAGCGTTACAGAGAAGTTTATCAGAAAGATATTGTTACGAAACTAGGAAGAAGAAGATTGCAGTCTCTGACTGCGAGAGAGAACAGAAGAGAGAGAGAGAGAGAGAGAGAGAGAGAGAGTGACAGAGAAAAATATCTGAAATGTTAATTGTATTATTTTACTCCTTCTGTACCTGTACTTATACTAAACTAAAGTGAAATGTATAGCTCAACTACTTGGCTCATCTCAGCTTTCTTTACTATATTTTTCCGATACATGACTCTATTTTTCTGTTATATCATAATTATTTACATTTAAGACTCCCCCTCAAGATGGAGAATACAGATTATGTATCCCCATCTTACTTAGAAGTAACTGAAACTGTCTAATCTTCGAGCTGGTTTTGTGAGCAGACATGCATCGGTTTTATTATCCCTGCCTGCATCTTTTCTCGAACAAAATGACAATCCAGTTCAATATGCTTGGTTCTTTCGTGGTAGACTGGATTGGTCGTGATGTGCAGAGCAGCTTGATTATCGCAGTAGAGTAGAGCTGGAAGTGGATGTTTGATCAACAGATCTTTCAAGAGGCTAAGGATCCAAACAATCTCACAAGTTGTTTGTGCCATTGCTCTATATTCAGCCTCTACCAATGATCGAGAAACAACCGATTGCTTTTTCTACTTCCACAAGATGATTGAGTTCCCAAGAAATACACAGAATCTTGTTACAGAACATCTTGTGTCTGGGCCAATCAGTGTTAGCAAAGGCTTTCAACCGCAAAGTAGAATTAGAAGGAAGGAAAAGACCTTGCCCCGGAGTTCTTTTGATGTATTTAAGAACCATTAGAGCTACTTTCATGCGTGTAGTACGGGGTCTAGTAATAGTCAGGTAGATGAGCTTACCCACGAGCCTTCTATATGATGCTGGGTGAGTCAACAAATCTCCATCATTTTGTGACAACTTTGAATTAGGCTCCATAGGCACAGAAGTTGGCTTGCAACCGAGGTATCCTATGTCAGACAATAGTTCAGTGCATACTTACGTTAACAGAGTGAGATCCTAGCTAAATTTCGAGCTACTTCTAAGCTCAGAAAGAACTTGACTGATCCCGGGTCCTTCATCTTGAATTGCTTTTGTAAATCGAGCTTTAATGCAGCCATTGTCTCGTGATTGTTGCTAGCTATAAGAATATCATCAACATAAACCATAGAGCAACAAAATGAGCAGATGAATCAATCCTGATGAATAAAGAATGATCGAATTGAGACTGCTTGAAATCAAGAGCCAGAAGAGCACTCGAAAACTTGTAAAACCATTGCCTTGATGCCTGCTTTAGTCCATATATGGATTTTTGTAGCTTGCAAACAGAATTAGGTGGATAAAACTCCCCCTAACTATTGACATATCCAGGAGGCAAGACCATGTAAACCTCTTCATCAAGGTCTCCGTGAAGAAAAGCATTTGTCACGTCCAGCTATGTTAAAGACCAGTGAAAAACAGTTGCCAAAGATAGTAACTTTATAGTGACTAGCCTAGCAACAAGAGAATAAGTGTCCAAGAAGTCAATGCCTTCCTATTGAGTGTACCCTTTAGCGACTAAACGAGCCTTATATCTCTCAATGGTACCATCTGGATTATATTTTGTCTTAAAAACCCATTTACAACCAACTAGGTTTTTGTGTTCATGAAGAGGATCAACATGCCAAGTCTGGTTGCTAGCCAGAGCTTGCAGCTCAAGTTCCATGGCATCACACCACACCGGTGAATTCACAGCTTCCTCAAAAGATTTAGGATCAGGAGGAAGAGTAATAGAAAAAATAAAGTGATGAAAAGGAGCAGATAAATGATGGTAACTTAAGTAATTGGAAATAGGATAGGAAGAATAAGAACTCTGTGGAAAAGGAGAACAAGGAGAAGAAGCAAGATAACAATGGTAATCTGAAAGGTAAGAAGGAACCTTAACTGCTCTAGAAAGGTGAGCATAAGGAACTTGATCAACAGAAGAAGTCACTACAGGGAAGGGAACTGAAGTGGAGACTGCTTCTGCAGTAGAATGTTCAGGGAAAGATGCTGGGAATGGATCGACAGAGGAAGAAATTGGTAAGGGAAGGACTCTATCAGCGAGAAAATAAAAAAGTGTAGGATTTAATCGATGTTATTGATGAGCAAAAGGAAATATATTCTCATGAAAAATAACATTATGAGATATGCAAATGCTATTGTCTTGTAAATGAAAAAGTTTATACCCTTTAAAACTAGAAGGGTAACCAAGAAACACACATACCCTAGCTTGAGGAGAGAATTTTGCTCGATGATTGACAATGGTAGATCGATAACAAAGACAACCAAAAATACGTAAATGACAAGAAGAAGGCCTTTTATGGTGTAAAAGCTCAAAAGGAGTTTTATTTGAAAGCAAAGGTGATGGAGTTTTGTTAATGACATATATAGCAGTATGTACACAATCTCCCCAATAACTAAGTGGAAGTTGAGCTTGAAAGAGAAGTGCTCGAGCAACATTTAGAATATGTTGATGTTTACGTTCAACCATTGCATTTTGCTCTGGCATTTCAACACACGAATGAAAAGAACGAATTCCTTTTGATCGAAAGAATTCAGTAAAAGCCAATTCAGGTGCATTATCTGACCTGACAACCTTGATGCGGGTTTTGTATTGAACTAGAATAAAAGTATAGAAATCAGGAAATATTGTCTGTACATCTAATTTATGTTGTAGAAGATAAATCATGTGGCTCGAGTATGATCATCTATAATGGTGAGAAAGAATCTATGGCCGTTTGGGGTAGGACCATGAAATGGCCCCAGATGTCTATGTGAAGTAAGTCAAAAGGCTGCAAACTCTTGCTATTTGAAGAAATGAAAGGCAAATGACACTGTTTAGCCTCATGACAAACTTTACAATGAGAAGATAGATCAAATAAGGATGCTAGAATATGTAAGTCTTTATGTAAAACTTGCAACTTGGCTAGGGATGGATGTTCAAGGTGAGTGTGCCATGTATCTAAGGTAGAAGAGACTAAAAAAGAAACTATATTAGTGCAGCCAGAGTCTGGGAGATCAAGGAGAAAGAGGTTGCAGAATCGACTACCCCTCCCAATCCTCAAGCCTCGAGCCAGCTCCTGAATGAAGCAAGAATCAGCAAGGAAAGTGACAGAACACTTGAAAGCTAAAGTGAGTGTACTCACACAGAGTAAGTTGAACTTAAAAGAAGGAAGAAAAAAAAAACATTGTGCAAGATGGGGTAAGGAGTTAGTCGAACTGTGCCAGTTTGTTCTACTAGAATTGTTCTTCCATCAGGGAGAGTAACATTTTTATGTAAAGTTTTCTAGAGTTTATCAAACAAGGAGGAACAATGGCACACATGATGTGTGGCTCCCGTATCAATGATCCATTTTGAATGTGAAATAGGCGAAGAAGTATCAGTTCTTGACAAAGAATAGAGTTACCAGCAGGATGAGATATAAGAGGAGGTTCGATAGAGGAAGTTGAGGGAGCTGGTGCTATCTCCGGCATGTCGTGAACCTAAGACTGAAGTTGTAAGTTAAGATAAGCAATCATCTGTTGTATCTGACCTGGAGTAAGTGAAGTTGGTGTTGCTGCCATAACTGTACAAGCTGCAATTCCTTTCATTGATTCCTTACTTTTTGGAACTTTGGATAAAGTAGAGAATTCGACCTGCTGTGTTGATTTGGGCTTGGGTTGGAAGCCTAGTGGATATCCATGTAGTCTGTAACATTTATCAACACGATGTCCAGTAAGCCCACAGTGTGTACAAATAGGCTTATCACGTCTTCCTCTACCAGACATCATCCTTAGTGCTACAACTCCAGAAACTGGCTAATTTGCCTAAGAAGAAACAGCAAAACCCAGTGGATTACTTACTGCAGGCAGCTCAGTATGAATTGATCTTTGTCGTTCCTCTCGAATTATGAGATGAAACACTTTAGAAAGTATCGGCAATGGATCTATCATCAAGATTTGAGCTCAAATACCAGAGAAAGAGTCATTTAAGCTCATAAGGAACTGCATTACACTGTCCTATTCCTGATAATCCACCCAAGCCTTCATACCACCACATTTGCAGACAGGAATTGACTGGAAATTCTTCAATTCATCCCAAAGTATTTTTAGTAGTGTGAAATATGTATTGACATCTAAATGTCCTTGGGAGAGATTGTGCACTTGCTGTTTGATTTGGAAGATTCGTTGAGCATTATTATGATGAAAATGATCCTTTAGATCTATCCAAACAACTTATCTTGAATCTGGATACAAAAGACTATTGACGATCTCTTTAGAGACAACATTCAGCAACCAAGATATGACCATACTGTTGCAACATGACCATATGTTTGTAGTGGAATCAGTTGTAGCTGGTTTTGTGAGGTTTCCTTCGATGAATCCAAGCTTATTTTTCGCATTAAGTGCCATTCGCGTTGAATGACTCCATGTATTGTGGTTGGATCCTGTCAAAATGTGAGAAACAAGCACCAAACCCAGGTGATCTCCACTGTGGAGGAAGAACAGACTATGAATGCTATTTGTTTGCAGAAAAGTTTCTACAGTGGTTGTTGTGGTGGATTGAGGCACCTGAGCACTTCGAGTTCCTTGAGCCATGGACAAATTTCTCACCAGCATAGTGAAGGAAATTGCTCTGATACCATGTTAGGAAACTAGGAAGAAGAAGATTGCAGTCCCTGATTGCGAGAGAGAACGGAAGAGAGAGAGAGAAAAATATCTGAAATGTTAATTGTATTATTTTACTCCTTCTGTACATGTATTTATATTGACTAGAAGTGAAATGTACAGCTCAGCTATTCAGCTCATCTCAACTTTCTTTACTTTGTTTTCTCGATACATGATTCTGTTTTTCATTTTTTTTGTTATATTAGAATTATTTACATTTAAGAGATATCTCACCAGACTCTCTCACCCGAGTCCTAAGGCCCCTAGGGTTTCACGGCACCGAGACACCCCATCGAAACTCGTACAAGACTTTATTTATAGCATCCTATTTGATATCCTAAAAAACACTATCTACATATATTTTCTAAATCAAATAGATTACGAGCTCCAACATATTCTATTTAAATGAGAAAACAATATCCACTAAATCTCTCAAATATCTACCAAGATTTTGTCCAGGATATTCTGTGCTTCCAACTGTGATCTTGAATGTTGATCGTTGTTCACGCATGTCTCGTATCTTGAATCTAATCTCCAATTGGTTATTCATGTCTTCCGGTCTTCAAGTTTTGACTTATGTCGAGACAAATCCCAACAATTCTCTACCTTGACTTGTATAAGCTAAGCACGACTAGTTCTCCTTCTCGACTACTTTGTCTCAGCCCTTCATGGGCTCCACCTCATTATGCATGCGCCCCTCAAGTCCAAATTGCCATTGGACTTATTTGAGGTGCTGAGCTTCATCAGCGCTCCTACAGGATTCTAGCTGGCCACTTGACAAGCTAACTTTGACACGGCTTCAGCGTTCTCCAAGATCACCACCCCTTGACCCCGATTCAACCAGGCGATCTTGACCGCTTCCTCTGCTTGTCCTGAGCATGCTCTTTCTCCATTAGAAGTTGCCACCATGCAAGTCTTCTCGACTTACTAGCTCCTATCTCCTTAGGCTGAGTTTAGGGAGTTTTCACCAACTCAACCTTCTTTCCAGTGCCTCCACCTTATCTCGAGTCCTGTGCTTATGCTTCTGGACTAGAATAGGTTTGTTAAAGGACATTATTTATTCATGAGGGATTTCAAGGCCTTAACAGTGGTGCACAACACCTTGTATACGCTCACCCTTCGTGCCTAAGATCTTCTACCATTATTAGGGTTAACCAGACATCTCCTTCTAGCATTTCTTCATGCTATGCAAAACCCACAAAGCCTTCACTTTCATCTGCCGTTATTTGAAAACATTGAACTTCTCCACCTCGAATCTCGCACCTAGCATCTTCAACTGCCGTGAACCTTGCTTTGTATCTTCATTACAACCTGGTTGCTTTGCTACCACTTGTTGGGGATCGGCGCTGATCACTCCGATAATGTTTATCAGGTCTCGGAGTGTCCTGAACGAGATGATAAAATGAAAAATTTAGACACTTGACAACGGATATATGTGGAAAAACCTTCAACTCTGAGGGAAACAACTATAGACAAAGCAAGAGATTCCATTAGATCAAATAAGGAGATTACAATCTTCAGGCATACCACCAATCCCAACCCCTATTACAAACCTTACTCAGAAAAAAGTCACAACTCGATCTCTCAGGTTCGCATGCCTTAGCGCTACAGAGAAGTTTATCAGAAAGATCTTTGACCAAACTCTCTCCCCCCAAGACTCCCCGGGGTTTCATGGCACCGTGGCATTCCATCAAGACCTTATTTATAGCACAAGATCGTATCCTATTTGATATCCTAGAAAATATTGTCTACATATATTTTCTAAATCAAAAAGATTACGAGCTCTAGGATATCCTATTCAAATGAGAAATCAATATCCACAAAATGTCCCAAATATCTACCAAGATTCTGTCCGGGATATTTCGTGCTTCCAACCGTGATCTTGATCGTTGTTCACACATATCTCATATCTTGAATATGATTTCCAACTCGTTATTAAGGTCTTTCGATCTTTGAGTTTCGACTTTTGTCGAGACAAATACCAACATCAATTTATACCAAATTGATTTGGATCGTGATACACTGATTGGATTTGATATTCTCCTACCGAAAGACACTAATTCAAATTTATCACAGATACCAACTGGAATATGACCAAGAATATTGATAGAGGCCTTAAGGGAGGCGTTGGCACTCCCACAGGCAACTGACAAGTCATGGGAGATGAACCGACATGAAACGTATTGAGACTTAAATTCCACACCAGAGTAAACAAGAAGCTTGGCCTAAATCCACAGGCCAACCGTGATCATTTCTATCCATTATCTGAAATGGGACTCATTCTCAATTCTACCGTCCACCTAAATTAAGTAGAAGGATAGAAGGGAATTAGACAAGTGGATTCCCTGGAAATGGAAGTGTTCTCACAACTGTTTAGCAAAGTTGCCTAGGAAACGAAGTTAAGCAAGGAGATCACCTCTCGCAATACCTCTTTGTACCGGTGATGGAAGTATTTGTTAAGAGTTAAATCTCACATCGATAGGATTGAAAGAAATTTGGATTTATAAGAGGATTGGATACCATCACTTATCAGCTTAGACTTTTATGTAGATATATAAGCTTGAGCCTCTTGTAAGCCCATGTAAAAGTTTACATGGTATTAGAGTAGGTGATCCTGAACTCACACCATGTCAGATCCAAATGTGAAATTTGTATGATTATTGCTCAAACTAGAAGAAAAATGACCAGGTTGAGACCAGTTGGTTAGCCTGAGGATAAAAAAGGGCCCGCCTTGTGGAATAAAAATCTCACATTGATCGGGTTGAAGAAAAAATTTATATTTATAAGAGAATTGAATACCACCACTTATCAATTTAAACCTTTTGCTACTTAAGAAAACTGCAAACTGCCCAGGAGAAGAAGTTTTGTTGCCCTCCTAAATTTAAACGTATTCAACTCAGTCATTTGGCTTTTTGCGGATGAAGTATTCATTCATTTTGTGGATGGCTCTACTCAATCTATCAGTAATGCTTTAAGCCCTGTTCTGGAAGACTTTTATATGCTGTCAGGCTTCACGTTAAATGCAGAAAATTAGAGATATGCTTCTCTAGGTGAATGAGTCGCGGATCTGAGACATTTTGCTGCAAACAGGATTCAAATTATTTATTGCAACATTTTATAAATCGAAAACAGTAAGGGGCGTCTTGTAAATATTTCCAAGGCAATGGATTTTACTTAATTGCCCAAAGAAAAAAAGAAGCCACTGTCCAACTTGCAGCACTCTCATAAATTTTCACTTTGCTTTTTTGCTATCTATTCTGCACTACTTATCGTGCAGTGCGCTGTCTTTAAATATCGAGTGATCAAATAGGACTATCACTTTTGAGTTGACTTTCTTGTGTATTTTAGAAGTTAGAAAAATCACATGTATCAACTTTTCGGCTTGCGAAATTATGGAAAGACTTGACCGGTTATCTTGTGACAAGCATCTGTAACTTGCCCGAGACAATCATATTGTTAGCAAACGTCGACCTTCTCACATCGGTATCCAAAAATCCAATGAATTTTGACTATTTCATGTCCTAAGCCCGATTGATCTATTAACAAGTGAAGTTCTCATAATTCAAAATTTTTTTTCTATTTATAAGATTTTAACATGTAACTTCTTAGCATATAAGTAATTACTAGAGGAGATCGCTATGATCATTATTGTATCCATAACGAAGAGATGCGGCAAAGTGTTCCAAGATTCAATCAATCCCTTAACTTAGTGTAATGGGCGTGTTGCTTATCTAGCATTTCCACCAAAAGAACGTGTTTAGATAGAGAAGCTAGAAAGAGAGACCCCGAATGTATAAATTTTTCTAGTGTATTGCAAATGAGGGAAGAATCCCTTTATATCGTGTACATCGGGTAAGAATCTTCTAGGAATATTTCTATATAATAAAGGGTGAAATTACTAATTACCATAAAAAAATGATACACTTTACCTGCGTAATAATTATGGTAACTTTTTAATGATGACCATTTTCCTTATGGAGTGCAACTAGTGATGCATCACGGATAAATTGCCTCCTCGAACACGATTGCTGACATTTTGTGGATAACACTTCTTATCCGAGTTGATCCGTGACATTAGTCTATACCTACAGCTGACGCAAGCACGTACCAACGCCTCACTAGTATTAACTTTTTTTCTTAATTTAAATTTTTAGATGAATTTTGGTCAAAAAAACCTTTTTTTAGATGAATTCAAAGATCGACAGGTTTCTATATAATATTTTCCTTCCATAGTTTTATGCCAGCACGATCTGCACATCGATGAACTCCATAATTCCAAGCTCAAGTTTTTATCGATATTATTACTCTTTTATTATTCAATCCTCAATTTCTATCTATTTCTTGAAATAGGAAAATTCATTTAATTTATTTAATAATTCCCTGATTGGATTGCTCAGTTTGAACGTAGCACTACCGCCAGGTTCACTTTTCTATGAGTGGCCCCTTCCCATGATTTCAGTGTTACTTTTCGATTATTTGATTGGGAATTACTTGCTTCCAATTTTACATCTTTTTAATTCTTTATTGTTTTCCTATTCCTTGAATGTTTGCCTGTGTGCCCGCCGAAAGAGAATTTGTTCAATAATATACGGTCCTCAAATAACGTAGCACACATAGTTCGCGAACTTAATTATGTCGAAAGTTACTGGTGGAAATTATGCTATAAATAATAAGTGTAGAAATTAATATTAATTTTGCGTTTAATATCTTAATTCAAATTTGAAATAAAATTTCTTTTTATAATCGACCCTCGGTGCAATCGATAAAAAATAATCGGGAGAGTGAGGGTTTTCTTCGACTTCTATTTTCTTGGCACTTCGTTTGAAGATAAGGATAATCTTACCTTATCACATATCTAAAAAATTAAAATTATGAAAAATAAGTATATTAATCTTAATCACTTGAGTAATTATATTAATTATTATTAATTTGAATAATTTATTTAATTTTTTCTTATCACATTTAAGATAAGGATCAAAGTTTTTTTTTTCTTTATACGATTAATATTATTTTAATATAGTGTGAAAAGAATCTATCAAGAGATGTCACCTATCACGGGTCAGTGGGGGAAAAAGGATGGCCAACCTGCGCTACTATTCTTTTCTTAATTTTTTATTTATGATGTTAAAACAACTTCTACTGGACCGCTTGACAATCTTTTGACGAAATATATATATAAACAAATGATCATTTTTGGAAAAAAAAGTATTCCTTTCTTTGAGTTTTATGAATTTATTGGAAATTTGTACTGACCTGTTAAGAAATGGTTGCAATAATTTATTTCCCTTTATCTATTTTCTGATAAATGAATATTTCCTTTTATTTATTAAGACTCGGTGTCGTGAGCTTTGAACCTCTCTCTGTCTTCGGTCGAAGTCATCTTTTCCCGATCTTATCCGGAAGCCAAAGTAAATTGGACTCTAATCATGCCGACGCAAAAAGTATTTCTATAAATTTAAATAAATTATTATTAATATTTTAGAAGCTTATCCCGTTCGATAACTGAATAATCTGGTAATTTTATCGAACGACTCACTTTTAACGATTTGAATTAAAGAAATCGTGAAATAGCTCAAACTAAAGTTTTCTTTCCTGGGAATAAAGCGAGAAGATTGAATAAAATTCTAAAATTGAACACAACCGGACCATTCATTTCCACTTCTGGCAACTTCCAACTCATTTAGTGCAAAAAATCTTATGGCGACCCTTTTTTGGTATTATTTGGATCTCACTCTGTACAAAATCGGTTGCTAAATTTTGAATTTGAACCATATTTTATTGATCTTTGAACCAGATCACACCCGTAAGATATGATAGATTTCATATGCACTATCATAACTTATTTATTATTTTTTCTTTTACTGGGATAGTACAGATTATTTTAATGTTTTTAATACATTTAATAATTATTAAGTAATTTAATTTAAATAATTTTTATGATTATTAATATTTTGTAAATTATTTTCTTGTAAACAAATATACTGTAATTTTAAGTATGTTTATAATATATTTAACTATTATTTATTATTGATGTTTAAGTTACAACAACATTTTAGATGTGATAAGCTCATCATATATGTGTAATTATCTTATCAAATTAAAATTTATCGAGTTAAAATATATAACAGCTCAAACAATTTGAAAATTAAAGTTTAAAATAATAAATTACGAATTATTAAAATAAATAGCGTGAATCAATTTTTTATAATAGGTTCCGATTCTAGCTCTAGTAACCTATACGTCAAAACTGAAACAGAAGCAGGAACCAAACCAATTAATTTCTTAATTTATTATTTGAAAATTATCCGAATTTCGCGAAAATCTGCTCGAAACCTATTGAGTTGGGTATATTTTTATGGGTTATCCTGTATCCTTGCAGGCTTGTAGATAAGATGGCTTCCGTCTGCACCAATCTCTATCTCCATTTCCTCTATTAGTAAAGGATGTAGTGGACAGCTCTCCACGTGTAACGATGGTGAGAGTTTTTTTTAGCACAGATATTGTAAGAAAGTATCCACGTGATATTATAAACTAAATTATTTAAAAAAAATTTATAAAATTTTTAAAATAGAAAATTCTAATGTGGACTAACAGTTCAGTCTTTAAATTTGTAAATTGCTGACACTTGAGAACCTCAATTTTAATTTACATTAATTTAATTCAGATATTTCAATTCCGTCTAACACTTTGGTCCTTCCATCACTTCAATTTAAACGGATGCCAACGTGGCAGCCAAGTTGGCAAACAGGCATCGATGTGGCACTGCCACATCCGCAAAAAATAATAAATAATTGTCTAATAACACTTTAATCCCTAAATATCTAACATTCTAACATTTAAGGACATAAATTTTTTTTTTGTAACTGAAGTTCATAAAATTCACATTTCATCTAAGTGTTAGAGGGTTAAATATTCATGGATTTAAGTTTATCAATTCATATTTTATCTAAAATTTTGATCTAGTTTTCAATATTTTTAAATGAATTCTAATGTGATACCAATATTGTATTAGCTACTTGCGATTTTATATCATTCTAACACAACTGTATGGTTGCATGCATGCTTTATTTTACTACTTGAATTCTTTAAATATTCAAAGTTGACTCTTACTACTCTTCTTCAATAAAACTTATATTAGAGTACATTCTAAAAGAAGATTATATACAATTAAGGAGGCTAATGCTTCTTATATTGGTCAGCTGGTCGAGCCACTAATGCAAATTTATGTTTATATGTGAAGATTGTGATTTGGAAATTTATTAGGTAACTACTAATAAAACCAGTCTAAATTATTTTTAGTTTTGGTGTAGACTTATATCTCTATAGTTATGGATACAATTTTATGCCACGTAATCAAATCACGCATGAAAAGAATTGTGGAACTCTATACGGTTCTTTAAGAGAGATACTGAGATTAGAATAACAACTTAAGGAAATTATGATCCTCATGGCTAATTAATCTATTTAGTTACTAGTATATTTCATTTATCACTTGCTTTCTTATTTAATTTCACATTTCTATTATTTGAAATGGTACAAATGTGTCCATTTCAATATGTCCTAATTTGGTACGAGTTAGGTTCTCCTGCTTAATTCCAAACAATTATTTCATTGCCCATGTACGGAAAAAAAGTACTCGGCTCAATTCAGTTGTTCAGGGCAGGTCTTTAAGAGCACGCGCCAACTGTGAACATGTTTTCATTTGATAACGGATAGTGAGGAATAAATCCCGTATTGGATAATCAAAAGAATGAAACCTGATTTAAAGAGTGTACGCAACAAATTTCGTGTCTACAGAACTTTAAACAAGAAAATCGGGCGACAAATATTCATATATTAATTTATGTGAGTACAATTCTCTGAGGAGAAATCTATAAAAGAAAATACATAATGGGTCCTCTGATTCTCTTTCATGTGCTGGAGTGTCGATCAAGGGCTTAGCAGCTTGTTCTCATCAAGGAATGATGTGGAACCACTGGGGCCTGTGAGCTTGATCCAATGGGTCCATTCGTGATCCTTGAGCGAGGGGCTTGGGCAGCTTGTTCTTGATCAAGGTGGAGTCACCGGGACCTTCGGGCGTGAATCCAATATAATGAATCCGAGTGAAGTTCCTCCGAGTCTTCGATTCGGTAGAGTTTCGGGAAAATTCTAGAGAATCTTTTTTGTAGAGCTTCTCTAGACCTTTTGCCCTCTTCCTGTTATATTTTTTATTGAAGAAGACCCCTCTATTTATAGGGGAAGGGAAGGGATGCCAATCCCTATGCTTGCATCTGATCAGTCGACTATAATCGATCCTAATCATCCATTTATTAGTAATAAAGATTTACCTAAATTTATTTGTTTATTTCCTTTTAGGTAATATCTATTTATTTTGCAGGCATTCATTTTCCAACGACATGTGTCAGGGAAATCATGAGATTTAATTTATATAATGTATCAATATCGTACATCAAAGTAATAATGAGGTGACAATTTGTATTATGCCGTAAATTTTCACTTTTTACAAATGCCCGCTGGAACTTGCACACCGCTCAATTTATGCCAGCATGAGAGTGGGCAGGTCTTGATGTATCTTTTACTTTTTATTTAATCGTGCGCCGCCATCCATTGGTTTATGTGACGTTCCTCGCTCCTTTTTTTATTTTCATGCATCCATACCTTTTCTTACAGCCATAATTCTTATTATCACGTCCATATCTCTTACAGCATGCATTTTCCATGCAAGGAATGTACGCACTAGGCAAGGCATGTGAATCCTTCTTGCCATGATGAGGATTCCACAAATTTAGTACTTCAAATCAGATTTAAGAAAGGTGAATATATATGTAAAGCCCTTCACCATTGTCCGAGCTTCTAACATGTATACCCTCTCTTGCTCTTCCAATTTTGTGGGTTCTTCAATTGAGAAACTTTGACTCAATCAATATCAAAATTAAACTTTGATGGAGAAGTCCTTATAGAAGCCGTGGACCATGCTGCCCATGAGGTCTTGATTGCAGCCCCAGTTTCCTTCTATTGCTTTGCATGTCTACGTAACTTTTGCATGCATGATAATCATCCCCCATCGACTCTCCATTCAGACAAACGAGATTGCCAATCCTTTCATCCCTTTCTTTTTTATTATTATTATTTAATTTTGGCAGATTGAATAATGCAATGCTCTGATCGTGTGACCCCGTCCGCAATTAGACTTTCTTGCCTAAATCAAGCCCTTCTCCATTCTATAAGTTCGGGGTTGAACTCCACTCACAAGCGCACCAATTCTTACACAGAAGCATTCTTCGTGTTCTTCCGATCATGTAAGTGGTACTCTAAGTGTGAATCCTAATCGTCCCCTTTTTTCTTAACTATACTCAACGTTTTCTTTGATTTAACATTGACATTTTCTTTGTCATTTTTTTAGCTATATCACGGTTACTCCTTTCTTTGGGTTGCGTGACGTCGAAGTGTTGATCCACTAGTTCAAGGCTACAAACTATAAGGTGTTGAGTTCGACACAAGGCGAAGCATAAGCAAATCTCAAGACCGACCGAACAAGTTCAACTTGCTCAATGGTTGCTTCTCCCTCCATTTTTGTCTCGGACATAGAGGACTCAAGCCAGTAAACTAGCCGAAGGACTTACATACAGTGCGGAACCTACGATGTTATTTGAGTTTATTTATTTATTTTTTATATGCACTTAACGTAGAGAACCCATGCGTGCACATACATCGCCATGCTTGCATCCATATATATATATATATATATGTTCATGCATTTGATGTGGAAATCCCATGCGTGCACATTCATCACGATACTTCCCGCCAAGCCCATGTGAATGTCTTGCAAGTTTTTAATACCAACTGCTTAAATTGTCGTGCGCATGCCATCCTAGCCTCGTTCGGGGTTATCTTGACATCATCAATTCAACTCCACGACTTGTTCAAAGCTCATTTACTATCATTCAGAGTCGACTTGGTCTCGTTGACTTGACTCCACAACCTAGTCGAAACTCGCCTAGCATCATTCGGGGTCAATTTGACTCCATGACCTATTTGGAATTCGCCTTGCGTTGTTCGAGGTGACTTGGCTTATTGATTTGACTCCATGGCCTGCTTTGTACAGTGTCTTTCGGGATGGACTTGACCTTGTCCATTTAATTCCACGACTTGTTCTGTATAAAGCGTCATAATACTCTTAAATTGCACAAACTTGATTTATTATTATCATCATTTTTTTTGCGAAGTTAAGTCACCTTTCTATATTTTTTTTTAGGCACCATGGTGAGTTTTAGGAAGTAACGAAATGTGACGGGTAATATCTTGCCATCATGAATTGTCCCAATGGTAAACCAGAAAATGGTCTCATCCTTCCTGTTGATCAACCACTCACAGGGGCCTTTTCTCGTGGCTCTCCCAGCATTGATGAGCTTGGCCACCCGTCGCAGTGGAGCTATGAATCACAAAGAGGCCCTAAAAAGTCCTCCAAAGGCTGGTTCCTACATTTGCCCTTGCATAAAGGGATGCATGAGCCGAGTCCATGAATTACATTGGGTCAGAGAATTATTTCTGGGGAAGCCTCATGGGGATCTTACTTCAGACCGACTGGAGAATTCACATACACTCCCAACTTCTGGGATCGAGTGCATCTTGGTTCATTGTGAAGAACAGTTAAATGGCATGAAGCTTCGACATGCGATCACATGTTCGCTGTATACATATGATCGTAATATCAACGTGGTCAAAGCATTCTGCAATGCGTGGTGTTCAGATACCAACACCATGGAGACTTTGCAAGGGTCAGTGTCAATATCCCTTTATGATGTGGGGCAGTTGGGAAAACTCCCAATAATTGGGGGATTATACGAAGAAGTTATACCTAGACAACTCGAGTTAACTGGCATGGAAAAGGGCGAAAGTTCCTACCAGAAACCTATGAGCACTTATTTGCTGCATATGCCACCCTTTCTGGATTTAAAGGGAAGAGCTTGCATATCTCCATGACTAAATGGATCAGTTTTTGGTACCGGGGTAGGATATGCTACGCAAAACCCACAAATAGGCGAGCACATAACCGTTCAAAGCAGACACATAACCCTTCTAGTGACCTTTCAGTGATGGTCGAGTGGAATCATGAAGAAGAAGCTGTTTTTCGTGAGTTGGGCATTAAACTGCATTTATGGGCAGAAACTTATCTTGCAGCCTTTCTTGCTTGTTGGATTTCTATCTTTGTCTTTCCCTAGGTACCACTTGGAACCGTTCGCCCCAACACTTTTAAGGTTGCTAGCTTGCTCGCCCAGGGACAACCCTTTTGTCTTGTAGTTCCAATGCTAACACAAATTTACCGAGGGTTGAACATCATAGCACAAGCCTCCATAGTAGGAAAAGCTGAAGCAAGCCTTCCCTTCCATTATATTTATGGAAGCTGTTTTCCGTGAGTTGAGTGGAATCATGAAGAAGAAGCTATTTTCCGTGAGTTGGGCATTAAACCGCATTTATGGGTAGAAACTTATCTTGCAACCTTTCTTACTTGTTCGATTTCTATCTTTGTCTTTCCCTAGGTACCACTTGGAGCCGCTCACCCCAACACTTTTTAAGGTTGCCAGCTTGCTCGCCCAGGGACAACCCTTTTGTCTTGCAGTTCCAATGCTAACACAAATTTACCAAGGGTTGAACATCATATTACAAGCCTCCATAGTAGGAAAAGCTGAAGCAAGCCTTCCCTTCAATTATATTTATGGGTGGCTAGCGTATTATTTCGCAACCCACTTTCCTCTCCCTAGTGAGATTCCAGGGCCATTTATGTATCAATATTCTGGCGAAGGTGGTGCAAAGGCTTACTTCGAACGTGATGCTCGCGAGCTTATCCATAAGGGGTTGACCATTAAGTGGTCCCCTTATCATTTGAGGAGACCACTGCATCTTGTAGACAAGGATATGTCTTCACAGTGTTGTCATCTTTTTATAGGTGCTCGTCCTTGTTTCTTGACTTTACAGACTAATGACTGTTTCATCGTAGAGCCGTACAGCCCATGGTACTTCACTCGCCAATTCAGGCTCTGTCAGAACGTCTCAGGTATTCTCAAGGAAGATATTCGTTCTGCTTCCCTCGAGGACGGTATTTGTCTTTGGATGACATCTACTAGACTTGATACATGTTCTGAGATATATTTTCCAGAGCTCACAAAAGGTTTTTGAGAACTATACGAGTGCATGGTACGAGGAATGGAAGAAGCGTTATAGTTGTATGTCTGATAAGCAAACTGATTGACAATGCCTGCTCCCAAGCGTTTGCTGATAGGCGTGATGTAATCATGACTGGGGACAGGGAACCCACTGCTGTTGACAATACTAGGCTTTCTAGTAACTCCCCAGCTCATCTTGTTGTTGGCCATAGCTCAAATAGGAAGTCTAGCAGTGAAGTTCGACCACTGAAGAGATCGTCAGTAAGGTGTTCGTTCCATTATTTTCTTTGACAATCTTACCTTACAATGAGATTTTACTTATCCCTTCTGTCTTTGTAGGAACAACACAAGAGGAGGACAGATCAGATAGCAGTGATCGGTGTCGTCATTTCAAGAGAAGGAAGTGGAAACCTCAGGACTCCAAGCAAGACAATGAGGATTTGCATCGATCTTTCCCTCCTATTCTTGATGATCTCGAAGATTTGGTAATTACTTCTCCTAAAATTCTCTTTTCTCTCTCTCTCTCTCTCTTTTTTTAATTTCAATTTATCTCTGGTATTTTGATCTGGGCTTTTTTTTTTCCCTTCCAGGCTGTTTAGATCTAGACGTGGATGACATCTTGGAGAGCACCCAACTGTTAATTCCAAGCCTTACCCCTCTAATTTACAAGAGAAGGCAAATAGCAACGATAGTGGGGGAGGGAAGTCACAGCTAGCTATCGCTCTTGAAGTAGATGAAGGTACTAGCAGTTTGGCTCCCGAAATTTTTCAAGGTGTTAGCGCGCCAGCCATCGTCCTAACTTCAGATTGGCACCAAGTCGCTCCTAATATGCCTTTTGATGCTTCACATCATTTCTTGGCAGATGATGTTATAGCCGAAGGTCATCGATCTTTAGCTTTATCATCGTGGGACCATATTCACAAGAAGCTGATTGGCTCTTCTCCTGATGAGGTGCACCTACTTAAGAATGAGATCATAAAAGTTTTGGCGACGATTCAAGGGCTCTCCTTTGTAGACTCCTCTTCTATGAGTAAGGTCATTAAGGAGTACTTAGACCATGCAAGTCGCCTTGTAACTTCAAAGGCTTTGGTAGGCACTAAACCCTCGGCTAGTGAGCATATTGAACGCGTCAAGGCAATTGAAGCTCGTCTTTCGAGAAGAGAGTGTTAGAGGAGGAAGAAGTCAAGCACTTGAAGGCCCTTGTCACCGAACACGATGTCATGCAGATCGTCGAACTTCAAGCAAGAGTTGAAGATGCCAACATGCTCATTCAAGAGTCATCCCAAGCGCTAAAAGTGAAGCAAGATGTTATCTTTGCTATTATGGCGGAAGTAGAAACTGTGAAGAATAAGCCCTATTTGTCTGATTAGAGACTAAATCATTGATGGAATTACATGACATTGTGTGAACAAAGAAGGAGGCCTTGAAAAATTTCAAATGGCAGCCATAGATAACTTTCATTGTCATTACTATTTGTTAGGGATGCTTATGGCAATCTTGCCCCTTATTTTGTTCTTTGCTTATTACTATTGACATATTTCAATAAAGTGCATTTTCTTTTGTCATGTTATTCCTCACTGCTCAATGATAACTATTTGAGTTTGAATCAACAATCTATCTTGTAATGATCATTGTCCTCCTTTTTTTTTTTTAATGTGACTGACCCTTAATCAATGTGATCAAGGCTACCTATGTACCCCTTTTGAAGGGATCAGGTCATGACGTAGTTCAAGTGAGCTTCTTTTTTCTTTTTTGAATGTGAATAAACCTTAACTTGTGTAATCAAGGCTGCCTATGTACCCTTTTAAGGGATCAAGTCATTATGTAGTTCAAGTGAGATTTTCAAGGATTCTTCATGCATAGTAACGCTTTAGAAACTTCCCATTGATAGGGCCAATGCGCAAACCATCTTGGTCTACCAAACTATGGGCACCATTAGTGTATACTTCCTTGACGATGTGGGGGCCATCCCATTTGGGAAGAAATTTATTCCCCGTCCTATGTGTGACCACAATAGGCCTATGTACAACAAGGACTAAGTCTCCTACTTGAAACAACCGTATGCGAAGGTGCTTATTGAAAGACTTTGACATCCAAGCTTGATAGCACTCTAAATGTTGTTGAGCATCAAGTCTTTTTTCATCCAGTGCCTCCAGCTCTTCCAATCGTAAATTCGCATTTTCTTCGCTTGTGAGCCCTTCTTGCATAGCGATCCTTAGTGATGGGATTTGTTGCTCTAGCAGAAGGATAGCTTCGACTCCATACACTAACGAATAAGGGGTAGCTTGTGTTGGTGTTCAAATGTTGTTTGATATGCCTATAAAGCTTCACCAATCTTCTCATGCCAGTCTCTTTTAGATTTGTCAACAATCTTCTTAAGGAGACTATATAAAGTCTTATTAAAGTCTTCAGTGAGTCCATTTGTAGCCGGATTGTATGCGGAAGAGTTGTATTGTTTGAAGCCAAATTTCTCACAAAGGTTATCCATGGCTTTATTATAGAATGGCTTTCCGTTGTTCGTGACAATGTAGTGAGGCACACCATACCTGGAGATGATGTTTCTGCGAATGAAATTAAAAATCGTCTCTTTTTTTACTTCACAAAATGGTGCGGCTTTGGCCCACTTGGAAAAGTAATTAGTGGCTATGAGGATATAGGCATGTCCGCCGGATGACTTTGGTGTGAGTGGTCCAATGACATCTAGTCCCCATGCATCAAAAGGCCATGAGGCAACTGTAGCATGCAACATTTTTGGAGGTTGATGAATGAGATTTGCATAGACTTGGCATGCTTGGCATCTCTTTGCATAATCCATACAGTCTTTTACGGCCAATAATAAGCCATTCTCTGAAGTTGAAAATGGAGTTTGGGACCTAATTGATGAGCACCACACACTCCAAAATGAGTTTCCTCTAATGCCTTAGATGCCTCATGGTTATTGAGACATCTTAAGAAGACCCCATCGAACGATCGTTGATAAAGTGTTCCTTGAAAATGGATGAATCGAGGGGCTTGATGCTTTATGTTATTTCTACGTCTTGGATTGTTCGGCAACTTTCCGCACTCCATGTAATCGATTAGAGGCTGTCGCTAGTCCTCCTCATTGACCTCATAAACTGACGTTGCACAACATTCTTCTTCATTTGGTGCATCATCTACTAGAGGAATTATCCACCTTCAGCAGAGCAGGACCTTCGCTTCCTTGTCAGGCAGTATGAGAGCAAATGCTGGGCCTGCAAGTGCATCAGCCTATCTATTTGACTCCCTTGGGACATGTGCTATAGAAAAATGCCCAAATTGTTATAAGAGCTTGGCAGCATATTGAGCGAGTGAAACCAACTCTGGCTTTCTCACTCCGTATTCTAGTTGGAGTTGATTCACCACTAACTTGGAGTTCCCAAATATTTTAAGGTCATTGATGTTCCTCACTAATGCCATTTCGAGCCCAAGAATGAGCGCTTGGTACTCAACCACATTATTCAAACATCTATTGCTAAGAGCAAATGCGTAGGACAACACATCACGTTTTGGAGCGACAAAGACAACTCCTGCACTCGCACCTTGTCGATTTGCTGCTCCATCAAAGTACATACTCCAGGGTGATTCCAATTCAACGAGCATGACATCCTCATCAGGCAAGTCATTAGAAAACTCCCAAGACTTAGGAATCGGGTGATCAACAAGGAAGTCTGCAAGAGCTTGGCCTTTAATTGCCTTTTGAGGCACATATGATATTTCAAGACCTTGCAGCAGCAGCAACACCCACTTCTCTACTCATCCTGAGAGGTTATAGTCAGACATGATGTACCTGAGAGGGTTCACTCTTGAGATGAGTCGGACAGAATGAGCTTGGAAATAATGTTGAAGCTTTTGAACAGAGAATATCAAGGCTAAACAAATCTCCTCAATGGGTGAATAATTAATCTCTACCACTGCCAAGGTTTGACTCAAGTAGTAAAGGGCATTCTCCTTCCTTTCCTCATTTTCTTGAGCAAGGAGAACGCCCAATGAACGCTCTTGAGCAGGAATATAGAGTATTAAGGGTTGACCTGGTATGGCAGCCTGTAAGACTGGTAGATTGATCGAGTAATCCTTTATACTTTGGAAGGTGTTCTTGCATGCTTGATCACAAATGAACATCACGTCTTTCTTCATCAGTTTGATGAAAGGTTGGCATCGTCTGGCGAGGTTAGAGATGAAACGGCGAATGTATGCCAATATGCCTTGTAAACTTTTGAGTTCATGAGAGTTTCTTGGCTCCGGCATTTTTAAAATTGCTTCGATTTTCGAAGGGTCAATCTCGATGACCCGATGTCGCATGACGAATCCAAGGAATTTACCTGAAGTAACCCCAAATGCACATTTCAAGGGGTTCATCTTGAACTGATAACGACGTGAGTGGTCAAACACTCTAGGAGATCCGCTAGATGCTTTTCCCTTTTCTTGGACTTCACAACCAAGTCATCGACATAACACTCGACTTATTTGGGAAGCATGTCATCGAATATTTTTTGCATCGCTCTTTGGTATGTTGCCCCTGTGTTCTTTAACCCAAACGGCATAACTTTCTAACAGTAAATACCTTTTGGAGTCTGAAAAGCTGTAAGTTCTTCATCCCTTGGATCCATTCAAATTTGATTATAACCGGACATCCCATCCATGTATGAGAGTGCTTCATGGCTAGTTGTCGCATCAACCATTAACTCCATTGTGGGTAGTGGGAAGTCATCTTTTGGACATGCATTGTTAAATTCACGAAAGTCCACACAGATACGAATTTGGCCATTCTTTTTCTTGACTGGTACAATATTTGAAATCCACGTAGGGTAAGGGACCTCTCGAATGAACTCGGCTTCAATCAACTTGTCAACCTCAGCAGTTATTTGAGGTAACAAGTTCTGATAGTATCGCCGTTGGCCTTGTTTGATTGGCCTAACTCCATGCTTAATAGAGAGGCAATGAACTGCAACTTTCAGGTCCAACCCGGGCATTTCTCGGTATGACCATGAAAAGACATCCTTGTACTCAGTCAATAGTTTGACATAAACTTTCTCCTCTTCAGTAGTTAGGTTTGCACTGAGAAAAATTGGATGTCGTTCTTCTCCTGTCCCTAAATCAACTTCCTTTAATTCATTAACAGTAGCTTGTCTGCCTTCTTCAAGGGCATCTAGGGCTTCCTCTACTTTCGCTTCTTCTATCGATTTATGATCAACTTCTTTGATCGTGACATGAAAGGACGACATCAGATCCTCATCCGTAACTTGCCTACACCTTCTTCTGGCTTTGTCATCACAACCATTCAAGCGTTTGCTCTCAACATTCTATCGACTTTCACCTCTAGTGTTAGGTGTCTTTTCACCCTCGATGGTAACACACTAACAAGATCTTTTGTCTCAGTAAACAAAGGAGTTGTGCTCTCTTTTTGTCTTCTTTTTGTCTTAACAACATGAGAAATTGGCGAAATGGTCCCTATCCTTTACTTAACCGACTTCTTGGCTTTTTGATCCCTAGTTTCCTCCATCACCTCTCCCAACTTGTCGAAAACCAAGGATTGATTAGGGTGTTTACCCAAGCGACTGAATACAAAAGGTCTCATCGATGCTGCTGGCTCATGTTCATCATCATCTTCTACAGAGATTGATCTCATAGAGAATTTCCTTATAGGAAAGTGTATGGGTTCCAGTGGATTATAAGCCAAACTTGCTTGCAAGTTTCCGATAACATGCCCTTGTTTTCTTAATGCAACTTGCGTTCGGGTTAGCCCTCATATGGTTGATGTGCTGGCGCTTGTGTTGGACCTTGACAATGATTCCATGTCTTGGTCATACCCAGCCTTTACAAGTAGCTTGTCCATCTTAATGCTTCATAGACAGCGACCCTTGTATGATGTGTGGTCCTTGCGATGGCCGTCTGAACCTTTTTAAGGGAGGACTGGGAGGTTTGACAGCGTCAATTTTTGTAATGGGCAGGTTCAGCCTTTCCAAGCCCTCAACCTTCAATTCATTGCTGCATGTGAAGGAAGACTCGCCTTCCTTCCTCTGTACCCTTGGGACATACCGCAAGACAGACATTGGCCTTTTTTCCTTAGTGCCTGGCTCGCCTTCCTTCCTAGTGTTTGAGGAAGTATCAGACATCGTTGCCTGCTCTCCTTATTTCAACCTTCAGTAACATTAGGTTGTTGCAGCTTTTCCTTACCCTTCGAAGGCGACGTGTGTTATACCCATCCTGTCACTTTGCTTTTGATAAACAATTTTGCATCAGCAAAGTGAGCTTCGGCTTCTGTAAATGGCTTGTCATCTGCGACAACCATTTTTTTGCAGCCATCCTTGATATACTTAAAGCACTGGTGGATGGTGGATGGTACTACTTCATGCTCATGAATCCAAGGTCGACCTAGGAGCAAGTTGTAGGTCGTCTTCTCGTCTGTCACATGGAAGAGTGAACTTGACTCCATTCATCTATCAACAAGTCAACTTTTAATTTGTAGATAGCCCTTTGCCCCCCTTGGTTGAAGCCTTGGATGATCAACCGACTGTCTAGGAGTTCGTTAGCTTTCACTCCTAGATTCCTCATTACTTGAGTGGACATGATGTTCACCTTCGTCTATCAATATTCGGTTCACTCGTTGTGCCCAAACATAGCCGGCCACAAAAAGTGGCCGATTGTGTGATTCGACTCCCAGGACAAGGTCTTCATCGGTAACCGTGATTGCTTCAAGGTAGTCTACCTTGGGAGTAGGATGAGAGGCATCAGCCTCACTTTTCTCCTTGTCCTCTTCACCATAGTTTGGTTGCAAGAGGATGAGGAAGTCATTGTGTCTAGCAGCTTCTTTGGAAGGAAGTCCCATAATGTAATCGGGACTCTCGCCTTCTAATGGAAAAGCTCTTCGATCTCATTAGGTGTTTTGAGAGTTCCCTTGGAGGCCAACTTCTTCTTTCTTTGAATTATTTTTAATCGAGCTTTTGGTCCCTTGGCTGCCTTGCACGAAGCATGCTTTCATGCCTTTCGGGGGATTGGCGACTTTTGTGAGGCATGCCCCTGAGTGTTTCGCAACAAGTGTTGGGCGGGCTTCGAAGCTCTCTTCCATCTCGTTACAGGGGTCCAACCTTCCTCATCTACTTCGACACAATTCATAACAACACATGTGGAGGGCCTGGTGACTATCGTTGTCACTGCCACAATTGTCGAGCGTCTCATGGGACTTGAGATCTGCAGTGGGTAGGAATAGGCTACCTCAGTCGGGACGGGCTTGAAGCTTATGAATTTGATGGTTGCTAGGGGCAATTCGTTAGATTCTTCCAGCATAGAGACAGTGTTGCTTGTGTCCATGTCATCTTCAAACGTGATTTTTCCTTGGAGTGCTAAGTTCATGATTTTCTCCTTCAAGACAAAGCACTTCTCCACTAGATGCCGACCAAACAATGATACTTACAGTAGTTAGGATCATTCATGCGACGAGGTTGCTGCGGACGCTTCATCTTAGGTAGCTCAATGAGTTTCAACTCAAGCAAGTAGTCGAACACCCTTGAGATATCGGAGTCTGGGAATGGGTACTCCTTACTTTGAGCTCCTCCAGCGTAGGTCTCGTCTTCAACTTTTATTCAACCAAAAGAACTTTTTCTTCTTTCTTTTGCACATTATCTAACTTGGAGGGTGGTTTGTCCCCTTTTTTCACATCTTGACATTCTTTCACCTTTCCTGACTCTTGAATGGGTGGTCCTTGAGCACCACTATTCTTGATACTTAACTCCATATCATGTGCTCGTGTTGCCAACTCCTCAAAGGTGTGGGGCTGAATCCTTGAAGACTGTAACGCAACCCCCAGTGCATTCCTTGAATGCACATGTCTATTGCAGATCCCTCAGAGAGGTGATCTTTACAATTGAGGCTCAAATTCCTCCATCTCTGGATGTAATGCATGACAAGCTCATCTTTCATTTGACATGCGTCGGTAAGATCAATCATGCTTATCGTGCGCTTGGTGCTATAGAACGTGTTGAGGAACTCTCGTTCAAGTTGGCCCCAGCTATCAATTGAGACAGGTGCAAGATCGGTGTACCAATCAAAGGCACTCCCCTTCAGCAAATGAACAAATTGCTTTAGAAGTAGGTCTCCCTCACTTCTTGCGTTATTACAGGTCTCAACAAAATGAGCGACATGTTGTCTTGGATTACCCTTTCTATCAAATTGCTGAAACTTTGGTGGCTAACAATTGGTGGGCATCCTCATCTTGTCAATCCTCCGAGTGTAAGGTTTGACATACATCATCAATGATGAACCGCTTGCTTGTGCTTGGCCCTTTAGGGTTTCCATGATGACTTCCTGCAATTGGTTTGTAGGGATGGATCCATTAGCAGCAACACATATGGTTCTTGTTGATGCTGGAGCTCTTGTATCAATAGTTTCAATGTCAAACACTTGCTCTCGCATGATGGCAGCTTGTGGTGCCACTATCAGTCTTGGCACTCTTGGTGTAACAACAATAGTCTCTGACACATGCACTTGTTTTGAAATATTATTGTTTACTCGACCCGACTCGCCCATACTCTCGAGTTTGTTCATCAAGTAAGCATTTTGTGAGTCACGCTCTGAACGGTCTTCATGAGGAATTTAAGGGTACGTGCCATGATGGACACCTGCTCCTCTAACGATGACATGTTTGTCACCACCGAAGGCAGCACTCCAACATTGCCTGAGTTTCCTTCAATAGCCATGGGCTTCCGAGGCGATGGGAGATTAGAGTCAGTGGTATACTCATGATCTTCTACATTTGAATAGGCATCTCCTTCTACAACTTCCTGCTCTCCTTGTGAAAAGTGCTGAGGTGGCACATTTTCAATGAGTGCGGGAATGTCAATGTCATCTTCATGTCCTGTCAGGGCTGAAGACGAACCGCCCAGGCCAATCCCGAAAACAGGGTTAAACTTCATTGTGACACCTTCATGTGTTGCCACCTCCCAATCTTTACTCCTTGTCAAGACCCCTTGTCAGGTGTTCGAGTTGAGGTCAGTAGCAGCATCACCAGAGTGACCCTTGTCCTTTTCAACATGAACGAGCTTCCTTGGTGCCATTGTAGCTTTAGGATATGAGCTTCTGAAAGAGAGATGAGAGGCAGAGAGGTCCCACTGGGAGTGCCAGAAATTTGTACGCAACAAATTTCGTGTCTACATAACTTTAGACAAGAAAATCGGGCAACAAATATTCGTATATTTATTTATGTGGGTACAATTCTCTAAGGAGAAATCTGTAAAAAAAAAAAATACAAAATGGGTCCTCTGATTCTCTTTCACGTGCTGGAGTGTCGGTCAAGGGCTTAGCAGCTTGTTCTCGATCAAGGAATGATGTGAAACCATCGGGGCCTATGGGCTTGATCCGACGAGTCCTTTCGTGATCCTCGAGCGAGGGGCTTGGGCAGCCTGTTCTTGATCAAGGTGGGAGTCACCGGGCCTTTTGGCGTGAATCCGATGAATCCGAGTGAAGTTTCTCTGAGTCTTCGATTTGGCAGAACTTTGGGAAAGTTCTAGGGATTGTTTGTAGAGCTTCTCTAGACTTTTGTGCCTTCTTCCTGTTGTCCTTTCTTTTTTAAGAAGACCCCTCTATTTATATGGGATGGGAAAGGATGCCAATCCACGTGCTTGCATGTGATTGGTCGGCTATAATTGATCCTAACCGTCCATTTAATCAATAATAAATATTGACCTAAATTTGTTTGTTTATTTGCTTTTAGGTAATATCTATTTATTTCGCAAGCATTTATTTTCCGGTGACACGTGTCAATGTATTAACTTGTTAGGGAAATCATGAAATTTAATTTATATGATGCATCGGTATCATACATCAAAGTAATAATGAGGTGACAATTTGTATTTTGCTGTAAATTTTCGCTTTCTATAAAGAGAATTGTGGAGCATCACCTAATAGTTTAGGATTTTAGATAGAAATATCCCAACCATTTATAGGAAAAATGGATATTTTACAGTTTTAGTGAGACAATACTTGTTCTTACTTATATATTCTACTGCACCACGTGCACTTACTTGTTCCTTTAGAAGATACTCTAATATAAATTTTATTGAAGGAGAGAATAGTAAGAGTCAACTTTGAATATTTAAAGAATTCACTTAGTAAAATAAAGCATGCATACAACACATACACTCGTGTTAGAGTGATACAAAATTTCAAATAACTAATACAATGTTGGTATTATATTAGATTTTATTTAAAAATATTAAAAACTGGATCAAATTTTAGATAAAATATGAATTGATAAACTTTAGTCCATGAATAGTTAATCCTCTAATACTTAGATGAAATGTGAATTTTACGAAAATTAGTTGCAATAAAAAAAATTTTGTCCTTAAATGTTAGAATGTTAAATGTTCAGGGACTAATGTGTTATTAGACTATTGTTTATTATTTTTTGTTGGGGAAGTGCTACATTGGCGCCCATTTGCCAACTTGGCTGCCACATCGGCATCCGTTTAAATCGAAGTGACTGAAGGATCAAATTGTTAGATGAAATTAAAATGTCTGGACTAAATTAAAATTGAGGTCTTCAAGTATTGGCGTTTTACAACTTTATGGACTAAACTGTTAGTCCAGTCAAAATTCTATGAATAGCTGAAACATATTAGTTTGTATATCACATAATATGGTCACGTGGTATATAAGTTATTCAAGACTTTCTTGTTCCCTTGTCTTTAAATATATGTACTTAAAAAAAGAAGAAATTAAACAAGAGGTTAGTTGACATAGTTTGTTTGATAAATGTGATTTGTATTTGAAGTACTATAAGTAGGGAAAAAAATTATAAAGTTCTACTCCCTCCTTTCGTGGCATTTTTTTCCTTTTTCATTCTTATGTTTTTTTCTTATATATATATACACACACACATATCACATGATATTTAGAAATCTTACAAACTATGTTTAATCCAAGATCGAGCCGGTGTAGTCCATTAAGAGGATAAAGTTCTCATGAGGTGAGCTTTTTTTATTCGCAAGATTCAAGCCTGAGATTTTTTTAAGAGGAAAAGATACCTAAGCATTTTAATCAATTATTATCGGATAATATTATGTGTTTTAATATATTTTTAATGAGAATATATAGACAAATGGTCATTCCACTGTAATGGTCATTTGCTAGGGGTATGCAAAACTGGTTTGACACCGAACTGATTTGAACCGAAACGAACCAAAAGAACCTGTTTGATTTGGTTCAACATAATAAGCATAAATTGTAACTGATTTGTTTGAAAAAAATTGGATTAACCGAATTGGTTTAAAATGGTTCATTTGGTTTGAAATTGATTGGAACCAAATTGAATTGGTTTTGAATCAGTTTGAGTTGATTTAAAACCAGTTCGAAACCAACTTGGTTTTGAAAAAATTCAATTCAATTCAATTCGAACCGCATCAAATTGATTTTAAAGTTGTATTTTAGCATTATTATATTATTATATTAAAACAGATTTGAGTTGGTTGGAACTAGTTAACCACACTAATTACATTTGTGGCAGCTGAGGTTGGTAATCGTGATTGCATGCTTCGTTGGCTGTTTGGCTTCCTTCAACCGCGACCACTCCTCGTCCAGCGTCTTTTTTGGCTCCTATTAACTTCGAAGAGTGGTGTCTTTGACTTATTCTCGTCCTTGATCCCTCTGATTGATCTCTACGTCACTTGGCAGCATTCATGAGGTGGGGAGTTTATAGCTTGAGCAATTTACTAACTTGAGTCCCAAAATTCCTCATTTTAATGTCAAGCCTTCGAAGATGATGATTCACACACTAAAGATGAATAGTGTGCCCTTGAATAGTTCAGTTTGCAATAGTCATTAAGTTGCGTACCAAATCCTGAATCTTGGAGAGTCTATCAAGAGCCGAAGGTTAGGATCCTTGAGCCGATTGGAATACCTGTGAAGGAATTGGCTTGTTGTTAGAACAAGAGAAGTTTAGGTGATTCCTCCACCCCGATTTGTAGGTGTTCCAGTAGAGATTGTTCTTGGGATGTGCAACTGCATTGTTCACCTCATGGGCAATGTCCAATGATGAGCCCACTCCTTGGTCTTTATGATGGAGGTTCGATCTAACTCCTTGAGTCTTCAAGGAAGAAACCTCTCCTGTGAGAGCTTTAAGCTTAGCAAATAAGGTCATGACCGCAATTATGGAATGAGCGCAACTTCTTTTCCCACGGTTTACTTATTGGGCCTCTACTCCAAAAGACCATAAGCCTCTTTAGGAGATTTTTCTATGACTATTCCACCTGTAGCGGCATCAATAGAGGTATACAAATTTTTGTTAAGACCATTATAAAACACTTGTACTAATAACCACATCGGAATTTTCATAGTCTTTGAAGGAGGAAAGCCATTGGTTAGGAACTTTTGTGTTATGGTGTCGCATGAAATGATTTAGCTTGGAGAAACCGAAAGTCTCATTGCCTTACTTTTGTCTCTAAGGAGAATGAAAAGGTTTTACGAGGGCATACTCGGGTGACACTTCATTGAAGTAAAAAGTATTACAAATCTCCAATAAGTTGGTCAAGTGGCATGTAGATCTTCATTAGAAGTCCCTCCAAAGGAACGAGCTGTATGAAGCATTTGAATCATAGTCAACTTGTTCTCGAATTAGGGAGCTTGAACAAAAGGCCTGATAGTACTACAATGGTTTTGGAATAGAGGTTGAGTATAGTCTCTCAATGTCCTTAGAGGTAGATGTGAACTTGGATTGCCTTCCTTCTTTGTTATTGTTGTTTTTTGATGAGTTGTTATCTCGCATATCCTCCACTGACTTTTGAACTTGCCTTTGCTTGCTTAGCGTTCGAAGTAACGTGTGCTCTATCTTGGGATTGAATGGAAGCAAGTTAGTATTATCACTTCATCCCATGCAAGAGAGGAACGTCACCTATAAAGAATAAGAAACAAGTTAAAAGGAGAAAACGAACTTGGTCGAGGAACAATCACTTAGTAATACGGTTGGTACAAAAGATGGAAAAGAATTTCTCAGCAATGGTGCCAAAACTTATTGTGTAATTAAAATGTAAAGGTGCGCACAAGTATAAATATACATCCCTAAAAAGTAAAAAAGAGTAAGTAGAGTACTATTATCGCGAGAATTCTTTCCACTACTTGCACTAAAATTAACACGATCAATTCCCAGACAATCCAATCCAATTGAAGTAGTAAGCAAAACAAATAGAATAAGCAAGAAAATTAGAAAGCACTCATTCAATAAATATATTTGTGGTTCATAACTTTTCCTAATTCTAGCTTTAAGCTAAATTCTACTCTCATGAAATCAGTTCTTCCATGTTGTTAACCTAAGATTATGAAGTTTTCTTAAAGTCTTCTTACTCATCTCTTGGCATGACAAGAATGTGTCTAAGTGGATGATGTTAACCATATCTCTAGGAAATTAAACTTGAAAGGCTTATTAAGAACCAACAATACCCGGCTATCTAGGACAAAAACTACCTCTTGATGCACTAACAAGAATAATTCTGCCTCTTGATGTAAATTAACCTAAATTATGCACTCTTTAGCATGATATTGAATTCCTTTCTCAATTTTTATCTCAATCTCACGAGGCATGTATAAATAATACCAATAAGGCATATCTTGATAGAATCAAATCACATGTGAGACCATCAATTCAAACTTAAGACATCAAACTAGGTTCCATTGACCTCCCAAGGAATGTAAGAGTTAGTTCATAATAGAAAGTGAAAATTAATGAGTTGAAAGAGAATATATCCTAAAAATAAAGAAAAAGAGGTAGATAAACTCCATATAGTATAGAACCCAAATCTCTTGATCACAAATCCAAAGCTCATCAATGCACATCCTTCTCTTCTTGCTTCAAGTGTTGCATTTGTCCTTGCTCTAAAAACATGAAAATATGCTAAAAGAATGCCAGAAAATTTATGGTCCAAGTTGTTGGAATCAGAACCTTTAAATTGGAGGGGAATTGTACACATCTGTATATTCTTAGTTTTTCTTCATTTCATCTAAGGTGCAGCCACAATCTCTGACTTTTAGCCTCTTTCCTTGTGTATTATAGACCTTAAAAAGCTAATTATTCATGAAATAAATTTGGAAGCCTTTTCAATGCTGATTAGTGCGAAAAGAGAGAGAGTTTCCTTTTTGACACACGAAATCCATGCATCTGATGATAGGGGCGACGACTCCGTGCCATTCACATGCTTGCTTGCATATAAACCAACTCCAATAATATCCCATTTGAAAATATAACCTTAAAACCTTGTGTAAATATCAATCAAGTCCTCGCAAATTGAATTCATTCAAATAACATCCCAATGCATTGAATGTAGACTAAAGTCAACATTACTGCACCAACCTAAGTTGGAAATGAGTGCATAAATCATGCATTTATCGATATCAACATGTATGCATCCTTGGAAGATAAGATAATAAAGCATGACCAGCTGTTGTATCAACTGGAAAGTCAATTTGAGGTAGAGGCTAAAAATCTTCAGAACAACCTTTACTGAGATCAATAAAGTCACGGCACACGTGCCATTTTCCTTTAGCCTTTTTTACAAAAACAACATTTGAGATCGTCATGATATTGACCCGGTCAGATAAAGCCTACTTCATATAGCTTAGATACCTCTCTTTGATCGCTTTGAGCTGTTCTCCTATAGTGGTCTTTTAGCTTGAACTACTGACTTGCTTGCAGGGTGAATGCTCATCTTGTCGGTAATAACAAATGGGTTTAGCTTGGCATACTGGCTGGCTTGTGTTAAAAAACTAATTTGCAGTTTACTTCACGGTGAAGTATTCATCCCACTCAAGAAGAGAAATTCAAATTGAATTCTAGAATATAAGTTCAAATCAAACTCTTCATGTTTACTTCTTGATGAAGTTAACCTCATCCCTAAGTGTTCTAAAGTTATCTTATAGTTGTAGATTAAGATAATAGTAATAATAAAACAAGACAAATGTCAGGCGGTTTCATCTCCGCCAGTTAACAATCTGTATATATATGTATATATGTATGGGGCAGCACGCATGCAAGATATATATGTGTGCATATAAATAGCAAGTATGTGTGCATGAGAGAGGACTGAGATATATTCTCTCTAAATGGTGTGTATATGCATTTTTCATGTTAAAAATATAAAGTTCCTTTTATCTTCTGTTACCTCCATATCCTCCAAAATCAAATCACCAATTTCCCTTGAGCCCATAAAATTCAAACAGCTTATAGATAAAAACATCGCTGTGTTTACAAAGGAAAGAAATAAGTTGTTCGTTCAATGCAATGGGTGGTTCTCTCCCAATCTTTGTGCCACCAGCATTTTTCATTCTTACCTGCTTGGTTTGCTTTATTGGCTCAGCCGGGAAAGTGTCATCACAAGGGTTGGGTTCAACCAAGTAGAATCTTCAAGACTTCTAATATAGCCTTCTGCTTATTCTAGGAATACTCCAGTATTGAAATACAACACTGCCACGCCTAAAAGGCAATGTAGCATTGCCCGCCAAAGACTAATTTCCCACCACGTCCACAATCCCTTCAGGAGTTTGCAATTGAAGTTTGTTATGTAAGTGGATGATACCTCCTAAAAAGCGTTGAGTAGTGGCCACCTTAGAGATTTTTTTGCAGCTGCTTAAGTGTCACTGTTAGCGGGATGTTCCCTTTAGGCTTAGCTGCTTTCCTCGTGAAGAAAATAAGGGGCATGCAGTTTGAACGCAACATGAGCTGAGCCCTTGGCTGAGAAAGAAATGCTAGAGATGTCTGATTCCTTGGGATACTACTCCACTTTTTAGTATACCTCAGCAATAAGGAGCATGGTTTTAAAAAATGGCCCTTGTGGCAGTTGGGCAAAGATATTGTCAAGGGCCAATATCGCGGTTGGAAAAAAATGTTAATCATCGTGACTACGTTACATAACAGCGTAATGGAGCAAATATCAGCTGTAATGGCCGCAGAAGCATTTTCTTCAAATTTACACAGTTATTCACATTTTTTAACTAATTTACATGTTTTTCTCTTTCAAAGATATTAAAAATATGTTTATTTGTCACCTTTTTTATTAAAAAGTATGTTGATATGAAGTTATATTGGCATTATATGTGTAGAAAAGCTACACGTGTCACATTTATTGAGTGAATATTCAATATATAATGAATTATTTGTATAATTTATCGTTCATATTTTAACACATGTAAATTTGAGTTTTGAAATTGTAAAAAAAATTTTACACTCTTTAAAATCTGAAATAGATTTACCTAACAAAATCATTATGTATTATGCAATGAATATTTACTTCACATTTCTTTGACAAAAAAATTAACGACTTGATTTTAAATTTATTTATCATTATATGTGCAAAAATCCGCATGCCTTTAGTAGATTTTTGACCAAATAATACTATTTGTGAGAGAATTAAATCATAAAAAAGGACATGTATTTTTTACCAGATAGTACTATTTGTGCAACGAATCAATTCATAAGAGACGATATGTATCATTATAAAACTGTGTCCACTTTCTACAAGAGAAGGTCACTTGAGCTCGTGGTGTTGAAATTTAATGCCATTATGTTTGATCTATCACTGCCTTTAGAGTTCAACTTTCTATTTTTTGTGCCTTATAGTTCTACTGTCAAACATATATTGAGTTCTACTATCAAACATATATTGAGAAGTCATAAAGAATTTTTCTTTGTAGAAGATCCAAAAAGTTGAGATCAAAGTTGTCCAACCTCTTGTGTAAGTTCCACTATAAATCTTTTTTTGATTATATTAACTCCTTCATTCAATTACAAATCTCTCTTACCTGGAAGTTGGTTATTTTTACTTTAAGTATTACTTTTAATGCCCTCTATCTTTATATAATAAGTGAATAATTCATTCATTATGTTCATATTGTAACGTAATTTAATTATTTTGTTTGTAGCTATATTGGTTGATTGCCTTCAATCTTTCTTCTCCAATAAAAGTTCAAGGCTCTCTATCCTACAGGTATTCATTTTCTTTCTATTTTATTATATTTTTTGAAAATATAGTCTAATATCTAATATTTCATATAGATGTAAACTATATTGGTGATTTTTTCTCTATAATTCAAAACGTCGTGTGATAGACTAGCTGATGGACCTCCAAGCGATGATATTTGACAGCATTGGAACTCCTGTTGATAGAATAAGGAGTACTATTAGGTGTAAATTTTGTAAAATGGGGTAATAATAAGTGGAATCACCTGGTTCAAAGAACATTTGGCTCCCAAAAAAGGAAATGTAGTCCCATGTAATCGAGTGTTGACTCAAATAAGGCAAAGATGATGAAGCATATAAAAGAAACTCAAGATAAGAAGATAGACAAGCAAAAATGAAAGGAAGAGTTCATGGCGAAATTGAGAGGAGATGAAGAAGAAGAAGAAGAAGAGTATGAGGGATTCATCAAGGAAGGGGGAATGAGACGTGCTATGGAGGAAAGTAGGAGAACTCATTAATAAGGGGAAAAGATGCAAAGATTTAGAAGGCAGAGAAGGGACCTTGGTCATACTTCCAAGTTTGAGGCTCTTTAGGTACCCGCATTGGTGCAATATCATGGAAATAATCTAGAATTTTTAAAGAATCTAGTGGTAGTGGACCACAATGGATTGATCCACAATCTGCGGAAGCTCACCTTAAGAATATGGATCCTCATTATCACAGACAGATGAGTGCCAAGCAACCAAAAATAAGTAATAAGTTTATGGGGTCTTAGGATGAAGTTGGGAACTATCGTAAGCAGATTTTATTCGCTAACAATATTGCACCAACAGTTTGTAGCAGCGTAAACATATAGGTTATGCTCAATATTGCCGCTGAAGTAGGCAAAGGAGTAAAATGCCCCACCTTTATGAGGTACCGAGATACATTTGAATGAAGAAGCCCATGAATTGAAGAACTGGATTGTCTATTTGAAGCGAACATGGAAAGAAAGGTCATGCAGAAGAATATAAAAGATTTTATTATTTTTAATATTTACATGTATTTAGATTTTGTAATATTTTTATTGATATTATTAGTATTAGTATTTTTAGAGAATTTTTAGGATATTTTCAAATATTATTATATCTAATCAGTTCTAGAAATTAAATTAGGTTAGAATTCTATTCTTTTCATATGAATAGGCAAGTGTAGTTCGTATTTGGGGACAATTGATTGTTTATAAAAAGTTGAGATTTTTCTCTCAGTTATCCTTCCAATTCTCAGTATTCTTTATGAATCAACAAGTTTGGATTCTATATCCAACTTCTCGGTATTCCTTGTAATCATCGACCCTTTTGGATAAATTTGGGGTTTCTTTGTTTTTCATTTCCTCAACATTCGTGTGAATCAATGAGGTTCGATCTATTCGCGATCGTCGATCCCACTCGCATCGCTACATCATATTGGTATTAGAGCCGACATTGTTCTTGCACCATGTCGCCTAGGAGAGGAGTTCTAGAAGCACTAATCGAGGAACTAGCCCGAAGGGACGAGGTTGCAAAACACTGCCAACAGGTCGAGCAATTAACCCGCCAGTTGGTGATGCTTCAACCGTGCCGTGACCGCGTAGTTCCAAAAGTGGTGGAAGAAGAAGATGATGATTATTTTAAATATGACAGAATTTCTTTTATTGCTAGTGAAGGTTATTCACTAGGTGATATTACTGATTCGATATTCGACTCCTATCCTGAAGATGATGATGAAGATGCAATAAAAATTGCCTTTGATGATTATGGGAATCTAATACCAGAGGAAAATAATTCAAGATCAATGGTCACTCATGAGGATTTTATTTTCGAAGTTTTTATCCCGATAGAATCTTCCAATCAAGATATGTGCGATGGAAGCTATGAGGATTTTGTGCCTTTCACAATATTTGAAGGAGCTTGCCAATTGGCTATCGACTTGCCCCCACTGAGAAGTCAACAATTCAGAAATGGTTTTTGTGGTGTCCATATTCAAAGAGAATTAAGGATGTTGATATAAGAAGAATTTAATGGAAGAATTTGTAGGGAAAAGTTCAACTTAAAGTGGCAAACAAGATGCAGTTGTATCATACTAATCAAGCAGAATTCAATGTGAAGATTGCAAGAAAATTGATGAAGACTCGAGGGTGAGTCTTTTCCAACCAAGGGAGAATGATGCATAAGAATATAAAAGATTTTATTATTTTTAATATATATGTTTATTTAGATTTTATAATATTTTATTGATATTATTAGTATTAGTATTTTTAGAGAATCTTTAGGATATTTTCATATATTATTATATCTAATTAGTTCTAGAAAGTAAATTAGGTTAGAATTTTGTTCTTTTCATATAAATAGACAAGTGTCGTTCGTATCTAGGGATGATTGATTGTTTATAAAAAGTTGAGATTTTTCTCTCAGTTATCCTTCCAATTCTCGGTATTCTTTATGAATCAACGAGTTTGGATTTTAAATCCAACTTCTCGGTATTCCTCGTGAATCATCGAGCCTTTTGGATAAATTTGGGATTTTTCCCTCTCTGTCTTTCGTTTCCTCGGCATCCGTGTGAATCAACGAGGTTTGATCTATCCGCGATTGTCGATCCCGCTCGCCTTGCTGCATCAAAAGCGGAGTTACAATATGATGATAGCTGAACAGATGGGATATCTAATGCACACACCATCAGCTTTCTTATCTACAGTTGCAAAGGTACAATTTTTCACAAGTCAATAGCAAGAGGAGTAACAGCTAGATGTGCATAATATTATCTTGAATTGATGGATAAAGTTGTTGATGAGATTGGTGAAGAATAAGTTGTCTAGATCATAATCGATAATGAAGCTGCTATGAAAGCTGTCGACAAGTTGCTGGTGAGAAAAAGAATATTTTTGTATTGGACAACTTGCTCTGCACAATGTATGGACCTTATGCTTGAAAATATAGGAAAAAGGAGCAGTATGAAAAAGTTGATTAGCTGATAAGTGAAAAAGTTGATTATTGATGCAACGACAAAATTTTTTTTTTCATATATAACCATGGATGGGTGTTCAATTGAATGAAGAAGTCTACTGGTGGAAAGGAAATCGATTCGCACAATGATGACTTGCTTTGCCACCAAATTTCTTCAAATCAAATTACTTGTCGAGCAGAAGAATAATTTGCGGGCAATGTTTACCTCTGAGTAGTGGCTGCGATCAAAATTTAGGGGAGAGATTTCGGGACCAGCTTCAGAAGCTAAAGAAATTGTCATGAGCTCCTCATTCTGAAAAAAGGCGAAAGAAATAATTGGAAGCAATTGAATTCTCCATCTGTTATAAATTATTTTCCAATGATTTGACTAGTATTGACAATTCTTCTAGATAGCTAGCTTTGCTTGACCAAGAGCATCATAAAAATACCCTATTGTTAGCTTCTCATCCGAATCGACCAATCTTAGAACTTTTATGAGTGGTGTAAGGATCACAAGTATTTCTTTTGCTTTTGTCCTAAATGAGGAGCTTATGATAATTTTTTTAGCCTTTGAAGCTAGTCTAAAAATCTCTGCCCCGAATTTTGATGGTAGCCACTCCTCAGAGGCAAATATTGCCTATAAATTGTTCTTCTGCTTGACAAGTGATTTGATTTAAAGAAAGTTGGTGGTAAAGCGAGTTATCGCTGGGCAAATCAATTGTTTTTCTCTAGTAAATTTCTTCATATAGTTAATCACCATCGATGGTTATATATGAAAAAAGTTATTTTCTTTGCGTCTATAATCAACTTTGTCACATTGCTCTTTTTTTCTATATCCTCAATGATAAGGTCCATACAGTGTTAGTGCAAGCTATCCAACACAAATATTTTCTTTTGCTCATCAACAACTTGCTTGTAGCTTTTATAGCAATTTCATTATCGATTCTGATTTGGACAACATATTCTTCACCAATGTCATTGACAACTTTAACCATAAATTCAAATAATATTTCACATCTCTAGTTGTCATTCCTGTTGCATCGACTGACTTATGAAAAATTGTACCTTTGCAATAATAGACAAGAAAGTTGACGATGTGAGCATGAGATATCCCATTTGTCGAGCCATCCATCATGATCATAACTTCCCTTTATTTCTATATTTGCTTCAAATATACAATCCAATTCTTCAATTTATGGGCCTCTTCATTCAAATATATATCTGATACCCCATAAGGAGTGGAGCATTTTACTCCTTTACCTACTTCAGCGGCAATATCGAGCATAACTTATATGTTTATGTCATTACAAACTGCTGGAGTAGTATTGTTTGTGAACAAAACCTACTTACAGTAGTTCCCAACTTCTTCCTTAGACTACTCATAAACTTATTACTTATTTTTAGTTGCTTGGCACCCATCTGTCTGTTATAACGAGGATCCATATTTTTAAGATGAGCTTTGCAAGTTGTGGATCAATCCATTACCATCCACTATCACCAAATTCTTTGAAACTTCTAAATTGCTTCCAAGATATTCCACAAGTTGGGGTACCTAAACAGCCTCCAACTTGGAAGGTATGACCAATGTCTCTTGTCTGCCTTCTGAATATTTGCATATCTTCTCCATGTTGATGAGATCTCCTACTTTCCTCCATAGCACGTCTAATTTCTCTTTCTTTGACGAATCCCTCATACTCTTCTTCTTGATCTTGTCTCAAGTTTACCATGAACTCTTCCTTTCTTTTTTGCTTGTCTATCTTCTTATCTTTACTTTCTTTCGTTTCCCTTGTTTGAGCCGACACTCAAGCACATGGGACTATATTTCCTTTCTTGTGAGTCAAATGTTCTTTTAACTGAGTGAGTCCACATATTATTACCCTTTCATAAAGTTTACACCTAATAGTAATCATTTTTCTATCAACAAGAGTTCCAAATTGCAATCTAATATTGTCGCTTGGAGGTCCATCAACTGGTCTATCACGTGGCATTTTGAACTATAGAAAAAAAAAATTAACCAATATAGTTTATGTCTATAAGAGATATTAAATACTATACTATATTGTCAAAAAATATATAATAAAAATAGAAAGGAAAAGAATACCTATAGGATAGAAAGCCTTGAACTTGTATTGGAGAAGGAAGATTGAAGGCAATCAATTAATAGAGTTACAAACGTAATAATTAAATTATCTTATAATATAAACATAATCAATGAATTTTTAGCTTATTATATAAAGATAGAGGGCATAAAAGTAATAATTAAAATAAAAATAGTCAACTTCTAGGTAAGAGAGATTTGTAATTGAATGACCGAGTTAACATAATAAAAAAAAAGGATTTATAGTGGAACTTATAGAAGAAGGTTTTGATAACCTTGATCTCAACTTTTTAGATCTTACACAAAGCAAAATTCTTTATAACTTCGCGATATATGTTTGATAGTAGAACTCTGAGGTACAGAAAATAGAAAGTTGAACTCTAAAGGCAGTGATAGATCAAGCAAAATGGCATTCAATTTCAATACCACAAGCTCAAGTTGCCTTCTCTTGTAGAAAGTGGACACGGTTTTATAATGATATATGTCGTCTCTTATGAATTGATTCTCTGCACAAATAGTACTATTTGGTCAAAAATACATGTCCTCTTTTATGGTTTGATTCTCTACACAAACAACACTATTTGGTCAAAAATATCTGCCAAAAGCATGCGCATTTCTGCATATACGATGACATACAAATTTCACATGAAGTTATGCACTTTTTGTCAAAGAAATGCAGAGTAAATATAAAACTCAAGAATTTAGATCGAGAATGGGCAAATAAATCATACAAATCATAATATCATTACTAAATAGCAAGATGATCTTGAAACATGTAATTCAATAGAAAAACTCAAGGATTGTATAAGATAAGAACTCAAAGAAGAAGAGAACTCGAGTCCTACCTTATCTCATTTTCTCTTCACTCACTGTCACTCTCAACTCCTTGTGCGTATCCCCAAATTCACCTCTGCTCTTCTTTTTTTCCCCTATCATTTGGACTGCAAGTTAAGCATAAGGAAAGGAAATGGATATTCATGTAGGGTTTGTGGTGGTGGTGGAGATTTTTAAGAAAGCTAATGGGTTCAATGGACTTTATTCCACTGTTGGGCTCGAACACTGGAAAATTAATGAGTTTACAAACTATCTAAAGGGGTCACATACTATCAGAGGTCAACTTTCTGTGAGGAGTACATTTGCATTCATGAAGGATGTGCAATAAAAGCAAGTTGTCCAAAAGCCATATGGATCTAGTGTAGTAAACATAAGGCTATAGAATTAAATTTGAAGGATTGAATGTCCCCTAAGAATAAAAAGTTCCTTTGGAAAGGATGCTGAAATAGTTAAACAATATTTAGAAATGTGAAGAAAGGAAAGATCGTGCAGGAGGGGTTATGGCCTTCCTATTGTGGAAGAGGAGAGTTTCAAACATGCTCTCCTAATAGTGTGAGGGGATAAGATGCATTTGGTTTGGCCTCCTAGGACTAAAAATGTCTGCCATTCATATTAGCTCATTGGACCGATGGTGGTTTAGATGTTTGGGGGATGTGGAGTTAAAGGTTCTACAAAGATGGAGTTTCAATCAAGAATGGCTTTTACTCTCTAGTACATATGGAAGGGCACAATGAGGCAGTTTATGGAAGAAGAGAACCTTAGCCAATAAGCTTATTAACGCAAGTTGCAAGTAGTTATCATTGATTATGTTGAGAACTTCATGATGAAGGTGAGTTTTGGTAAGAGGATAACCCATAAAATGCACCAGCAACATCCCGGTATATTTTGGTAGAAACTTTCAATTGGGAAGGTCAAGATCAATTATGATACTGCTTGAGATTCTAAAGTTGGAAGGGCAAAGTTTGGTGTAGTAGCAAGGCACCTTTGACAAAAAATTCTTGATCGTAAGATAATAAAGATCAAAGCTCGTCCAATTTTGCTAAGCCTTTGCCCCTTAGAGGATAAAGGAAATTGTCAACATTATAGATGGTTTTAGGAGAGACAAGGGCAGTGTAATGCAGATTTGTTGGATCCATCAAGAAGCAAATGTGGTTGTTAATTGGATTGCATAGAAGAGATATGGATTTGTCGAACTGAGTATTTTTCCCTCCATGTCATTTACTGGAGTTGCTAAATAAAGATTGTAGTAGTGTGGATATGATCTTAGTTGATGTACATGGTGTAGTTCAACATAGTTTCAACTATAATGCTTGTACAGACATTAAAAGGAGTTGAGGTTTTCTTCTGATTGGCAAAAAAAAGGCCTATAGATCAACTAGGGTAGAGTCACGGGCAATGTGTGAGTATTATCATAGAAGAGATAACTTATGTTATAATTGCAAAAGTAAGGACATATTGCTTATATCATTGCCTTGTAGGTGAGATATTTCATATATTACATTCTTAAAAGAAGAAATGAATGAAAAAATATTTTGCTTTGTTTTACAATAACAAGTGTTGGAAAGATACTTACAAAAGGCCAAGAAATCCATAAAAAGTGCTTTCCTAATAGATTGGCACTTTGCTGCTCTCCAAAAGATTGGTTATGCACTTGAACCAATCATTTGCAATCATTTGCAATCATTTGCACTTGAACCAATCATTTGCAATTATATGCGTATTTGAAGAAATAAACATTCTAAAATGATAACTTGTCCAAAAAAAAAGAAGAAGAGGCACAATTCTTTCCTTTAAAGTACAAGTAACATGAGAAATAGAGTATAGGTTCTGCTACAATCTTTTGACTATTTTCTCCTTTCAAGATGTAGAGGATATATCAACATTTCATTGAGTAGAAATTTGAGAAAATGACATAGTAACATAGAAAAAGAGGTTGTATCTTCTTGTTGGTGTAGATGTTGCTTTATGTGAGACGTTGATGATACGGATTATGAAAATAAGATGAAATTATTAAAAGAAAATTGCTATGAAGAAGTAGAGAGTAAGAAGCATGTGCCAATCGTCAAGAAGAAGCATTACTCTAGATGATGAGAGGGCATCTTCAACGTTGAGTATCGTGACAACTTTAAATTGATGAATGTAGGTGCATTGATCCAAAGTGCTCGTTACTCTAAAGATATGCCGCACTCGAACAATATCAAATATAACACGAGGAAGCACAAATTGGTCGAATTTTGGATTGGCCACTAGAATAGGTGCTAGTATTTCATTAACTCGATAGCCAATTTATCAAAGATTATGAAATTTGCCAATATCCAGAGGGATCTTCGACTATGATATTGAGCTTGTATCTATCATAAATATGTAAAATGAAGTAAGAAGAGGTTGCTTGTAGTACAATAAATGGAAGATTAAGTAGTGTATTTAAATTTCTTACAAAGGGAATGAAGTGAAGATAATCTGAAAGCATTTGTTACGCCAATTTTTTGCATCGAAAGTTTGCAAGCCTATTTTGAATTGAGACATGACTTATACCATCAACTCTCTAAAGGATCGTTGTCTATACGATTGCTTCACAAGAGAAGATGGTATTTTGTGTGAAAAGAGAAAGAAAAGCATATTTTAATTTAAGTGATGTTGTTACATGTACTAAAGTGAGTTACATCATGAGAATTTTAGTTTAGTGATGTTATCACTTGTGCTAATATGTGTTGTATTAAGAGATGATCTAGTGTTCATTAGGGTTTAGTTGAAAGAGCTCTTCGATTGACCTTCGATTACTGATCCTTTCTTCTTCTTCAATCAAGATGGGGCAACTTTGAGCATCTGCAATTAATTTTACTTACATAGGAGTAGAGATTTTCTAATTGAAAGTTAAAGTTAATCATGAGGATGAATGAAGAATTTTTCATTAAATAGTAGATAGAAGATGGTAGGGTGCCACCTATTTCGAAATTTTGTAATCTCACGGATGTCCAGGTTGAGATAAATCTTGGATGCAGAGTTTCTACAAAGAAAATGATTGCCTAAATATATAATGAAAAGTACTTGTTGTTAATGCAAAAGGAATATCAATTGAATAAGAGATGAGAATATTTAAGGGATAGATAGGAAGGAGTAGTAAGGTTTAGTACTAACTGTGAAAAGTCTAAATAGTCATGCCAACTAGAATGATGATTGTGGACTCATGTTTTGAAAGTATTGCATCTTCATTCAAGCTTTCAATCATTGCTCCCCATAAAGTGATAAATGGTTTTGTTTCCCCATGGAAGTGATATTTCAAGAGTTCATTCGATTGGTAGAAATATTCAATAGCCAATATAAGTTTAAGGTATAAGAATTTAATAAATATTGTATTTCCATATTATTTTTGTTGGTCTTAGCATCATTTTGACCTAAACAACTAACCAATATAACATGTCCGATCACATCTATCATTGTTAGTACAAGAGAGCATAAGAACATGATTTGGTAGAGAATAATATGTAGATTAGTAAGTGTAAAAGAATCTAAATGTGAATAATAAGAAAGAATGAGTTTCTCTAATATTAAAACAAACCTATTAGGTAGACATGTCTATTTTCATGGTTGAAATGTCACTGTAATTGAGAAAGTGAAATTTGTGGCGGAGAATTGGGGATCTATCTTGTGTTATTTGAATAAGGGACATATTTCTTCCAAATCACAAAATAAGTTCATTAGTAGTGGCTCTGTAGCCTCTCATGATCATGGAAACGATAAAGTTTGATATCATGTGGATCCTTCCTTCTATTAAGAGAGGTTTGAAGAATCTCGCAATCATGTGCTTGAATAGTTGCTTGCATGCAATTGTTCTGTTGTTGAATGTATTATGAAATAATTTATATGAGGAGATACATTTGTATATTTTTCTTCAAAGTTGTTGCATCAGTAGAATTACCTTTTCATCAATCATCTCATAATCAAGACCTATGAGCTCATTCTTTATAGTGGGTTGATTGAATCTCGTACTCGACTAATGTGAACTTTGATTGCACATCTCTTGTCTTCTAAAATCAAGTAATTGATTGTACATCTCTTGCCTTCTAAACTCAAGTAATCCATTTCTTCATTTTAGTTTGTTATGTTAAATATTAATGATAACAGAAGTAATTAGTTATTTTTAAAATTGAAAATTCATATGAATATATGTTGGGTTGGACAATGCCTAAGAAGATGAAATAGAAGAAATTATGAGGTGTGTAATAGAATAAAAGTTTTTTAAGGAAATTCACTCAATATAAATAATATTCATGAAGATTAAACGAAAGATGGTGTATGGAATACAAAGTAAGTGTAGTTAATATATGGTTGAAATGATCTTAATGAATGTGAAAATGAAATTGATGTTTGGAATACAAAGTAATATTGTTAGCAGATGATGAATGATGGTGAAAATGAATCAATAGTTTGCTAAAGTTGAGAAATTATGATTTTATATTTGCATAGGGGAGAAAACGTGGAAGGTAAGTTGAAGGATGCATGTTAATGTGAAGTGTGGATAAAAAGATGGCAATGACTTTCATATGTAAATGCAGCAAGAAGCAAGTGCAGAAGTAGATGTAGAAATTATTTTTACCTTGGAGTTGACTGTTCGGGGAATCAATAGAGGAACATGTTGTTCAAAGAGTGTTTGAAAATATATTAATACTTGATTTCGATCAATAATTCCATTTTATAGAAGTGGAATATATATTTACTGGATATGCATGTTGTGACTAATGACACATGGCATGACACTTGGCTAAACATGAAATTTTAATGACAAGTAAGGGAACAAAGTAAAGGTTGTCTTTTCATGATATTATTCAATTCAATAAAATGATGATTTGTGTTAAAACAACTAACACAAACTATTAACCAGTGTAATATAATATTAATTGATTATCACAATAATAATATAGCCCATATCAAGATAACTTGAATAATTAGTGGGAAAAGGTGGCAGGAAATACGTACACTAAAATTTATTTATGGTTAATACTAATGTGAGAAGAACTTTGGAGTTAATTTGTCAACTCTTGTGATTGGAATGTAACATACTACATGTTAGGTGATGAGAAATGACAACATAAAATAAAATATTATGAAAAATAGTAGAGAGAGCATCATGGTATTGATGTAAAAGAACGTTCATTTAATATATCTGGAAAAATGCTTATTACATATGGTAATATATAAATAGAATGTGATTGTTAGTAAGTTGATTAGCCATTTCAAGAACATTTTAGGTGGTGGAAGACCCTGCTCTTCAACTCGAGTGAAGGAGATATGTTCTTTCATATAATTTGTATAGTTTTATTGGTCTCTCATTGTCTACAATGTTAAAAGAAAAAAAACAAAAACAAAAGGTTTCCAAGAGCTTCATTAGACTTGGACTCAATAATATGTAAAAGAGGGCGGCTGAAAACTCCAAAAAGATAGTTCATTGCTTGAAATTTATGGATCCAGAACTTCAATCTTTAAGCAAAATCTTGTTTAACAAAGTTAATTAATATAAAATCGATGTTGCTATTTCTCACATTTTCTAATTCTTTACCCAAGTCATCAACCTTCTTTTGAGTTTCTTTGTTTCCTATAGTTTCATCGTTGTGTAAATACTTTCACACAAAAGTAAGTGACAACATAGAAATGTAGAAAGATGTCAGATATAAAAGGTATCATAATCGAAGAAGATATGAAGTGAAGTCTTTATAATACATTATCAATTATAAACATGCAAGGATTTGCTTCTAGCTGACATGTCAATGGAACTGAGCATATTCTTAGTAGTAGTTGGATGCAAAAAGAGGTTTTTCTTGTATGAAAGGTCCAACCAAATGTCTACATTAAAACAATGATCTATTGAAGAAGATGCAGAAAGGGAGGGAAATGAATGGTTGCCATCGATATTTTATTAGTTAATCACACCACAATAGCATAGTGGTATAACTCCAAAGTTTTGTATTTCGTTAATCATATGAAGTGAGCCATAGCCTTGGATGATGTCTCTAGTTCACTTATTCAGTATGAATGCAATGAATGCAACTTGAAGTGTAGGAGAAGGGTAAGCTACAACTCAAAGTAATGTAAAGTTTGATAGACTAAATGCCCACGCGCTTTTGAGCAATCTAAACTAAAATGCCAATCAACTTATTATATCATTCACTAAGAATTTTTTTAGCTATCATTATATTATCAGGCTACCTTGTATCTAATGCAGGCATTTATTGGATGATGATGAGTTGACATTCCGTCATCTGGTGACCAAAAATTGTTAACTTCTGTTCAGATGGCAACCATTTGACCTATGTTGCATCTTAAAGAAAAATCCTAGTCAAGATATGGTCCACTTTTTTTGTAATTACTTTTTTTATTATCATGGCCTTGTCTAGAGGTTGATGGTGCCATAAGCCATTGACAGAGATTATGTCGAAGATTGTTAGTTGGCCAATATAATTTTGATTACAATTATAACCTTTTTAGGAGAAGAATTCATTTAATAATTAACCCTTAGACTAGAGTTAACAGCCACAAACTTACATGAGCTAAGAGAAATCTACCCAAATTAATAACAATTTCAATGTACTGCTAAAGACCCTTGTGAGCAATGATTTTAACAATTGACATTGTTACAGCCACTTCTTCAAAAGCAATTGCATGTGTGCCATCAACTAGTGGCAATAGTTAGGATATAGAATTTGCAAAATATGAAGATAGATCAAAGAAATAGGCATTACAAATCCAGCTACTGTCATATAATTAACTGATATAATGATTGAGATAAATGTGTCAACAATGTCATATGCTTGCTGAACTTTAGCTGCACTATTGCCTGCTACCACTACGTCACACTATAATTACGAATTATCTAAAATTTCTTTTCCCAACAGTAAAAGCAATTTTTTTAGTACATATTAGAGTAATCAATTTACCTTCATTTGTAACAATTAGGTAGAACGTGTCCTCTTGTTTTCCATAAGAAATCTACTTGAAATAATCAATTTCAGTGTAAAGCTGAGGCACATAAACCTAGAAAGAATAGACGAAAGAGAGATAAAAGGGTGCATGAAGTCTCACAGGTGAGATCAAACCCATGAGTCCAGGTCACAGGGTGAGAGCAGTACCGACTATGCTAAACATTATTTCTAAAGCTGAAATAATCAATTAGTATGATGGAGTCCTTATAACCGCCACCCTTCTACAAAGACTAGTGCCGAGGACAAAGCTTTCCCTTAAAGCTGGAGCTTCAATTAAGCTCTCACTTGGCTTACAATGCCCAATTGTATATACTAGGTCGTTGGCTAACCTAAATGAAAGGAATATTTTAAGAACTTATAGTAGAAACTATGGTAATCTCTACAAGACAAGTGAAATTTATTTTCACATTGGTTGTTAATTGTAAAAGGTTGTGTTCATTAATAATAGATCTAATATGTAAAAAAACATTAAAGTATATCTTCAATTTTAAGTAAAATAAAAAAAAATACACATGGCACAAAGAGTAGGTAATGTAGTATTTAATGTTATCTAAACGATACCTCTCTCTGTAATATATGCATTTATCAATAATCTGCTTCAAGAGAACAAAATATTAAACTCTCCTTTTGCATGACAAAATTCATATTAAATATTTTTCAAAAAGATTACAATATTGATATTTCTACAATGCAGGATTGCTAAAATTGATGGATGCATTCACTTGATAAAGTTCTGTAAAAGAGGCTTCCTCATGCTAAGGATACTCATCATTCTATGAAGAAAATAAAGATTCTATTAGGCATGCCAACAAGAAAAACTACTTCATGAATCACACTGAATATATATATTACATCATATTTCAGAAAAGCAGGAGTTCAGATTAATAATAATGAGTCCAAGTCCATTTAAATGAACCCAAAAGACCTTTTCTCTAGTAATTTGGTATCATATTTAATGAACATGAATAAAAATTGAGCAGTGTATAGAATGACCATTATATGAAAAAGGTTATACTCGAACTCACCAATAAAAGTCCACCTTATTCCATAGGAGTAATTTCACAAGAGATCACTTCAATAATAATTTATCTAGAAAGAATTTAGCTCACTGCTCCAATAGCAATTGTGGACCTATTACAGTCACTCTAAATGATGGAAGAACATGCACTTGATCATAGCAAAGTCATTCATGGTGCAGCAATATAAAAAAAAACTTCAAGAATAAATGAAGAACCTATCAATATCTGAACTAAACTTGACCTAAAATCATTGGGAAATAGGAACATAGCTATTGTTGTGCCTACTTCTTGACCGTCCTTTGCTGCTCCAATATAAATCGGTACAACAAATGTTGGGAGGTGAATACACGAAGAAGTAGCAAACTGCTATTTGATACCTATGCAACTCTGTGGGGATGTCTCTAAAGTGTCAATTATTGTGAAATTGCTTCAATTGGGAGGTGAATAAGTATGAATGACTAATTGGTGAGTTTTTCCTTTCATAGATCTATGTCATCAACAAATTGATGGGTAAGAATTTCATTTAGTTTTGATTATAATTTATTGTACCTGCAAATGAATCCATTAGCAATCACAACTTAAATCTCATGGCTAATAGATTAGACAGTTAGTGAAGTGGTAAAATCAAGTGAAAGAGAAATTTAATTTTGAGGGAAAAAGAGAAGGAGTGAGGTTCGAATAAGTAGAAAACATGCAATTAAAGAGAAACTAAAGGAAGGAATTCTCATACATATTATAAACTCAGAAGGTAAGTCAGGAAAACTTATTTACATACAATGCTTTTCTATGCAACCTTGCAATTTAGGATCATCATTAGCCATGAAGATTTTGAGTTCTGCTCTTGATGTAACACGTGAAACTATTACATATAGTTGGCAATGAGAAAAGATGGGTTTAAGGAGGTAAACACAACATTGCTAAGAGTTTGATCTCAATTTTTATTGATTGTCATTGCAAAACACAATCTTATTAGAAATTGTCTTCTAGTTAGAATAAATGGCCAGAACATTTGCTTGAGTTGAAATGTAATTCTTGGAATATAAACTCTATTTTCATTTTGGCTGCTAGACGTTATGGTTGCTTCAATGACTTTAGTAGCTAACTAAATGACAATAAGTCTTGTATCTTACAAAGACATTTGCCTTAACCTAAGTTTCAAAGTAGCATTATGGTACATCCTACTTACAAGTGTAAAAAATGATTTGACACTGCACTAAATGTGAAAGAATTCAAAAATTCAACTAGATATAATTGGTCAGCATCTTCACTGTTTGTTGATGTCTTACATGTGGAGTCAAAGTTCAAGTAAATACGATCATCGCATGAAATTAATGATAATAAGTAAATATTGATATCATTAGCCACATCACTAGTTGGTGTGCCAATTAGTTTTTTCTTTTAGTGAATAAATTATCATATAAATGCAACAAGTTATCATAAATATGGAGTATGAATGATTCAACATTGTTTTCATTTTTATTTACTAATATATTGTCGAATTTTAATCCAACTTGTTTGGTATTCATTCTCTACCTTTTTTGAAGGTAATGTAACATTTCAAATATCTAATACTCACTTATTGAAGTCTATCTAATATTACAGTTATAGAGGGTGGATCCTATGTAGTATCAAGAGGGTGGTTAAACTTATTTTTTCAACTAATTTTGAAAGTTGTGTACATTTTTTAATTTCATGTATTGAAATGACGTCTTCCTCTAATAGAATTTTAAATCTTGAATAGGCAGTTGAACCAATAGGTAAGAGCAATGAAGCCATATCCGAAGAAGCAACTACCAAGATTATTTTACCATTTAATGTAACTCTAGATAAATTGTTTATTGGAGAAATATTTGACAATTCCACCATGTCCATAGGCAAAATACAAACCACAATTATTTCTTTCAATTGAATAAATAATTGTATCATATATAGGTTTTTGCTATTATTCTGCTACTAGGCATTCAATAAAAATAAATTGTGCATAAAAGATATGCAATAACTCAATTCTTCTATTGATAATCTATTCCCAACATCTTCTGTAATTGCATTATTAGGCAATGGAAGTTTATAACGAACAAGCAAAGTTGAATTTCCCGTAAAATCTTCTCTAACCCATTTAGTAGATTAGTTTTAATTTGTTCATCAATAACATACACATTACGAAGAGAAGCATCTTGGTATTTATAGATCAAATCTTCCAATAATGAAAAACATTGGTTTTCCAACAGTTTCATGGGATCTACAACTTTAGAATGCAACAATAAAGTCACAAAAAGTTGCCTTAGTTAAGGGGAATTTGCTCATTATCTTGCTTCATTTATTATTTCGTGCCACTAGTTGTCATCTCCTAATAATCCCAATGCATTGCAAGCAGTTTGATAGATAAATGGATATATATATATATATATATCATAAGCAGTCACATTGACAATTCTAATAATTTCCTCAAAATTGCTTACACCTTTCACTAAATTCAGAAGTGTTCTCACATAATATACAATTCACCTCAGCTTGGATGAACATATACAATTCTTCTAATACATCTACCTTCCTTTCTTCTAGTCCATATTTTATCTTGAGAGTTCCATACCTGAAAATTTAGAAATTGCCATAGGTAACCCATGTGCATCTTCAAATATTTGATTGGTAAATATTCACTCTATGAACATTGTTTTAGATATCTCATCATTTCTTAGCATACTTTCTAAATTTTCTTCATTATGGAAGATGACTCTATTCATCAATGGTAAGTGAATAGTTAATCTTTAAACAACAAAGTCTCAAAATTGAATAGCGAACTGAAAAATTCTCTATACAACTTCATAACCTGACAATCTAAGTAAATTTTTATTTCATCAACTTCTTCATATTTTTTTTGATTGTCAGTGTTCCTAGTGAGATTTATATTTTCTAAAATTGCTTTAATTCTATCTAGGCATTTGTTAATGTATTTAAATAAATATTTAATAGCTCCCGATTGACTACATCATTCAATATTTATGTGAGCTTGATATTTGGTAATTAAATTGTTATTATAAAATACAGCAAATCTATTGTCAAGATAAATTCCACTTTCTACAATAGAATGACATCACTTCTTCTTCTATAAGCGGTAAATCCATTTGCACCTATGATTGTTACATCACTAAAATCTTTGGGAAAATGCTTAGAACATCATCATTTTCTCATACATGGTGAGATTGGATTTGCAGCTCGACAAGTTCCGTGCTTCATAAATTACTTAACCATCTTGTGCACAATTAATCATCTTTATTAGATTTTTTGTAGAAATGATTAAACCAACAACCATTTCTATGCAATAGCGATTTTTCGAGTGTAGATAACCTAATATATGAGTATGTCATAGTCTATGTTTCTTAAACTCAATTTGTATAAAACTGCAAAATAATATAAAAAATAATATAAAGAATTAAATGAAAACCTAAGCTATGAGTAGAGAATGAAAGAGTATTCTCACTTTTACATGCTATATTGCCGTCGAACTTTTTCTTGTCTTTCTAATATGAGATTAGGCTGTTTGGTTTCATTTTAAAAATTTAGATGACAATATCCAATCTATCTTCTGATTTTTTTACCTTCTATTAAAGTTAAAGTATTTTAGATTTCTAACCATTTTACATTACATTTAAAAGTTAAAAATAGATTTTGATGGCCGAATACTCTGCAAATATGCATGGCATCTTGGTAGTTTTGAATCATGTAATGTGGGCTTGTAGTGAAACTTGTTGGTACAACAATACGATTACCTACAGAATTTCCACTAATATTGCTTACATAACAAAATCTCTAATTTCTTGGTATACTTTAGATCTTATTTTCTGATTCCCACGAATATAGTTCAACATTTCTTCTTCAACACTAGTAAAAGCATCAATAATATACTGCTAAAATAGTTTTCCACGTCTAATTAGAGCTTGTCCTTCATTTTTTCTTTGTTATAACCTATATGTGTAGAATTCTCACATTGTATCATGTAATCAATTCCAAGTTGATATCCATCCTCCCATAAGGAAATAAAATTGGATATTGCATTGATGTGAAAAAAGGATGTAAATTGCTAATTCTTTTCAAGCCTTCACTCTTATGTTCAATGATGATATCTCTTTGTTCATCAAATTCTCCAAAATCAACAATAACTAGACCAATAATTTTTCAAGCTACTGGAAGATCATATTATGAGGATATTACCTCTCTCTATCCAACTAATCTCAGTGCAACTAATGGTAAATCTTAGTGGCTAAAGCGGTCTTTGGCTATTCTAAAAGCACAATTGCACAAAATTAAATCTTCAACAATAAATTCATCTATCTCATTCTGGGTTATATATGAAGCTTTTATCCCATTAAAAACTTCATTTTTAGTGTCATGAATATACAGTTGAGCGAACTTTGGTATTTGTCTTGGCATTGGTAATAAAGAACTAATTATGAGGTAATTTTGGCTACTCGTATGAAAAACATATGGACCTGACCTTTTATTAATTTGATGGTCAATTTTGGCACCAATTGAAGTAAAGGCGAACATTGAATTATATATCTTGATTTTTCTCTAAATCTTATGTTTGATTGACCATCTCTTGGATTCAATAAAAATATCTTGATAGGGCTCAGTTGGTTGAAGAAGGGGAAAATTTTTCTTTATTGAAAACATAATGAAAACTCAATTTTTTTATGCATCTAGTTTTTTTAATGTGATCTTCCGCCAATAATCGCACCGCAATGCTAGCACATATTCTAGCTAGCCAAGATTGAATGGCTCATCATTGTTTTCTATTTCTAAGGGAGCATGAAAGAGAAAATATTACTTAGGTGGTTTGGAAAACTTTTAAACAGAATGAAGATAAATCATAGCTACTGGAAAATGCAAAGTAAAATCTTCAATGTAGATGCAAACACCTCCATTATCAATTGTAATTGTTAAAGGAATCAATGCACAAAAATTTCCTTCTACATTTGTCATCTGATCACTACGGTTATAAGATTTTGTTGTGTCAGCCTATCTCCCACTACCACTACCATGATATATATATATATAGATATTCTCTTTCTGTTATTTTTTTGTGGAAGCTACAGCATTGTCCTCCATCGATTGATCATTTAGATATAATCTACATTCCTAACTTGAAATCTTTATCTTCATTCCCAAAGAATCCCTCTCTTTCATAGCCTAATGCTAGTAGAGCTTGCATTTGTATCCATTTGAATTTTTGCTAGTCATCAACAAAATTAAATGTCAAATCTTGGCAACTTAATGAATAATATATTCATCTCATGGGTACACAACGAAAAGTAATGCATCACTTTCAGTAGAAATTTTATCAGATTTTCATGAATAGAAGAAAATGAATAAGTAGAAAATTTGAACGAACAATATGATAGTACATCGGTTTCTATAAAATATGGATAAATAAACAATGGCATGCTCTATTCTTTTTTTGTTTTAGCATATAAATTTGTGCCATAAAACCTATAATCAATTTTATTTCCCTTTCAAATATTAATGTGCAATTTTTTAAAGCTATTTTGGCTGTGCAAGAAATAGAATCAAAAAAATAATGTTCCCTAAAAAGGCAAATCCCATATTAGCTATGGAGCTTACCTCAAATAGATAAATATAGAGTGCTATAGAAACCCTCCAAAGCTGGCAAATATCTACATGGAACATTGGAATTTTGCAAGTAAATAGATTTGCTATAGACTACAATTTAAGTCTAAGCTAGTACTTGCAAGTAAATTTGAGTCTCCTAGAAGAAATTAAATCCACTTGAAGTCAGTATCACACTATTATAATATTATGTATTCACTAATTTCATGCAATCATATAGATAAATAATTATGATATCAGAAGGATTTGAAACATTATAGCTATGAGGATTCTTCTCAAATGACTTCACCAATTTATAATGCACAATAGTTGCTTAAGGCCATGACTCCAAATACAAACCAGAACACACTTTTAATATAGAATATGAAAATTATATGTTATCTTCATACTAATTTATCAGTTGGAGAGTAGGCAAAATTTTAGTTCATTTACTTGATTTAGTTCAATACTTGATTTAGTTTAAAAATACCAATTAACTATTTTCTTGTAATATATCTAGATGTGACAATTTTATTGGCCGATATCTACTCCTCCAAATGGTCTCCTTACTGCCATAGCTGTGAACCTTCCAATAGAATCTACTACTTATCCAAACAAAGAAGCTTATGGCTTATGAAGATAGTATAAATTATGATTTATCCTTTTTCTATATCAAACAATATGTTTAGCTTAATATATTCATTTGCTTTTATCATAAGTGCACATAGAGTGCTTTTCACCCAAAAACTGTAGTAGCAACGAATGATGTGCTTTCTTACATGCTGCAAAGAGCCAATTTATTTTGTCTCCTTCTCCATCCCTTTGAATGTTTGTGTACATATGCTTATTTTTTGTTCTATTATACCTGGATAATTTAAGTATCCAAAAGCATAATATATGGTTATTTGTCCAAAAAAAATAAATTATTACAGAATGAACTTTTTTCCTAGAACATCATGAACTATACTTTGTTTTTCCTAATCTATCACACTATTGATTTTGATCATTAGTTGCTTACGTGTACCATTAATTTTGTTGATTGTGCAAATGGAATCTAATGTGGTGTCACACCTGGCATTTATTTGGTTATAAAAAATCATAAACTATTGTCGAATTTCCAATTTTATCTCGAATTCTCTATACTATCACGAACTATTATCAAATTCTCTACTCCACCATGAACTATTGTCAAATTTCCTATTTTAGCACAAACAATTGTTGAGTTCCCTACTGTCATTTTTTGAGATTTCTAAGTTGCTTCTTCTTCCTACTCCCCTTCTTTGTCTTTCTCTTCCATTCTTCGGACTCTCGCATTGGCAAAATATTTGGCTTTGGCTAGATTAGGTCAAATGCTAGCATATAGTATAATCTTAATTATAGTCATTTTTTATCATACCAATATTTTATTTAAAAAATTAGTTATAAAATTAAATAAATATCAACTAAAATCATTGTAAAAATTAATTATAATTCAAAATTTCTCATGAAGAATTTTAATAACCACATTTTAAAATATTAATAAAAATAAATTTTATAACCATCCACTATAATCTACAATATAAAGTTTATTTGTATCAAATTGTAACTCATTATACAAGTATATTTGTGGATCACCAAGATATCATGTCAAAAATAGAAATAACCTAATTAGACTTGAGTTTTCAATTTTTTACTTTTAACACTAACTTTTCAGGTGATCTAAGAAGGCACAAATTATGAGATATCTTTTCGATGTATAGTACCTGATATCAAAAACCATATGTTCTTGGCTAATGTAGGTTCAAACCATATATATAATTGGCATTCTTTTGAAGAATGCATGAGGCAATATAGCATATAAGTTGATTCTTATGTCCTATTTATGGTCTATTAATGTTATTTCAAGAAGAAAATATAAAATAGTAGGGAAATATATAAGATGGTAATATTAATCAAAGCACCTCAAACAACATTAAGAGTAAGATGTAAAGAATAACAACTTTCTTTCATTCAATTGATGTTATGGTAAATAAGGAAAATGAAGCATAATTTATGAAGTTTTTGGTAAAAAAAATTGTGGTAGAATAGGAAATTCAATAATTATTTGTGGTAAAATAAGAAATTTGACAATAGTTCATGATAGAATGGGGAATTCGACAATAATTAGTGGTAAAATAAGAAATTCGATGATGGTTCTTGATAGAATAGAGAATTTGATAATAGTTTGTTATTTTTTATGACCAAATAGGTACCACATGTGATGTCACGTCGAGCTTCGATTGCACAATCAATAAAATTAATGGTACACATCCGCAATTAATGGTCAAGATTAATAGAGTGATATATTTGGAAAAAAAAATAGTTTGTGGTAGACTAGGAAATTCTATGATAGTTCATGATTTTTTTAGGCGAATAAGCCAATAATATATGTAGGGACGAGAAGCTTGGACAAGTGTCAAACAGGGGCAACACATACCCGATTTTGTATATAGTATAGACTAGCTGCCAAACTCGCGCTACGCCATGGTTCGTGAAGATTTATAAACTTTCTCATAATTATTTCTGCAAAAGAAGAATATAAAGATAAAGAAGATGACATTGACCGAAGAAAAAAATGGCATGTGCATGAAAAATTAATGAGAAGTGCTATAGAAATTAATGTATTTATAGATCGACTAACTAATGAATTGACTGTTATACCTGGATAAAAATATTGACAAACAATGATATAAGAAAATGATATTGAGTTCACTTTTGGTTGGTTTCGAGACAATGCAAGAAGAAAAGAAATGAACTGATATATAAAGCGAGCGTCCTCTTTGCTTTGTCTCAAACAGGTGAACATTAAGTTTTTTTTAAGTTGTCATAATATTTTTAAATAAAAATTTAACATAAAAATGAAAATTTTACAGCTAGTCCACATGGATTAGAAAAGTGCTTATGTAACTCTCAATTAAATATAAAATAAAGATTAGCAAGGACCGAAGATATGATATTTATAAGTTGAAGGAACAAATCTCAAATTTGATATAAATTAAAGACCACCCAATATTCAACGACATTGTTTTGAGAAATTAAAGAAAAAATTATAGGTAGATCCAAGATCTTACCGAAATTAATTATCTTAACCAGGAATTCTGCTGAAATTAAAAAGCAGAATCTTTTACCTGATTCGCCCTAAAATTTTCGTCTCCCTCCCCATTCATCCGCGTCTGAGTTTTAGAATTTCTCCTGCCATACGTTGTTCCCTACATCCTCTCGCCTCTGCGTTTTCTCTGTTTCTCGCTCATCAGCCCCTCCGCATGTTCATTACTTTCTTTCCTTTTGAACTGTCACAAAAAAAAAAAAGATTTTTCCAAGAAAAAATAGAAGAGAACATTTCTTCTTGGAGAAACAAATGCGGCCCAGGGCATAATTTAATCAGTTCTCTGGGTGGGGTTCTTTGATCTGTTCTAGAGCATTGACTTCTTGTATTCTAATCTGTTTTCTCTACTTTAACAAAATAAGGTTTCTTTATCCATGTCATCCATTCTTTTCACATTTTCTTGACCGCAGCTTTCATGTTCTTAATCGATTCATAAGTGATGAAAAGATCGACGAAAGCATTGACCCATTAGTTTCTTGCAAATCCTAATTAGTTTCATATCAAGGGGCCTCAACAAAATCATCATTTTCTGCGATCGACAGAGTCTCCTTGGAGGGCAAGAAGAAGAAGAAGATGGATAGGGAGCAAGAGGAGATGCAGTTCTTGGGCCTCTTCGGGATCTACAATGAGTCCTGCAAGATCATCTTCACATGGAGGAAGATCTTCACCCAGATCACTCTCGCCCTGATCCTCCCCTTATCCTTCATCTTCCTCATCCACATGGAAGTCTCCAACCTCCTCGTCTCCAAGATCGGCCACACTGAGGTCGAGATTGATGAGACCCGAGTCGGCAGCCCAGCCTACAACAAGCTGGTCCACCTCGCATCCAAGGAATGGACGGCTTACTTGGTCTTCAAGGTGGTCTACCTCACGTTCTTCCTCGTCCTCTCCCTCCTATCGACCTCTGCCGTCGTCTACACCATTGCTTGTATCTACACTGGCCGGGAAGTCAAGTTTAAGAAGGTCATGAGTGTGGTCCCGAGGGTCTGGAGACGGCTTATGACCACTTTCTTGTCGATCTTCGTGGCCATGCTATGCTACAACATGGTAGCCATCACAGTGTTCATTTTATGGGCACTGTTTTTCGGATCTACCGATTTTGCGGTTTTGGTCTTTTTTGTTCTGTTGGGGTTGTACGTTGTTGGGTTCGTGTACATGACCATAGTATGGCAATTGGCCTGTGTCGTGTCCGTGTTGGAGGAAGCTTGTGGGATCAATGCCATGACCAAGAGTAGGGAGCTGATCAGAGGAAAAATCGCAGTGTCCGTGATAATTTTCTTTAAGCTCAATACGGCCCTTGCGCTCATCGAGCTAGCTTTTCAGGTTCTCGTTGTGGATGGGAATTCGTCGGGGTTGGCAAGCCGAATCGGGTATGGGATTCTGTGCTTTCTCCTGCTCTTCAAGCTCTTCTTGTTCGGGCTTGTCGTCCAGACGGTGCTTTACTTCGTGTGCAAGTCGTACCACCATGAGAACATCGATAAGTCGGCGCTGTCTGATCACCTCGAGGTTTATCTGGGAGAGTACGTGCCTTTGAAATCCAGGGATATTCAACTCGAGCAATATCACGTTTGATCTTTCTGATCTTAGATTACTCAAACAAGCTTGTGCAGATGATGGCATGCAATGGAGATTGAGCCTTTTTTGTACTTTGCTTTGTCTATCTTGTTCTCTCTATTTATTGTTTTGTTTCGCATCTCCAATTTATGACACTTGGTTTCTGTTTGAAAAGAAATAGTCCCTTAATCTTGTCTAGGATCGTGTTTGCATTTCATCTTGCACAAATCCTGATGATCGACATGAACATATCATATAAATTCACGAGTCAGAGTAGCGAAATCGAAACCTAGCAAGTGTTGGTTTTTCACAATTAATGTTGGATTTTAAATACATACATATATTACATAGAAGAAATCCATATTCACACATATCAAAATACCGAGATGGGTTGTCGGCATACCTATAATCATTTAAGATCATTGTGCGGTATCGAATCATGTACCGAGTACTTTCACGAACACGAACACACCGGCCATGGATCTCACTGCGTAGTCGAGCGAGAATTAAGCACGATCCACACTATAAGAAATCTCTAACTCGATCTCTAATAAGAATAATACATGACCCGAACTCACTTATCTCTTCTCTCTAAATGTTGTTCCTTTCACACCAACAATTGATTGTACTACTGTCTACCATTTTAGTTATTGGTAGTTAGGAGGAGGAGGACCCATGAACTTTCACACAATGAACATGGCCCATTAGTGAAATAAGGCAACCATTCGAATTTTAAGGAGAGTACTTGCTAACTGAATCGGGTTCGTGTAGTTTTCTATTAGTAGATAAAACTGACCATTGATTTTGTTTTTTAATTACGCCAAGAAATGACAGCATAGAGAGATAATAAGAGAGCCTCTGGTTCGCCGATCGAAAAGGCAACAAGATCAGTTCCTCAACACCTACTGGACCGGCCAATTTGCTATTATGTTCATCCCGATGGTTTCTGGGACTGGGAAGCTTTCGCTAACTATGTACCACATGGAACTGTTCTTGAGGTGGCTGCAGTAGTTCCCCAGAGTTCAGATAGAGTGCCAGATCTTCCTTTTTGGTTATTTACGATCAATGGAAATTTCTCTGTCAAGTCAGCCTATGAAGTTCATGTAGACACCTTATTTTGGCTCAGAAAGATTTCAAATTTCATTTTTTTGGGAAAATGGGTAGATCCCGATTTTGGCTCAGATCGACCAAGTTTCATTTTTTCAGATGTTGGTTATTTTGTCTTTGTAACCAATTTTTACTTCTACATTCTTATTTATATATTTTACGTTTATCCTTATATTTAAAAAAACAAAAACAAAAACAACAACAAACAAAAAAAAAAGTTAAAAAGTTAATTGAACAAAAAATTAAAAAAAAATCAGAAAATTACAAATCAGATCAGAGGACTCGACGTCCTTGGCTCTTCGGAAGACATGTCGTGCACGTTTTCACGGGAGATTCCCATTGCTCCCCGGTGAAAGGCCTACATCTCCGGTCATCCGGCGGTGTCGACACCTCGAGCCCAACCCGCTGCACTGTCACACGGCGCCCTCTGCTCCACCGCCGACCGGGTCTTCCGCCTGCCATTGATCTCCTTCAATAAAGACCAGCAGCTGGGCAAGGAAGAAGGGGGGGAGGTCCCGAGCTGCATCCTCGACCGTTTTCCACATCCGATCTTCTCCGACCAGCCTCAATTCCACGACGGACATACTCCCTAACTGCTCTGGTCATCTTTCGAAATGCGATGCTGAAGACGCACTGAAGATGTCCGACCAAATGCCTGAGATAGGAGAACGGCGCTACAACCGCCCCGGACCACTCCTTCAAGCGCCGTGAACAGCCATTCCCTCGCCTACGCGGCCACTCCGCCCATCCCCTGTCTCCGTCTTCTGCCCGGAGCCATTCCTCTGCGTGAACACCGAGCCGCAGCCTCCTCCATCCTGGGCCGAATCTTTATGGCTGCTACCGTCCCAAACGACAGTTAACCTCTCCTGTTCGGTGAGTAGAAGTTGTTATATGTTGCGGAGTTAACGTTCAGCTGCTGTTTATGTGTTGTACTTGCTGCATTTACCATCGTGCTACTGCAGAATTGCTGTCGAGTGTGGTTTAGCTACTGGTTGCTGCTGTTAGCTGCCTTCGTTGTGGTCCATGTGCTGATTAGTTGCCACTTAAATGAAGTGTTACTCCTCTGATTGCTCCTTGCTTGATTCTCCTATGAATTCCAATGTCGTTTTTGACGGAGAATGGGCTGCTCAATGGCCCTGGTTGCAGCAGTCCCTATGCTCAATGATGTCTCTCATTTTCGATGTCGGTTATGAGGATATTAGAGCCACGGTGTGTTCGATTATGCAATAGCCCTTTGCTGTGAGTCTTCTCCTGATTTTCATGTCATTCTCAAGGAAAACAAGGCTGCATAATGTCCATAGTCTCAGCAGTTCTTTGCTTGAGGATTTCTCCCGCTTTCAACGGTATTCTTGAGGAGAATAGAGCCTTAGCTTTCCTGCCACTGCAGCAGCTCCTTGTGCTCTGTTTTGCCTCCTCTTAAATGACTCTTTTGGTAAGAATAGTGTTGTTTAGTGCTCAAGGTAGCTGCTGGTCATTGCTCAAGGATTCTCACGACTTAAATCCCATTTTGAAGGAGAATAGAGCTACCCATTGCAGCAGCTCCTTGCTCCCTGTTTTTCCTTGGTTTTAACGTGAATTTCGATGGGAAAAAGTGTTGTTTAATGCTCAAGGTTACCACTGGTAATTGCTCAAGGATTTCTCGTTATTTCAATTTCGTTTCAATGAGGATATAGCTGTCTATTTGTGCATTGTTGCAGCAAGCTCTTGTTCTGTTTTTCCTTCGTTTTAATGATGGTCGTTGATAGGAAACATGGCTGTTTAAAGTCCTTATTTGCTGCAGCTCCCAGTTCAATGATTTCACCCACCCGCCATATCGGTTTTGTGGAGATTAGAACACTGTTTTGTTAGTCTGTGCTGCTGCTCTGTGCTGCATTTTTTGTTTCCATGGCCTTTTTGGATCAAAATGAAGCCGTTGAAAGTCCATGGCTGCAGCAACACCTTGCTCGACGATTTCTCCTATCTTTGATGACATTTTTTAAGAGATTAGAGCCCTAACACGCTTGTCATTGCTGCTGCCCCATTTTCTGGATGGTTGATCCTCGTTTATGGCCATTCCGTAGTTCTTAACTTCCAGTTATATGGCTGTCAAAAGCTGCTGCAATTTGGTGGTTGTCTAGTACTTATTTCGTATCATTTGGAGGCTCCTAACATCGGGTTTTGGAGCTATCACTCACTGCCTCATTTTGTGATTGTTTGAGGTTTGTTTCGAACTATTCTTTAGCTTTAAATCTCGGGTCTAGGCTTACAAGGTGAGTCCACCTTGAGTTGTCTTTGATTGTGTCTTATATGCTTGACTCGTGGTATATTGAACTGTGACATTATCTATGTTGTTCCCTAAGTCAAATGAATGGTCCTTTCATGAATTATTTGATATTTGGCGTATGCAAATTGGGTCATGATTTTGGTTAGTATTTTGTGTCCATCCGTTGATCCATATTTCGAATAGGGTAAGAATTGGACTTAAATAAAACAAGGCAAGCTTAGAAGCACTAGGGTACCGATTTTAGGGCGTGTCGACTGGCTTGCGAGCCTTTCGAACGTAATAGAACCCCCGGATCCAAACTTTGGTTCGAGACCGACTAATAAAACCTAGGTGGTTAGTATCATGCTCCCTTAGGTGGATGATAGGTTTCTGATCGACCTTAGGACTAGTTCCTTAAACGATTAGTGGCGACTCCTTTTATATATTCATTGATGACCATGACGTCGCGAGACAGCCTGCGGAACAGATTCGATTTCGGGGTGTGACAGTTCATATGAAGAACAGATGGTACGAGGAGAAGCTCACATTGAAGCTTATTTGGAGATAGCGGGTCCTCAACGCATAAGAAATTTCCTTTGGCTTATCGGCCATGATCGATGACACACCAACAATCTGAGAATGAGGCGGGGACGATTGATCAGTGGCCTCTGTCGTCTCCGCTCTCAAGAGTCTGAAACTATTCTCCGTGTATTGAGGGGTTGTTTTTTGTCTGCTCGAGTATGGAGGCAGTTGGTTGATCACAGCGGGGTTGGGGATTTCTTGAAGCAGAACTTGGAACAATGGATGATCTCTAATCTTTCTAGATCCTATGTCGAGGTTTGAGGCATTCATCGAGATCTTTTATTTGGTGTAAGATGTTGGATGATCTGAAAATGGAGAAAAATAAGGAGCTTTTCGACCCTGACCACTCAGAGATCGATTGAGGATTCTTCCTTTATTTTTAGAACAGTAATAACTTTCAATCCTAGCCTCAAACTCGATGAGAATCACAAGGCCACCTGGGCAGAAAAAACGGAATCGTGGTTGGGTGGAACTTAACACTGATGGTGCAGCGAAGGGGAATTCATGGTTAGCCACTGCCGGGGGATTGCTCAGAAATGAGGGCAGAAAATGACTGGGAGGCTTTGCCCGCTTCGTGGGGGTGTGCTCCATCGGTCAGGGCTGAGATGTGGGCAGCGAAGTCCGTGCTCTGGTTGTTGGAATGGAACTATTGCACAAGAAATCTTCAGTCTTCTCAGTAGACGTTGGAATGTGGTAGTTCAACACGTCTGTAGGGAGTGGAAAAACAGCGCTGACTGGCTAGTGAATTATGCGATCTCTCTCCCACGCGAGCTCCGCAAGCTAGGAGATTGTCCACCAGGGCTCGATCTTTATTGCTTGGTGTTTGTATTAGGGCCACGATGCCTCGGTGCTGTATCACTTAATTTTGTCTAGTACCTTCGGCCTTTGGCCCGACCTTCACCAAAAAAATAAAGACCTCGAGAAAAACAATTTGATATAGTGGTATTACACTCAATCTATGACTAAGAGATTTTAGATTCAATTCTCACTAATATGATTATTTATCTCATTTGTATATTGAAAACTAATCATCTCAAACTATGCTTGCTTCTATGCAACTGAAAAGATTTGGATCATTCCCTCTACGTCTACCCCTCTAAACTTATATACCTCCTTTGTAGAGCAAAAAATATTTGGATCACTAATGTTACTAATCCACTTACATTATGTAACAACGAATCGCTAGATGAAAAATTGGGGAGCTGTCGGCCTACTATCAGATAAAATGCCAACTTCTTATTTTCCATTTGGGTATTACATTTACAAAATTGATAAGTTACATGTTGGAGCTTATTTGGGCATTTTATTAATTTTTTAAAGGTGACTCATGAATTAATTTTCTTTGAGAGCTTTGAATTCACAAGCAAAAGTATAGAAGGAGCAATAATTACAGTTGTTTGTGATGATCAAAACTTACAGTTGCGAGTGAAGTTTTGAGAAAGTGGTAAAACAGCAGAAAACGTCTTGCAGTCAAAGAAAAATTGTTATAAATCCGTTTAGTAAGAAAGAGAAAAAATATATCAGTTATTCTGGGTGAGTAGCAGGATATCAAATGTTGATCAGAGGAGCAAAGGAACAGCAGCCTCAGGACTCTTAAGGCTAAATTTCTTAATGGTGGAGGTTAGACTTGGAGGTCTCTAAGTGTTGTTTTCGATCTGGTTAATAAATTACATTTTTCGATAACTAATTTTTGTGATCCAAGATAGTGATTTTTTGAGTTGAGGTTACTTCAAGAGTATTCTTTCAATGAAAAAGTCGTGTAATCTCCCTTGATATAATGAAAAAGATTGTGGTCTAGTGTCGTGGTTGTTGAATTATACTATGTGAGAGATGGTGAAGTAGGTGACTGGCTAAAGAGGTTGTCGAAGACGAATCCAGGTTTACGCCAGTAAGGGGAGGTCTTGCAAGAGACAGGATCTGCTTCCATCTCAAAGTCTAAATTCTTAGGTGATGGTATTTACTTGTCTTATAAAATCATTATTATTCTTTGATTTAACTGATGTAAGATCTAACAGTGGTTTTTCCCACACTGGGGATTTCTGCGTAAAAATTCTTGGTGCCCATTTTTCAATTGTTACTTTATTATTTGATCATATCTCAACTCCAATAGAAGGGATAGCTTTTAATTTGATACATTATTAATGAGATAAAAATATCATAAGTCCTATATGTCTGTCGATTCTTGCAAGTGCGTCCTAAATATTTCAAAATATTAAATCAAGTCCTATATGTTATTTGCGTTATAACATCGAATCTTTTCTGTCACTTACCGCTACTTTAAGCTGACATGGTGCTGACGTGGCAGTGATACATATCAGCTTAAAGTAACAGCAGGTGACGGAAATGACTCGATATTGTAACGCAGACAATATATAGAATTTGATTTAATATTTTGAAATATTTATGACTCACTTATAAGAATCGACAAATATATAAGACTTCCGGTATCATTATCCTCATTATTAATTTCCTAACATTACATTCATCTGATATTTTATTGGCTATCTTGGAATGAGCCTCCATAGCTAAAATCACGTTGTAATAGGTGCAGCCTTACATAGAACGATCCTATCAGCCAATCATTTGAAAGTCATCATGATCGACGACCTGTGATTTCCAGTTGCATGGACACGCCATAGCTCTCAGCACACATAAATGATTTTTTTTTTTATTGCTGAGTAAGCACACATAAATGATTTGGTAGGTAAGATATATCATCAGAAATTGCTAGCCAGTTTTATTAAATTGAAAATTCTCTATTTTATGGGAACGAGTTTTCTATTTTATCACGACTTTCGATAATACCAGAAATTATCGCATGTTATAGAGCTAATTCCGTTAGAGTTCAACAATAAATGCTAACATGGTATATTATGCAGTATTTTTCATTACTGGTGGGACATTTTTATTAAACTAGACAGAGAAACTATTGAGAATTAGATAATGTATCAGCATAGATTAAAAAATTTTTAGAATAACAAATGTAAGGTATAAATTAGCTATCGTTTAAATAGTTACCTGAATATGAGTCCACCTATCACAATCGTCTGATAGATTTTACCTAGTATCATAAGCAAATTTATAGAAACAAATTTGATTTTGTTCTGCAAATATAACAAGTGTAACTTTACCTGGTAAATCTGTGTATGAATAAAAATGATATGTTAGTAAAAATAACAAGTTAGCATGTCACGTCAACGATTTAATGAACGTGACATTTCACGAAAAAAGTTAAAACACGTGATAATTTCTCATGTAATTGAAGATCGTCAGAAAGTTAAAAAAAAAATCTATAAACGCCATGATTTAATAGGCTGTTTATCCATAGTTGTATAAAAGATTAAAACGAGAAGAATTGTACTAAATGTATTTGTTTAAATATAAGATTTTTTGAATTCACTCAAGCATGTAGTCTTGGTGAGACTATCCACGCATATACTTTGCACATGGACAGACCTGAGTTCATAGATTTGTGGAGTATTTATTGCCAGAGAAGCATAAACTCTTTGCTATAAAGAAAACATAAGCTTTTTAAAAATATTTCACCTATGCATTACTCGAATTTCTATACGAATGCGAAATTTCTCTTTTCAATTATCCGATTTTTTATAATTATTTATTTTCTTTTCAAATTTTCAACTTTTTTTGGTCGCCAATTAACATTATATTAAATAGCAAGGGATTACATCAGTTCTACAAATCGGAGATCATAAGACATACAAAAAGTTCCCAATTGACACAGATTGTGCGCAATCAGATTCTCAGTTCTAGGTATCCAGAAACTATCCCAAACTTCAAAATTTACTCTACTAGATAGCACATCAAAAATGATGCTATTACTTTCCCAAGTTGGCTGCTGAAGGCCCCTTGTTGCATGGACCACCAATTGAGCATCTGAGAATATATTGATCCTGCTCCATTTTCTATTTACAGCTACTGAGGAGGCTGTTAAGACTGCCATTGATTCAGCTTGGTACGGAGAGGAGGATTCAATCCTTTGCATCCAGAAAGCCTTGATAAAGCCACCTTGGAAAGCCACCCCTGCAACGCAGCTTTTATCTAAGGACCATGCAGCATCAACAAAAATTGAAATCTTATCATTATTCTGGATATGCATAATTATGCTAGGGACAGTTAAGAGTCCCCCTGGACCTAACGTTTTGTTCTTAGCTCCAGAGGTAAAATTTACTGCGTCCTTAGACTTTTTATGAATGTGTTCAGCATGCTCTAAGTACTTTACATTTACCAGCTGCATGAAATTTTCTAGGTTAGGCATATCTGCTGAAAATAATGTTTTGTTTCTAAGATTCCAAAGTTCATAGAGTAAGACAACGCTGAATAAAGTAAATTGCTCTTTTTCCTCCCTATCAAGTGGAAAATCACATGGATCAATAACAAACTGTATCAACTCTAGCATATTTGATGCTGGGATTCTACAAACTTTCCATCTTGATTCCCGCCAAGGGATCCTGGAAAATAAACAATCAAGAAAGAGGTGAGTTATAGAAGCAGAGTTGGCTTTACATAGAGGACAATAGTCATCCTCACTGTTTGCCCAAGGGAGACAACCCCTTGCTAATCTCCATAGATGGATTTTAAATCGATTATGTAGTTTGAGTTTCCACAGTTTTGTCCAGAAAGGCTCCTGTCCTTTATTAAAACGAAGTTCTTGGTCTTTGTGGTAGAAGGATTTCACTGAGTGAGATCCCTTCCCATCAGGCAGCCAGATAAATTCATCCTCCTTTTCATTTTGCGGAATGTAAATTTTAGCTATGTTAGAAACAGTTTCAGGGCTGAATAGGTCATTTAATTTATCCCAATTCCAGCTGTTAGAGTTCGGGCAGAACAGCTCCTTGACTTTAGCGTTTGGGTCTATAATCACATCTGGATTTTTCGGAACTGGCAGATAATCAGTGTTTAGAGGGATCCATGGGTCTAGCCAAACTCTAGTAGTGTTTCTGTTGCCTATTTGAATACATGAGTTTCTTTTCAAAGTTTGTTTACAGCACTGGAGATCTTTCCATACTCTGGATGTATTAGTCCTAGTTCTGGAATTATATTGTAATAGGTTGCCATATTTACGCGTGAATATTGTAGCAACTAGGCTCTTCTTATTTGTCGATAAGAACCAAGAAGTTTTGGATATCATTGCTTTATTAAAATCAGAGAACTTCCTAAATCCTAAACCTCCATATTTTTTCGGCTGACATAGGTTGTTCCAGCTTAGAGGGGTAAAATATCTTGCGTTTTTATCCTGCTTATTCCACCAAAAGTCTCTCACTTTTCTGTCCATTTCATTACAGATGTTCAGGGGTAGTTTGAAGGTTGACATATGATAGATTGGCAGCGAGTTGAGTACCGCTTGCACAAGTGTTGTCCTACCGGCCCATGAGAGATTTTTGGCTCTCCAAGCAGTTAGTTTGCTTTGTATTTTATCAATTAGGAAGCGGAAGGATACAGCCTTATTTCATTTAATGAAGAGTGGATTACCTAAATATTTTGCATCCCTGTTTAATTTTTTAAGGTTCATTATGTTTTTAATCTCTCTTTTTGTGTTTCCTCTCACAAATCTTGAAAAAAGTATACCAGATTTTTGAAAATTAATCTCCAGACCACTCCAAGAGTTAAATAGATCAAGGAGGATTTTACAATTTTTTGCATTTGTTTGATTTGCTCTCATAAAAATCATAAGATCATCAGCAAATAGTAGGTGATTTATTGGTAGGTTATTTCGCGAAACCTTTATTCCTCTGATGTAACTGTGATGCTCTGCTATGTGGAACATTCTAGATAATATTTCCATTGCTAGTATAAAAAGATAGGGCGATAAAGGGTCCCCTTGCCTAAGGCCTCTAGAAGCCGTGAAAAAATTAGATGGATTTCCATTAACTAAAACTAAGAAGGAGGGAGTACTAATACATTGCAAGATCCAGTTTATATATGTGTCATTGAATCCAAAGTTGATTAAAATTTTGTGAATGAAAGACCATTCAATTCTATCAAAAGCTTTGGAGAAATCAATCTTTAGACAAGCCCATCCTTTCTTTGATCTAGAGGAGCTCATTGTATGTAGAATTTCATGTGCTAGTACCCCATTTTCATTTATCCACCTACCTTCAAGGAAGGCCGTTTGGTGGGGGGAAATAAGTTTGTGGAGGACAGATTTTAGTCTATTTGCTAGTATTTTGGAGATTACTTTGTAGCAAGTATTTGTAAGACTAATTGGCCTAAAATCGACAAAACAGTTTGCATCTGATTTTTTTGGGACCAAAGCAATAAAGGTTGTATTCCATTCTTTAAGCAAAAAACCATTAATGAAAAAGTTTTGAACAGCTTTAATTAAATCATTTCTAATTGTGGGCCAGTTTTCTTTATAAAAGAGTGCTGGCATGCCATCAGGACCAGGAGATTTTAACGAATTCATGTGCATTATTGTTGTTTCAATTTCTTCTGATGATGGGATTACCTTCAAAGCTTGGTTTTCTTCATCTGAGATAAGTGGCTGAATTAGTTGTTCAAGATTTTCTGGTATCTGAGGTTGAGTGGTGCTAAATAAATTTTTGAATTTTTGAACAAAGTAGTTGCTTATCTCATCATTGTTATATATCCATTGATCTCTATTTACTTTAATCGCTGTGATAGAATTTTGTCTCCTTCGTATAATTGTGGAGAGGTGGAAGAACTTAGTATTGGCATCTCCATCTTTCAGCCACATTTCCTTTGATTTTTGTTGCCAGATCATATCTTTTCTTTTAAGGTATTCTTGCAATTGATTGTGTAAAGTAAGTTCTTCTTTCAGGTTCTCCTCTGATGGATTAGAACATTGGATTGTTTCTATCTTTCTAGGAGATCTTTGATTTGTTCGTCACAATTTTTGAAGTGAGTTTTATTCCATTCCCTTAAAGCTTGTTTAGTAAATTTGATTTTTTTTGAGAATATGTAAGCCCTTGATCCTATTACTGTTTTAGCCCATGCCTCTTTGATAGTTTCTTTGCAGGTAGGATCACGAAGCCAGGCTTGCAAAAATCTGAAGGGGTAGGCTTTTTTGCCATTTTCTACGTTAAGTTTGAGGAGGATAGGATTATGATCAGAGCAGGAGGCTGGGAGATTTAATACTCCTGCATTAGGAAACAATATTCTCCATGATTCATTTGCAATTGCCCTGTCTAGTCTCTGTCTGATATGACTCAACCCTTGCCTTTTATTTCTCCACGTAAATTTATTACCACTATATCCTAAGTCTATTGTAGCTGTGTTGTTAAGAAAATTTTCCAGGTAGCTACGGCTACTAGAGCTGACACTTTTACCTCCATATTTTTCATCTGAATTTAGTATTTCGTTTAGGTCACCAATTACCACCCATGGTTGATCAGCATTTAAAGCTATATTTTCCAGTTCGAGCCAAAAAAGGGGTTTATCTTTCACATATGGAGGGCCATATGCACAGGTTAAGAGCCAATCAATTGGAAAAGCAACATGATGAATAGATATATGGATATAATATTTACTGGAAGCAAGTATCGTTACCTCAAGTGAGTCGTGCCAAAATAGACAAAGTCCTCCTGCCGTGCCTAAAGCATCAACAGCGTGCAGCTTAGAGAATCCACACTTCTTGGCTATCTTCTCACAGGTTTGGGAGGATACCTTTGTTTCTGACAAAAATAAAAGGTGGGGCTTGTGTTCTTGGAGGATTTGTTTTAGAATTCGAACTGTAGGGACACCCCCTATCCCCCTACAGTTCCAAGATAATAGGCTCATGGCGACTGGGGGGGCATGATTAGGCCCGCCACCCCAGCCGTCATGGTCTCAGATGTGTTTCAGAGTAGGAGTCATCACCAAAAGAGAGACTTGTATTGTTGTCCAATGAGGAGATGCTTGGAGCTTTGAGTAGAGGGAATTCCGAGCGTGCACTAGATGGAATGTCAGAATGAGTAGCCATGTGCATTGTCATTTCACTTTTAAGTTCTTCTTTTACCATTCTCCCTATTTCACTTGCCAGTTTCCCCAGTAAACCAGAGTAAGTTGGAGCTGAGGAGGTCTCTAGCTTCCTTTTTTTGGTTAAGGAAGAGCTGTTGGGCTGGTCTGTGATATCCTTAGATAAGGAGGAGAAATCCAAAGGGAAGGGAACTGTCTTTTGCTTTAGGATCTGTTTCCTACGAGGAGCAAGGTGGGGATCTTTAATGATGGATCCAGGTTCCATCTGACTCAGTCGAGAATCCAGCTTTTGTACTGCATCCTCGGATTGGAGTTCCTTTTGGGCTTGGAAAATAAAGGCAGGATTTTTTTCCGGGGTTTCGAAACTATCAGCCCAATTTTTGCTTCTAGCACTTAGACCTCTCATTGGTGTTCGTTCCTCTGTCATTGGATAGTTTGGGGGCAGACATTGTAAAGGCTGTGAGATAATTTGTAATGGTGTTTCTTGATTCCCTATTGAGGTGGTATCCGGCAGAGGAATCTCGCTATTCGACTCAAAGCGCATCCATGGTCCGATTTTCAGGGGAGATTCAAACTCCGAGAAATGGCACGACTTGGTTTCATGACCTATCCTTCCACATCTATAGCAAAAAATTGCCAGCTTTTCATATCGAAAATATATCCAGGATCGGGTATTACTTTTTTTTGGAAGGGCGAGGAATCCTGGGCATAGCGGCTTGTCTGCTAGCACCTTAACTAATACTCTTGGGGTATGAAAGACCTGTGGAAGGGAGTTGTTTCTGCCATCAAACTCAACGATCTCCCCTACCCTGGAAGCGGCAATCTGAATGCTCTTATGGTTAATGTTCTTTGGGGGGAGACCACCTATTCGGACCCAGAACAAGACAGACTTGAACGCCAAACTCTCAAGGGAGTGACCGATAAGCCACCTTTCAAAGAGAAGGTGGTAACCACGGACAGACCAGGCTCCACCTTTTAGAACTCTATCCAGATCCAGCGAGTCAAAGAACATGCATATAAAAGCATCTCTAACCTGACCTGAAGCACGGATTGTGAAGCTGCCTCGAGTGAGCCAAATCCTGCGCAGATGGCCGATGATTGTTTTGTGATTGAGATGCTTGCCTCCATTCAGTTTGAAGAATAAGGCATGCTCCAACGCTTGGATGGGCTCTTCATCTTCACTGGGCAACTCCACGACCTCCATCTTAGTCGGGGAGATCGATTGGTTATCAAGGGTTTCAGGCAGTTGAGGGCCGTCTAGATGCTGATCCATTTGAGAGAGGGTATCGCTTTTGTCACTGAGATTTACAGAATGGTGGATAGTATAAACCCTAATTCTGATTTGGGAACGAAGGCAGTCGAGGAAGAGGTTTTTTTCCCTTTCTGCCAGAAAAACTGGGAAAGGTGAAGGGATGAAAATCGGAAACTTCTTTGGAACGCTTTCGTAAACCAGAGCACTTTGCATTAATTGCCCAGATATGGTCTGGAAAAAAATCCCAGTGATTTGAAACACCCACTGCAGGGGTACTAAACCCTCCACGAAGGGAGACTTGATTTGTAGAGAGAGGGGGGAGGTTTTCATTTCTAGAGAGATAACTTTTGTAGATTGATCTGTTGTTTAGTGGAGCTTTTCAAATTTTCAACTTATTTCCATCTTTTATATACATAAACTTTAAAATTATTTTAATTTTTCTACTTTTTGGCTAAAAGTTTTCTCTTCTGAGATATGTTTTTCCCCTATTTATCATACATAAAACAATTTTAAATTTAATAAATTGTTCAATATATCTTATATTTTTCCTATTTAAAAATTAAATTGCAAGAATTAATTGATATAAAAAGTAAACGATCCCACAATGACTCTGGATCCGAAACAGCGAGGCTTTCCCCCTCGGAAAACTCGAAATCAACAGTTTCATCAAAATTCTCTTCGACCCCTGTGTAATAATTCTTCCTGAAGAATTCAGTACCACGTCGCATTCTTCTTGGATCCCGCATCTGAGGTCCATTGTCGGCGTTAAAGCACCGAGGTCGCAGGTACACAGGTCTCGTCCATGTCTTGCAATTTCCAGCTTTTGATGTTATTCCGATCTCCAGGGTTTTGAGCGGTGGGCTTCCTCTGTTTTCCCCCCCAATTTAATTGGAATTCAGGGTTTTCTCTAATGGAGGGGTCGTCGGGTCAGCAGGATTTCGATTACCTGTTGAAGCTGCTGTTGATCGGGGATTCTGGTGTCGGAAAGAGTTCTCTTCTCTTGAGTTTCACCTCCAATTCCTTTGAGGATCTGTCCCCAACCATCGGTACGCCATAATAGAGTCTAAGATCGTTTCAATGTGAATCTTTTCTGTATTGTCTGATTGCCTGAGAATGGGCTGAATTTGTTGTTCTGTGACTGGCAGATAGCAAAAGATAGAAAGCCCGACAAGCTTAACCTGCGCAAACCATTCTATATATAATTAACAGCAAGGATTTTCGTGAGTTAATAATCATCATAGGCAGCATGGTAGAAAATTCTTATGATTCATTCTTCCTGTGAAAATAATTGCTAATGTCTTGAAAGTTCCAATGGTGGACAGATATTTTGGCTGCAAAACTTACAAAATAGGTCCTTTATTTGCACCTCAATGTTATCGATTCAAGGGGACTCATATACACATAGCTATGTCTGTGATTCCCCTTGCAGTGGCCTTTTGAGCATCTAGTGCTTGAAAGCAGCATTTTGTGCGTGACCTTTCTGGAAAAGATGGGACTTGAGCCAGAAAAATTAATTGTTTGCTCGTGCTGTTTGGCATCATTATGAGAAATCTGTTACTCATGCACTCTTACAATAACTTCATGGTTACAGTTGTAATTAGGAAAATCAAGGCATTGGCTTTTCTGTTTACACGGTTTATACGATGTTCTGCATTTTGTATGGGTGGTCCATGATTTTTGGTTGATGTAGAGATAAGTATGGTCCAGACGAGGACCTGATCTTTGTCATCATCTTTTAGGTGTCGATTTTAAAGTTAAGCATGTGACAGCTAATGGAAAGAAGTTGAAGCTTGCAATATGGGACACAGGTAATGCTCTTATTCCCACTTATATCCTTCAGCTGATGGATGTTGTCCTTTTCTCTGTGGAATATTTTCTTATCATCACTTGTATTTGCTACCAAGATTTTGTGCATCTTGATTGAATACATTTTCTTGTTATTCAGCGGGACAGGAGAGGTTTAGAACGCTGACCAGTTCATATTACAGAGGAGCCCAGGGGGTAATCATGGGTAAGTCAAATTCCATTTGGTTCTTTCTTCCCAATATTCATCTTTCAGGCAAAATTTTAACTGAAGACTTACACACTCTGACATAGTTTGTCCTCATATCCTTCATATAAAATAAAGTTACTTACAAGTTCCGGAGGCAAAATGTGTCCATGTATTTTGTTTCTCAGCAGATAAAACCAAAAGAAAATCAAATATGGATATGCATGAAGGATTGGTTTCTATAAGAAAAGATAAAATTTTTGCGAATGAGGAAAGAGTTGAGTTACTTATTCTGTTATCTATATTTCAAGATTTATGATTCTCTGCTGTGATTCAGTGATTTAGTTTGGGAATTCTATTGCAATATGATGGCTGTATGATTTATTTATTAATTTGTTCCTTGTTCTGCTTGTCGCTGTCCTTGTTTTTAGCATCTCAAACTTATAGATTGTTGTGTCCTTGAGACTTGGCAGTGTATGATGTGACACGAAGAGAAACGTTCACGAATCTTTCTGAAATATGGTCAAAGGAGATTGATCTCTACACAACTAATCCAGACTGCATCAAGATGCTCGTAGGCAACAAAGTTGACAAGGTACATGGGAAGTTCAGTTGCATTCAAACTGATAATTTTGGCATGGGATGACTAGTTTTTCAATATATTCTCGGTGCCGCTTTGGCTATCTCTCTTCTTATTATTCTGTTTTTTGTAAACTTACATTGAGTCCACAAACTTTCAAAAACAAGATAAGCTAATATAAGTCAATAACATGTATTGTAGGAAGCTGAGAGGGCTGTCTCGAAAAAAGAGGGTATCGACTTTGCAAGACAATATGGATGCCTTTTTCTTGAGTGCAGCGCAAAGACTCGGGTTAATGTGGAGCAATGCTTTGAGGAGCTTATTTTGAAGGTAAGGAGATGGTTCTTCATTGTTTGCAAATCATATGGTGAAAGAGGTTGCAGATATATTGGTAGATTTACATTGGACTTCTTTTGGTAATGATTTTGTTGGTTATAAGTTGATAAAGAGTGTCCTAAAATATGTTTTGTAGATACTGGAAACTCCAAGCCTATTGGCAGATGGATCAATTGGTGTGAAAAAGAACATTTTCAAGCAGAAACCACCGGAGTCTAATGCCACTAGCAGCTGTTGTTGATGGTAATGCCGTTTTTCAACCATATGCTCATGTCTATTTCATTTGTTGATTGATATCGAATTTTCTCCTGCATTGAGCAGGAGTCAATGTATCTATTTGCATTATATGCTAAAACCTGCCGACTCCACTAAGAACATTAAAAGTAAGAAAAGCATAGAAGGCACGTATGAGTGGCGCTTCATTGAATGTTTGAAACATGTTATATCACTTGCCTTTTCCCAGATTTGATGTCCCCCATCAATTTTAAATGAACACTGATGTATTTATACCACCTCTTATGTGTAGATTTTGCTGAAGCCTGATCTTCAGTGTTTTCAAGTAGATAAGTTTCGTGCGGTCTGCGGGCACTTTTTCTTAAATTTCTGTTCAAGTCATCTTGTTTCACAACTGGCGTGGCGATATTCTAAGCATCGTTTTTTCCAAAATTGCTGTCTGCCAACACAAATCAACTGTTTTTCACTTAAAGTGTTGTTTGCCAACAAGTTAAACTTCTACATGTGAATGTGAATGGAAAGAAAAGTTGTTCTGCTTAAGTTATTAACCTCGTAATAATTGGCTAATGCACACGGTTTTGTGATCTGTGGGAATCAGAGTCGAGCTATTTATGCATTCCGAGAAACTTTAAAGTCGGTCCGGTGGATTTGGAGGACTCATAAAGATGTGAAATTTTGATAGATCAAATGAAAATAATGAATTGAAAAATAATACAGGGAACCTCTTTTTCTTCTCATATCACATGATTGCTTTGGAACAAGCCCACTCGATGGGCAGGTCCACCGCTGCACTTCGTATCTTTCCGCCATTGAACAGGTTCGCGTCATCTTTAATGGCCCTTCCATCATGCTCCCAAGTTGTTTACCCCTTGTCACGAGAAAGTCTTATATATAATAAATATATCACATAATAGTATTAATATGATATTATAAATTATTAGAATTTATTTACTTATAGAATTTTGTTATTCTTATAATCTTATTACTTTTTTTAATTTTTAAAATTTATCTTTAAAAAAAATCTTAAAAATGTTCTCTCCGTGCTGACCAGACCTTGGGTTATCTTTGACATCTCCGAGGAGATGGATTAGTCGAGGTGCACATTGACCAATGTCGACAGCCCCCGTACCAAAAGTAAAAGGTTGTCCCCGTGTAGTTTGGACCTGCTACGAGAAATGATCTCTTGAGCTGAACCTAACTCACTTCAAAGATGTGAGTGCACCTCAGTCCAACTCATTGATGGGAGTTCCTGCCACGGGATATTGTTGTGGATGGCAAATCAATTTGAATGTAACATTACTAGTAATTTAGTCGCTGACAACCCTTTTCACTCGAGCACATACAGCGCGGGTAACATCCTCATGTGGGAAATCGGTCTCACTCACGGATCTAGAAGACGGAGCCATCAGTGGTGAAACTGAAAGGAGAGCTAAAGGATGAATTTCAGTGGTCAAAATTAGGTGTGAGAAAAAAGCCGGTTCGGGGTATCGGTTCTGTTTTGGTGTGGTTATTTAAATGAAAAGCCATTTGGTTAATTTCTAAATATAATCGGTGTGATTAACCGGTTTGAATAGAATTGAATTTGTTTTAATATAAAAATAATTTAATAATACAAAAATACAATTCAAAACCAATTCGCTTTTGTTTGAGCGGATTTCGAACCAAATTGAACTGTTTTAAAACCAATTTCAATTCAGTTTGAACCGGTTTTGAACTGAATGAACCATTTCATAACCAATTAAATTAGGTTCGAACTAGTTTCAAATCAAACCGGATAACCGAATTGGTTTAAACCAATCCGATTTTTTTTCCACACAAACTAGTTACAATTCTTACCTACTATGCCAAACCAAACCGAACCGGTTCTTTTGGTTCGGTTGGGTTTGAAACCAGTTCGGCCCCTGAATCGGTTTTTACACACCCCTAATCGAAATGACATGATTTAATAAGAGTATAGATAAAATCAATAAAATTTATAATGCCTTACAAGTTTTACGAGTTCATGAGAAATCACCCTTGTACTTCCCCTAGTTATCCATATCTTTTACTTAAATCAATTCTGACTGAGTCATAATCATCGACAGTGAAACGAATAGTATTATCAAATAGTTTACCACAATACCGTGTACCAATGGAGCCAGTACCATGCTGACGATGACTCTTTTTTTTTAGGGAAAAAGAAGATAATATGGCATGCTAGACATAGAAAATTTCTCATTGGATAAAAATAAAAAGAAAAAAGAAAAGAAAAGATGCAAAATATTTTGGGAGTAGGGTTCATGATGGCGCCACCGAAGTGACAGTTAAAAAATTACTGTTGTGTGCTCCCGCGAAAGAAAAATAAAAATAAAAAGCGGTTATACATGGGATTTGTTTATTGCTGTGAGCAACTGGAAAGGCAACTCAGTCTCGTGGGAGGGGCAAGGAGACTCATCGCCTCTTGCCATTGCTTTCTTGCTTTCTTGCTTTCTTGCTTCCTTTGTTTCAATTTATCCACTTCTCGTTCCCTCCTCTCTTTCTCTGCCCTTCTGTCATTGATCATTTTGGGTCTCCATCAAGCTCTGCAATTCTTCTGTCAAGAAAAGAAAAGGACAAAGAAAGGTTTGATCTTCTACCCCTTTTGGCAGAATGGTGAAGGAGACAGAGTACTATGATGTTCTTGGTGTCAGTCCCCAGGCCTCTGAGGAGGAGATTCGCAAGGCTTACTACGTTAAGGTTCAGTAACCTCGTCTTCTGCAGTACAAGTCCACATGTTGGATTCATTAAATTTTTTTTTTTTTAATTCATCATGCTTGCTTTCTTTAGTATCCCATATGAATCGGAGCTTAACGTAGCTCAGGAGAGTAAAAGAGCCTCCTCATGATGAAATCCATTGCCATCTTTGAAGGACTTATCAAATTCCTGCGCTGCATCTGTCAATCTTTGGTTTTGTACATTTTTGTGCTCTGTATGAAGATGCTTCAGTTGGCATTACAAAGATCCAATTCTTACATCTGTACAGGCAAAGCAAGTCCATCCTGATAAGAACCTGAATGACCCGAGAACTGCCGAAAGTTTTCAGGTCGGTGAAACGCTTTCTGATCCTCTTTGTCGGTGGTATGGGCTTCAACTGTCAGTTGTAATTGTTATTTAACGATCAAAGAATGCATTTTCGTTTCACCAAAATTTGGCTGATACATATCTGTGGAACTTCCCTTCCGTGATGGTTCTATGGCATAAATGGGTGGCAGGTGTTAGGTGAAGCTTATCAGGTCTTGAGTGATCCCGTGCAAAGAGAAGCATACAATCGAAATGGAAAGTACTGCCTATCTAGGTGTGCTTCGCAATCATGGATTCGGTCTTTCTGATATTAATTTTCTCATGTAAAATTCACAACTTGTTTTGTCATGTCTTGGCCACGCTATTGATCTGGTAGGTACAATCGTCCCTCTCAAGTTGCACACATTGTATGTGTCATAAACGCTGAAGGGTTGAACAAATACCACATCCTTTTGTCCTGTTCCCTGAAAACCAGTTCATAGAAGTGCTAAACACCCTAGAAATTCGGGATACTGAGACTTGCAATGAGTTTGTTATTGATCGGTGTGTACAAAGAGGCACTTGATCCTGCTTTGAGTCATGTTCGTCTGATGGAATTAAAAGGGAGCTGAATGGAAGCACCATACATAGGATTTCTCAGTTAAATAAGCCCTCTTGGTAAAGCAAATTCTCTCTTGTCCGCTGCAAATTTAGTTTCTGTGACAATATTAAGGTGATAATGAAGCCATTATCAACATCTTATATTGCAGTCTTGAGTACAATTCCAACGAACCATGGCAACTTTCCTTGTCTGTATGCTTCTACTGCTGTGTTTTTTATTTTATCTTTTGTGTTTCCAATTACAAGTACTAGTACCTTCTATCCTGCATTTAGGGACACCATGCTGGACCCTACACAAGTGTTTGCCCTGCTTTTCGGAAGTGAGGCCTTTGAGGATTACATTGGACATTTAGCTGTGGCATCAATGGCATCTTCCGAATTAGCTGTCAACTGTGACAGCTCCGAAAAACTACATGAAAAATTAAAGGCAAGTTGATTGAGATACAAACAATGGAACAAAACCATGATGCTTTTTTTAATATCTCAATATTTTCAAAAATCTTAGAAACATGCTTAGGTGGATTCTCTCCGCTGGTGGAAAAGACCCTTTCATTTTGAAGATGGAAAAATCGATCTGTTGGGTTGGGTGGACATTGAAATTGACATGAAGTTGGACATTTGAATGAAAGTGCATATCATAGTTTGTTCGTTGATATGTTTCTTACAGGCTGTGCAGAAAGAAAGGGAAGAAAAGCTTGCCAGATCGCTCAAGGACTTCCTGAATGAATATGTTCATGGTGACAAAGGCCGGTTCCTACAACGTGCCAAATCAGAAGCCAAAAGGCTTTCAGACACAAGTAGTGATGTCTTCCTTTCTCTTCTCTGGACTTAAACTCCGAAGGCAATAGTTTTCAATGCCTCATCCACAATAACAGATTTTTTCACTCGGATGTAGCTTTTGGAGCTGACATCCTGCACACAATTGGTAACATATATTCGAGGCAGGCAGCTCAAGAGCTTGGGAAGAAGGCCATCTATCTGGGTGTCCCATTTGTTACTGAATGGGTTCGGAATAAAGGGCATTTCTGGAAGTCACAGGTCACAGCAGCAAAAGGTTCATGAGATATCACCGACACCACAATCGTCCGTTATACAGTATTTCTTCCACTCTTCTTGCTCTTCACTGTCCATTTCTAATGAGGGAGATTCATGCAGGTGCCTACCAGTTGTTGCAGCTTCAAGAGGACATAAGAAGGCAGTTCAAGATGGATGGAACAGGTCCTGCAAACGACACCGAGTCGCACATAAGGACGAACAAGGAAACTCTAATGAGCTCTCTGTGGAAATTGAATGTGGTGGACATTGAGGTTACCCTCATCCACGTGTGCCAGATGGTGAGCTTATCGATATCTACTGTCAGTTGTTCTCGATATATACTGCAAATGGTCTTAGAAAAGCAACATGAGGAATATATTTTACAACAAAAGCATGTGAACTTATGTTTTTTACTGAAACATTGGACACTTAAGGAAGCTTAAATTAAATTTTTTGCAAGAAAACAGGAAATGACATTTCAGCTTGGCATTTATTTTTCTTATCTCAGGTTCTGAAGGAGAACAGCAATCGGAAAGAAGACCTCAAAGCCCGAGCCACGGCTCTGAAGATTCTGGGGAAGATTTTTCAGGTGATTATTATGCATAGAAACTTTGGGATTTCCTTGTCATTCCAAGATCATATGGTAGTTGCAATTTGTCCCAGTTTTGTAAACCTGAGCTGTCATGTTTACTTCAAACTAACTGCGATTTCAGCAAGAAAAACAAGCGCAGAGCGGTGGAACATCGGAGAAGAAAAGCAATCCCGAGAGCGACAAAGATGACACCAGTTCAGATAGCAGCGTTGATGATGAGTTGCAGGGGGCGCTTTCATATCGAACTCCTTTTCTCACTCAGGCATGTACTCAAGACCATAAACTATAGTTATTTCCAGCAAAATCCTCGGATTGCTGAGGATTGGTTTCAACTAATAAGCTGTCTCATCCATTCTACATGGTAACATGTTGTCTTGTTCCCTCTTGCAGGGAATAGGAAGGCTTTTCAGATGCCTCTGCAACCCAGCTTTTGATGTTGATGATGACGAGATTGTCTACAAACCGAAATGATGATCTGCAGTGCAGTCTACTGCAAGAGATTGGTGTCAGATACGCTTCACTTCACATTTGCAAAAAGGTTTAATCCAATTAAACTACAGAGTTCACTTGTTTCTATGATATAATGATTAATGCACGAAAGGAGCCGGTTCTGGATTAATGAAACTGCAGGTTTTGATCAGTTCGCCATTCTTCTATCCCACTTTAAACTTGTACACTCAATACAGGACAGCTTTTCCATCAGAATCTGTAGATGTTGATTGTAATGATCGGATCGACTGGCACAAGGCTTTGGTACTAAGTTATTTGATTTCAGTGGCTCTATCTGAAAGTCATGACCGTACAAATAAGTGATAAGAAAACGATGAAGGAATATGAACCGAAGTAATGCTCTTCTAACTCCCAGTGAAATCTATGTTAGAAGAAAAGGATGCATTTAAATGTTAATTGGGAAAAGATCTCTGCAATCCCGAAGTAATATGGATGGAAAATCTTGCTGCTGTCACGTGTTTTACTGAAGAAAAATTATGTTTAACACTTGTTTAACACCTGAAGAAGAATCTCTGCCACCTTCACATGCAGGTGGGGAGATCCTAAAAAGTTCCGTTGCATCAGCAGTTCATTTTTGTGCAATGAGAGCCTTCCTAAGACCTCTTCCTACTACCTCATAACTCTTTGCCAGTGTTTCAACCCCAATTCTCCAATTTTTGGTGGGAACACTCTTTGTTGAGAAACCCATAACTTCGTATTCGAGCTTCAAAAGCACTTTGTTATCCCGATCTTTAGGGGATTTAGGATTTCACGAGATGCATCACCATGACAAAAGTATTAGTCTGTAAGCATGCTTGGGACATATAAATAGGAAATGGACAAGCCTCATGTTTACCTTATCAAGGCAAGATACCTAAAGAATACATAATTGATGCATCATATTCCAAAAAATAATTCACCATTATTTTGAAAAGGTTTATGAAAAGTTCCCCGCCTCACTAAGAAAGGAGGGTGCTAACAAGTAACGAATGGTACTTTGATAAGCATATGGATAGACCCATGCGTACTGAGCATTGAAAGTTTCATAGCAAAACCTTGGAATGGTGTTGATCCTTTAGCCATCACCCGACTTAATGAGTTATTTGATGATGAGACATGCTAGTGGAACATTCCCATATTACAAACACTCTTCGATAAAGCCATAATGGATGCCATCATCTCTATTCAATTGGCTCTCAACAAGGGAAATGATCAGTGGACATGCACCTCCTTCTACACGACATTTGCTTATCTATTGGAGCCATTGCATATGTTACTTATCTTCAACCTTCTCCCACCTGAATGGAAGTAGTGATAGAGAGCCAAAGCACATTAACATCATAAACTATTGTGGAAGTCCATACGGAATGTTTTGTGGACATACACAACGATCAACCCTCATTTGGAATCCAAGACACAGCATGCCTAATTTGCCACAATGAGGAAGATACACCGAAGCACGTCTTTTTGCTTTGTCCCATTCCTCCATTGCCTAAAATAGCAGTCAATAGCTTATTGGAACTACAGGGTTTAGGGCACTGCAGTGGTGAAATGGGTAAAGTTCTTTCTTGGTATGGACTTCTCTGTGCAAACTTTCAAGGAAATGCATAATGAATTTCTTCTTCAAGATGTCTACCTATATGTGATATGAGAAACTCAAGTCTTCTTATCATTCCTCAACTCGACCAGCTCCCCTCGTTATGTGCACCATAGATAGGAGTGTTGGCATAATTGAAAAAAAAATCCAACCCAAATAAATCGGGTTTGATTCGAGCACATGCATACATGGATGGAAATTTCCAGAAGAGTGCATGAAACTATCCATGCGGGTCAAAGTCGGCAATATCACCTCCAATTGCCGTGAAGCTCCAGCTGTCTTTTGATGGCAGTGAAAGAGTTTGAATGCATGAAGACATGCATGAATGTATCCAGCTGTAAATGACAACTCACGCATGCATGGTTGGCTCCAGCTTTGTTGCTACCATGAACCGCCTTAGTAAGGCGGTGAATGCTCTATAAAAGAGCATGATCCCCCACAGATTGGGAGAGTTCTCGGCAGGAAGCTCTCGGTTGCCAAGGCAGAGCGAACACACACAAAGAAGAGAGCTGTGAGATTGAGGGAGAGTGTGAGAAGAATTTTGTGTGTGTTAGGTACTCCACGGAGAGAGTACGGGTAAAGAGTATATAGTAATTGAGAAACTTCTTGTATTCCAATACTATCGATCCACAGAGAGACCGGTGTTCGTGTAACATTTTGGTTACACAGTGAATTCTTTACCTATAAGCTTGTGTTCTATTCTTGTCATCCTACTTAGTTTGGATTTTTGGTTTGTACTTTGATATTATTATTCCCGAACCATAACTCGATTTAAACCTGTGGGTGAATCCTCTTTGGCCCTACAACTGGTATCAGAGCCCAGGTCCTCAGAAGATGGAGAAGTCTTTTATAGAGATGGAGAAGTTCGATAGCCGGAGAATTTCTATGATACGCTGGAGCACGAGAACAAGGAGTGCTGGATGCAAGCAATGCAGGAAGAAATGAACTCCCGGCAATAGAATAAAACATATGAGTTGGTAGAGCTACCCAAAGGGAGGAAAGCTCCACAAAACAAATGAGTATTCAAGCTAAAGAAAGATGGTGACAAGCCAGTAAAGTACAAGGCAAGATTAGTGGTCAAAGGCTTTGGATAGAAGCAAGGCATTGATTTCGATGAGATTTTCACTCCTATCGTGAAAATGAGTTCAATTAGAGTTGTACTTGGTCTGACAGCTAGCTTGAACCTGGAGCTTGAATAGCTTGATGTGAAGGCTGCATTTCTACATGGTGATTTGCAGGAAGAAATCTACATGAAACAACTAGAAGGTTTTGAAGTCAAGGGAAAGGAGCACATGGTCTGCAAATTGAAAAAGAGTTTGTATGGAGTGAAACAGGCTCCTAGGCAGTGGTACAAGAAGTTTGATTCATTTATGATCAAGCAGAATTATAAACGAACGGAGGCTGACCCATGTGTATATGTGAAGTAGCTCCTAGATGGTGACTTCATTATCTTACTGTTGTATGTAGATGATATGTTAATTGTTGGACAAGATATTGTGATGATTCACAGGTTAAAAGAGGAGTTGGCTAAGTCCTTTGATATGAAGGATTTAGGTCCTGCGAAGCAAATTCTATGAATGGAGATATTCCGGAATAGGAAGGTCGGGAAGCTATGGTTGTCACAAGAAAAGTACGTTGAACATGTATTGGAGAGGTTCAACATGTAGCATGCCAAGCCAGTGGGCACACCTCTTGCCAACCATTTCAAGCTGACTAAACAATCATGTCCAACAGAAGAAGCATAAAAAGAAGGCCATCACAAATATTCCTTATTCCTTGGCAGTTGGTTCACTAATGTATGCCATGGTATGTACAAGGCCGGATATTGCTCATGCAGTGGGTGTCATGAGCAGGTTTCTCTCTAATCCTGGGAAGACACATTGGAATGCAGTTAAGTGGATTTTCAGATACTTGAGGGGCACCTCAAAGTTATGTCTATGTTTTGGTAGTGACAAGCCGATTCTTGAAGGGTTTGTAGATGTTGATATGGCGGGAGACCTTGATAGTAGGAAATCTACTTCAGGGTACTTATTTATTTTTGCAAGGGGAGCTGTCTCATGGCAATCCAAGCTGCAGAAATGTGCTTCTTTATCTACGACAGAAGCTGAATATATCGCAGCTAATGAAGCTGGAAAGGAAATGTTGTGGATGAAGAGATTCCTTCAAGAACTAGGCTTGAAGCAAGAGAACTATATGGTATATTGCGACAGTCAGAGTGCAATAGATTTGAGCAAAAATTCCATGTACCATGCACGAACAAAGCACATAGACGTGAGATATCACTGGCTCCACTTGGTGATAGAAGAAGAACAGCTTCAGCTAAGGAAATCCACACGGAGAAAAATATTGCGGATATATTAACCAAAGTTGTTCCCAAAGAGAAGTTTGAGCGGTGTACTCAACGAGCTAGGATGGTCTCCATGTAAAGGAGTTGACTAGAAATCTCCTCCATTTGGGTTGGAGGGGGAGATTGTTGGCATAATTGGAAAAAAAAAAATAATCCAACCCAAATAAATCGGATACGATTCGAGCACATGCATACATGGATGGAAATTTCCAGAAGAGTGCATGAAACTATCCATGCGGGTCAAAGTCAGCAATATCACCTCCAATTGCCGTGAAGCTCCAGCTGTCTTTTGATGGCGGTGAAAGAGTTTGAATGCATGAAGACATGCATGAATGTATCCAGCTGTAAATGACAGCTCACGCATGCATGGTTGGCTCCAGCTTTGTTGCTGCCATGAACCGCCTTAGTAAGGCGGTGACTGCTCTATAAAAGAGCATGATCCCCCACAGATTGGGAGAGTTCTCGGAGGCTCTCGGCAGGGAGTTCTCGGAGGCTTTCGGCAGGGAGTTCTCAGTGGCCAAGGCAGAGCGAACACACACAAAGAAGAGAGCTGTGAGATTGAGGGAGAGTGTGAGAAGAATTTTGTGTGTGTTAGGTACTCCACGGAGAGAGTACGGGTAAAGAGTATATAGTAATTGAGAGAAACTTCTTGTATTCCAATTATTGTTGATCCACAGAGAGATTGATGTTCGTGTAACAGTTTGATAACATAGTGAATTCTTTACCTATAAGCTTGTATTCTATTCTTGTCATCCTACTTAGTTTGGATTTCTGGTTTGTACTTTGATATTATTATTCTCGAGCCATAACTCGATTTAAACCTGTGGGTGAATCCTCTTGGGCCCTACAAGGAGAACGAGAATATGTTGAAGTCTGGATTTCCAGTCAATCCTCCACACATATATCGCAAAGCAATTCCATACCATCAATGTTTCTTGATGATGCAATCGGAGACTCCTCTCTACTTGGATCGGTATTGTTTGCACTGAAGCTAAAAGATCGGTCAACTAAGCCTCAGTTTTCTAGATCGTAGCGCTCTACCCAGAGAAGCTTTAGTAGTTGTAGAAATCTTATTTTGACCTAGTAAATACTCTGATCCCAATCCTGAGAAATTGGGTGAACCTGTACCGATACATGATCCAATGATCATGATAAAATTCATCAACTCAAATAAAGTTGAACTGAACTCGAGCTCAATTTAAAAAGTATAAAAATTGCCTTCGATTTGACATACTACGAGTCTTGAGATTCCAAGTGGAATAGAAAAGGAAAAAAAATCATGAATGAAAATTGCCAAAGTCAAATAGTTAGATGGAAATAGAGAGCGTGGTTAACTGAATTAATGAAATTGAAATTGGGTGAATTAGGTTCCCTAGTAAAGAGCACCAAGCTAGCTTCGATTTGATGCATCATGAGCCCTGAGATTCAAGTCAGATAACTAGTCACGATTTTTTAATTTAAAGAAACCAAATCTGTGAAATTCATCCATATCAACTAGATTCAGTTAAAAATCATAGTTAATTATCAGGAGATTCAATTCAAGTAATACCAGCACCGTTTCAGTCAATATTCATTGAGAATTAAAGAGAAAATAGAGCACGATATTGAGGGACTAAGATTCAGGATAGAAAAGTCAAATTCCCAGTCGTAGTGCATGCATGAGTCGATGGCAATCCATCAGGTTAGAAAAATGATGGATGATAAATTCAATGGCCTTTTCCTGAATTTCTTTTCTTTAAGTGATATTTTACTTTTTCGCATGATTAGTGGCATGATTAGGGCATGTGATGTGGATTATCGAGCCTCAGTTTGGACCATCGGTTCAAACTTCTATTAGGGTAACAATTAGACAAATTAAAATATGTAAGCAAACAAATGAGCTAGACCCAGAGATAGGCATTGATTAAGAGCGCATTAACTGACTTGAGAACCTCTGGAGCAAAATATGGCCCCCATATCCAAGTTTTAGTTCAATACCAATAAATAAGAACCTAATTGGTTAGTATCGTACTTCCCCCGGTAAATAATAGACTTTTATTGACCTTAAATTAGTTCTTAGACGATTAGTAATGACTTTAAATTCCAGCACGATTAAAGTTCCAAATTAGAACTCGTCTGTTCCTAAACTCTTTTGGTTTCTTAAGATGAAATTTTTATTTTTATGTCCAACAGCAGGCAAAGCCCATGAATTTGCCATTAGCGTACGATTGCAACAACTCTCTCTCTTTGGAGATGTCAAGGACATTACAGAGGGCCACTCCAAGGTCTCTACCTCGCTGTCAACCATTTGAACCACCCAATCTCTCTTATGGGTTGTTTGCTTTTCCAAAAATGAGCACCGGAATCGGAATAGAAATCACTGATTTTTGTTTGAATTTATATGTTATTCAAAAAGTGGATTTCGGTTTCTTCATATGGTGGAATTTGTTCTCCCCATATACCGGAATCCAATTCCTCTCTCCTAAAGATAGGGAATCAGGTAGATAGATCTCCGAAATAAAAAAATTCATACGTCTTTAAAAATCTTAACTATTCAAAAACTCCGTAACACGTAACTGAAAAATCAAAATAAATACTGATTATTAGGGATACTTTACTTGTATAAATTCGAAAATAATTTCTTCAATGGATAAGTATCAATTTTGAAAAAGAAAATAACGAACAAAGATTTAATACCCATAAAATGGAAGTGTCTCTGAAGGAGAGAAAAAGTTTAAAAGGGAAAGAGTTCATACAAACGATGGGTTCTTTTGATAAATTAATCATTTTCATTTGATAATTTTCTTATATTCATTCAATTTGTCTAGATTATATTCGGTAAATTATCTAACCATTTTTTTATTTTAAATGTCCAATACTTTAATCAAACGAATATAAATGAAATCATATTCTGCTTCCAAATTAAACCCAACAAAAACTCAAAATTATCATTACATTTCCGATTCCATTTCCGTTTCTATTTCCACAGTACAAATCAAACGACCCCTTAGTTCATTCTAATCGCTAGAACATTTTGTGCATATCCATGTCAAACAATTTCCTAACTCACAATTTAGCACGTTGTGCGGTCTTTATGAAAATCCCAAAATCTCTGTTAACATCCGGTGACTTCATACACAGATCTTTATAATAGATCATGAGATGTCCTACCATATGAAATCACTCCATTTTACATTCCACTTTCCTAGATCAATGAACTAAGCATGAGAGAGAAAAAAAGGAAGTAAAGGTAAAAATTAAAAATGATTGTCTTATCTTAGGTTCCAGGCAGTTGTTACCCTCTTATTCTATCAAGGGTTAGAGCTGTCTCCAGCTTAATCCAGAATATAGAAAGAGACGGGCTCCTCTTAACGGGATTTCACTTTCAACTCCGTCTCTCTCTCTCTCTCTCTCTCTCTCACAGGTCTTCCTTGAAGAAAGATCACACCCGGATTTACCGCCTCTATCGGTGATGGTCAAGAAGCAGTCGGCCGAGAGCAAGGTACTGTGTAAACACTTCTTCAACTCACCTGCTATCCAGCATTGTCGTTACTTCGTGGTAATTGAGGATCTGATGATATCTCCGACTCGTCCGTGCATATTAACTTAATTTTTCTGGTGGGTTTACGGCTAGCATCTACTTGTATATTCTTCTCTGAGGATGTGTCTTCTTGTGGTTTGACATCTGCGTCAGTGGTAGTGAAGCGCCATGATTAATGGAGTAGGTTTTCTTCCGAGCTTCAATCATGAGAGCGAAAGCTCGCTTTTGGTTTTTAAATGATGGTGCTCTCGCTCTGGGATTGTCTTTTGACCTTACAATGATGAAAAATCACGGTCTAGTATCAGATGCCCTGCCATTTGGTTCCGACCTTTTCTATTTGTCTTCAATATTTGCCTTTTAGTAGAGATCGAAATGAACTAACTCATAATCTATAAAACTAAGATTGAATTTTGATGTAAATTGCAATGGTCTTTTCTTCTTCAATACGTACCCATGAAAAGACTAAACCCATTTTGAAATGCAGAAATCTTCAAATTATTAGCCCAAAAAAAAGTCTCTGCCTTTTCAAATTCTGTATATACTATATAAAGAACACAAACATGCAATCATTCTTGGAAAGATCAATTGTTTTGGTTGGTGATTTCTTTGTTTCTGAATGAATGCTTTAGAGACGTCCATACCCTGTAAAATTATGGGCTTCCTTTCTGATCTTAGCAGTTCAGGTGCCATTTTTGATGTGCAGCAATATATTATGTTTCAATAGCAATAGATTGACACGTACATTACCTTGTACTGTTGTGAACACAATGAAAATGAGAACATGCTTTATCAAGTGTTGAGGGTAATTTTTGTATCTTACAAGAAATGGGATAGAATTTGAGCTAGGAACTGCAATCTTTTTATTTTTTTGAAGTTATAAAAACTGTAATATAATATTACTGATGCCCAATGATGATCTTTGATTATTTGCTTATTGCTACTGCAGGTGTGTGAATAAAAAGTTTATAGATCAAGAGATGGCCTCTCTAAGGTACTCCCGGGTTGATGGGAGAAGACAGTCAAACCACTGCTCGACTCTAGTAGTGGTGACAATCGTTGCTTTTAGTATGTTTGCGGTCTGGATGTTTATGTCATCATCCATGGTTCCAGCCAAAATCTCAGGCTCGTTGTATCAAGAGAATAATGATGGTAACAATAATGATGCAAAACAGAAAGTGGTTGTCAGTAGTCCTGGTCAGCAATTTGAAGATGGTTCAGGCGATCTGCCAGAAAATGTGGAGTTAAACAAAGAAGGGGATAACGATGGGAAGATGAATAGTAGAAATAATGGAGATTTTGGAAACGATATTGAAGTTGACAATGGGGGAGTAGAACTACCAGAAGATGAGAAATCAGAGACAAAGGAGGAAGCTGGATCCACCAATCCAACTCCAAATAGTGAGAAGGCTGAGCAGAATCAGGATGACAAATCAGAGCAAACTAGTTCTGAAAAGGTGCAGCCTGAGAAAAAGGTGCAGGGTGCAGATGATTTCCTTCCCACAGCTGACCAATCAGAAATTTTAAAAGAGACAACCACTCAGAATGGGCCATGGTCCACTCAGGCAAAGGAGTCCCAGAACGAGAAGAAATCCCAGGAACACTCTCTTTCTAAGGATGAGACTGCTTATGTCTGGAAAATTTGCAACACGACTGCGGGTCCCGACTACATCCCTTGCCTTGACAACTGGCATGTTGTTAGAAGGCTTCCAGACATAAAGCATTTTCAGCACCGAGAGAGGCACTGTCCGGTTGAAGCTCCTACCTGTCTTGTTCCTCTTCCCAAAGGATTCAGAAAGCCAGTTCCATGGCCTAAAAGCAGGGATAAGGTCTGGTACACGATATATTATTAAAACATTGTTGGATCTGTATTTTCTGCTCTAGGAAAAGAACAACGAAGATCTAATTTTCTACTTTTGCCGAAACATGATACTCTTTTTTTTTTTTTAATTCAGATATGGTTCTACAATGTTCCACACACAAAGCTAGCTGATGTCAAGGGACACCAGAACTGGGTGAAAGTTAGCGGTGAATACTTAACTTTTCCTGGAGGCGGAACTCAGTTCATTCATGGGGCTTCTGGTTATATCAACATTGTTGAGCAAGTAAGATTTTGTCATGTTTACTTGTTGCATTCTAATATCTCCTTGTAACTCTCGCTTTATCTACTGCTAATGATTTTGGCTATAGCTTCCCTTAGCCAATGACTTTTTGTCTTGAATCAAGGCTTTGAAAAAACACCCCACACAACCTTCCTTTTTTAAAAAAATAATAATAATATTGAAGGTATTTGGATTTCATCCGACTAATTCCCACTGCTCTATAGATACGCCTACAAGCGCACAGGGTAGAGTAAACCTAGAGGTACAAGCTGGCCTAAGAGAATTTGAACGGGATGAGGAGGATACTTGTGCCCCATCTTGCCACCAAGCTGAACCCCTTGGACTAACACCCCGCACAACTTGAACGCTTCTAATTGAATATTGACCTGAACAAACCTTGTTCTGAAGATGAACGAGCTTTCTTGATCATCTATAATTGTTTTTTTCTTTACATATTTTTTTACCAAATTGAAATTGGAAAAATTGATGACGTAGTCCTGGCTGTGAAGCTCACATGCATTTACGAGATTGCACTATAAATCCAAGTTATTTTGTCAAAAATCTGTTAATGAGATAATTATTTCAACCCTTGACAAGCTTTTATTGGAATAAGGGCCTTCCTGCTATTGCCTGGGGCAAACAGAGCAGAGTGATACTCGATGTAGGGTGTGGTGTTGCGAGCTTTGGAGGCTATTTATTTGATAAAGATGTTCTTACAATGTCTTTTGCCCCCAAAGACGAGCATGAAGCTCAAGTTCAGTTTGCTCTTGAACGTGGAATCCCTGCTATATTGGCAGTTATGGGCTCACAAAGGCTACCTTTCCCTGGTGGCGTGTTTGATATTGTTCACTGTGCACGGTGTAGGGTCCCTTGGCATGTTGAAGGTAATGTCTCTCAAATTTTGATGGAAGTAAACTGCCCTTTGATTTATATCTCATAAGAAAAAGAGAATAGTTATTTTTATTCTATTATTTTATAGAAATGCATAAATCAATGAAACAATAGGCTTGTGGATGTACTTATGTGGAGCAATAACCATTAAGCTGGACTTGAATCAGTTATTTAAGCTACCTGTCTGGACTGTGAGAAAAATCTAAATTGGAACAATTTGGTCGAGGTAGGCAGTAACTCGTTTTAACCCTGTAGATTAATTACTAGGCTCTCCTTCCTATTATAAGGCACATTGAAATCAGCTACAGTGACAAGAAAAAACTCTCCGGTGAAATTTCAGGTGGCAGGCTTCTGTTGGAGCTCAACCGTGTTTTAAGACCAGGTGGTTATTTTGTTTGGTCTGCCACTCCAGTCTACCGGAAGAATGCTGAAGATTCTGGAATCTGGAAAGGTTGAACTGATCTGATGGCTTTGAGTATTTTCATTTTGACTGAATCCTTGCATACGATGTCAGAATTAGAGCTGCTTCTCATATTTTGTTCTTCTATGATAATCATTTACAGAAATGTCTAAATTGACAAAAGCCATGTGTTGGGACCTTGTGAAGATTGTAAAAGACAAAATTAATGGAGTTGCAACGGCAATATATAGAAAACCGACTTCAAATGAGTGCTATCAGGAAAGACCCGAAAAGGAGCCTCCACTCTGCAAAGAATCTGATGATCAGAATGCTGCATGGTACCTTTTTCTCTTCCCCTTTTCCCTGTATTTGGTGCATCTGATGTGATTTCAATGACATTGGTTCTCATGGATGAGTGGATCTAGAAATAGCAATAATCTAATAGTATAAATATGGAAAATCATTAAGCTCTGGGTTAACTTCAAAAAGGGGAATCTTTTGGCCTTGAAGAAACTGTCTATTTATTAAAATTTTTATCATTTGGTCCTCTTGAAAGGCTTGAATTATAACTTGATCATATGAACGAAAAATCATTAAGGAATTTTTCTTTTTTTCATTTCAAATGTCTGCAGGAATGTGCCCTTGCAAGCATGCATGCATAGAATTCCCGTGGATGCTTCAGAGCGTGGATCCCACTGGCCAGAGCAATGGCCTATCCGATTGGAGAAGCCACCATATTGGCTAAACAATAAAATAGGTGTTTATGGCAAAGCTGCTCCAGAAGATTTTACTGCAGATTACGAGCATTGGAAGAATGTTGTCTCCCAATCATACTTGAAAGGTATTGGAATCAGCTGGTCTTCAGTAAGGAATGTCATGGACATGAGAGCAGTCTATGGAGGGTAAGCTATTCTTGCACAGCAAAGGCCGACTTTTAATTGCTGTAGCCTGTAGCAATATTCTCTTTGTACGTCTCAACAAGTGTCTTATTTGCTTGGGAGGTTTCATATTTTGGAAGGGGGAAAAGGAAGCATACATAATAAGTTCAGGAGATGTTATTATTTTTGAAAGAGTGAGCAATTCTCTTTGATTTTTGAAAAAACTGTGATGGAGCCTTAATGCATTTTTTTGTGCGCTCGTAGAGAAAACCAGAGCTGCTCATCCATTATACTAATCAGAACACTGGATCTTCCTGTCTCTTATGGGATATTTTGATTCATTATTTTGATAGAGAATCTATAGATCTTTTTTCTGTTTAGATTTTCTGCGACTGGTTTCCTGTGCTTAAGGGTATCTATTGAAGATCCTGGGGTTGCTTTTTGTTCGTGTATTTATTGGTTTTGTCCCCCATGTCCATAACTTTGTGCCATTTTTTAATACAGGTTTGCCTCTGCCCTTAAAGATTTGAAATTGTGGGTAATGAATGTAGTCTCGGTTGACTCTCCTGACACGCTACCTATAATCTATGAGCGTGGTTTGTTCGGGATGTACCATGACTGGTGTGAATCTTTCAACACATATCCAAGATCCTACGACCTTCTTCATGCGGATCATCTCTTCTCTGTCCTCAAAAGAGGTTTTTCTCTATACCTTGTTCTATACACGCATGTTTTAGAAATTGGTTGGTTCAACAATCCAGATGATTCAGTGTGCAATATTAGCGAGAAAAGGGGGGACTTGACTTGAACTTCAACATTTCCTTAGTTTTTCTGCTTTTGTCCTTGAGATAATTTTGTGCCAGATTTAGTGCTTAACATTTTGCTTAAGTTTGCTTTTAGTTTATTACTTTATTATTTAAAAATATCTAAGGACTAATAGCTAATGTAAGAGAAAATATTGAGGACTTAATTGGGCCAAAAAAAGGTTTAGGACCAAACCAGAAAAGTAAGGAAAATTTGAGACCAAATTCAACCTTCTCCCTGATTTTACTCAAGTGTGTGATATGAACTTGTATTTCAATCTTCCAGGAATGCCCCATAGATTGGCTCAATAGCTATAGTTTAGGCAAATAATATTCACTGCCCTGGGAGACCCAGAATGAATCCTCACGACACTTATAATTCTGGAAATGTTATGGATTGATCCAAATTGAGGAATCGTTATATTTTTTTGGAAGCCATTCAAAGCTCAGAACTGGTCTGAGATTATTTTGTATTGATTTCAGCTCTTGTCACTCGTTTCACTTCACCTTTCATACTTCAACGAGATTGTGATTGATGGGTTTTCTCCCTTGCAGGTGCAAGTTAGTACCAGTAATGGCCGAAGTTGACCGGATCCTGAGACCGGAAGGTAAGCTGATAGTGCGGGACAACGTGGGAACAATAGCTGAGATTGAGAGCATTGCCAAATCCTTGCAGTGGGAGATCAGATTGATCTATTCCCAAGACCAGGAGGGCTTGCTGTGTCTGCAGAAGAGCCTGTGGCGTCCTCAGGCTGTGGAAGCGATTCCTGCGGCAATTATATAAGGAAGAGTGAGCTATTGTAACGCCTCGATCTCAGGGTGGATGATTTTGCAGTGCATTCTTTGATTCCTCCGTGGAATCTTATTTTCGTCTTAGTCATTTGGAAATATAAACTAGAAACTTTACCTGAGTTAGTTTAAGCGGTAAGACACTGTTCCCTTGAAGCAAAGATCTGGAGTTCGAGTCTTTGTGGATGAAGAAAACTCATGTTGGTAGAGTTTTATCCTTAAATGGGCCGACCCGGCGTAAACTATATTAGTTAGTAGTTCAATGGGTTTCTGGATACCGGTGTACACATCCAATACAGTTTTTCCCATATTCTGCGTAGTTTTCAATTAGATTGAGATTCAATTGTTTCTTGGACTTCATTTTAAAGCTGTGGCCACGGATGGTAGAAGGATTTTGAAATCGAGCATGCCATTGAACGAACATCTAGATTTGTAGTTGCTACGAGTACCGAATCTGTGTTGATTTGTCATCTAGCTCAAATTCGATTTGAAATGAAAGATAATTGGGCAAATGTTTTGTCATTGGTAGCATTTCATCTGTTGCTGCTGCCGAGATTGAAATTGGAAATCCCTAGCTAGCTAATTGGCTCAGTGGTTTGAATGCTAGGAAAAAGAATCGAAAGGAAAAAGGGAGATGATTAATAATAAACAACAGACTCTAGAAAGGAAGTGTAATTATTCGGGCGATTGGACGAGCGCCTCTATTGAAGCCTGGTGTTTGGGCTGCTTCAGAGATCTAACTGACATGGCAAAAGATCTTTTCACAATTCCAATTTATTCAGAGTTTTTCTTTCCTTTTAATTCTGTAAAGCAAGCTCAAAGAAAATAGTAGGATTGGAAAATGTTACGGTACAGAAAATTTTACCGATGAAGGTTGAATTTAAGACCCCTTTTTTCTAAGTCGAGAGCAATGACATCTAAACTAACTAAGCCTCTTTTCTTGAGAAAGTCTTATATGTAACAGTGTGTCATGTGACAGTACTTATATGGTGATATTAATCGATAAAATTTAGTTAATTTTTATTTCTTTCATAATTGTATAAAAATTAAACATAATTTAATTTTATTGTACAGTGTCACCATGTAAATACCGCTATATGACATTATCGTTACACAGAAGACCTGCTACCTTTTCACATATCTTTTTGTTTTTTGATTAAATAAAGTACATGAACCGTAAGCACTATCACATAACACTATTATACAGAAGACTTCTCCCTTTTCTCAAAACTTTTTCTTTTTTGATTATAAATGAGGTGCATGACCTGAAAAATCGGTAAAAGAAAGAGAGAATTAGGAGATACAAAAATTCCATTGATAACATTTAAACTATGATATTTTAAGTCTCCTAATATAATATGACTATATCAAACCATTTTTCTTTATATCTCAATTAAAAATTCTTACTTTCATGCAGTTGTCATTTGAAGTATTCACGGCACTCCAGAAAGAACCGATCATAGAACCAATAGTTTAATTGATTCATGAGGTTCACTTATTTCCTCGACTTAGCCAACTTGGCCCTTGGAGTAGCCAAGATGCGAATAGAACCTTTCTTCGCAAGTACCGCTGACATTTGTGAGGTTTGCTTAATAGGTCCACATGATCAATAGAGGTCCGCAAGCTTATCTTCAACTGATACAATTGTTGATTCAGGTACAATCAGTTCGTCACGGACTTGTGCTTATACGACTGTTCCTCAATTCTTCACTTTCAACAATATAAGGGGGAAAAAAATGATAATAAGGGTAAAAGCATATGTTTGACTTTAACTAGTAACGATGTTACTATCTATCATGTAGCATACTTGTGTCACTATTTCACAACAAGAGCTGATTGATCCAACCAAAAAAAAAAAAGATGAGTTGACTAAAGTGACCATAGCTTTCTAGTAAATAAATTGTCACTTCAGTTTTGAAATAACCTTTCATTTCAGAGAATCTCTTTACTCTAATTTTAGTCTTTCTTTCTTACTATATCTTTGATTTGTCTTAGAGTTGAATCAAGTAATTACTCCTGATTCAACTTCTCATATGTTCTAGGCTCAATTCGAATGCTTTCCTTTACTGACTTGGAATCAATGGAGTGTGCTACCATATCGTAGATGTTGATATTGCGATTTGTATGATTTATTTATCTATTCCCAATTTAAAGTATGGATTTTGGGCTACTTTCCATGCATTTAGGGTTATTTGCATGACTTATCATTTTGGGTAATTTAAATATAATTTATGCAAAATTTTAGGGTTTTATTTTAGAATGAGATACTGTCGAGAGTTTATTTATGTATATGTAAACCCTAGAAGCTCGTGCAAAGTTTTGGAATAGAAAGAAGATAAACAAAAGGAGTTATAAATGGCTTGATCAAGAATGCAACACTGGATGCAGTAATTTTAAGGGAGATTTCTCATATTCTGTTCGCGAGAAATACAATATATAAGATATCAATGGAAAACTTATTGAGTTGCAATTCCAATGCATCAAATGGATCAAGAATCGGAGTTGAAATGAGAAAGTTATCGCTAATAAAATAAAACTACGTGCAGAAACAAAGACACCATGGTCCACTCATCAACACGCTTTCAAACCACATTTCAAGATAGGAGAGTGCATCTTCTTGGTTCCATCGACTCAGGAAAGCTTCCAAAAGTATTTCCACATATATTCCTTCAATTTATGAATGAAGAAAAAAAGAGGAAAATAGTCAAGGATTCATAATATTGGGCTGCAACTTGGAGGGAAAGATAGAGATCAGGAAATATCCCGTTAGATTCCAATTTATTCCCTATTTAAGGACATCACTTTAGCAGCTTGTCAAAATAGTGTTTTCAAGACCAAGGAAGGACAACAACTTGAAGCATGAGGAGAGAGACGTGCTTAATGCTTGTTGAAATTGCCATCGGGAAATTTGCCTTCTCATGATCTTGAGTTTTCTCTGTCCATTCTGTTTCTTTATTTTCATGATGACATTCATTCTTTTGACTCTTGTATTCTTTATCATTATATTGAACTAAATCCCTAAACTACTAGGAGGACCAAGGAAACTTATTTGAAGTTCTATTCATATGTATGATTCTATCGAGGTGTACCTCTTAGGTATTATTTATGCATATATCGTACTTTATACTTTCTTTTGGCTTGATCATCCATGAGAGTGATTTTGAGATTGAGAGGAGACTCGAGAGAGGAAATCGAAATCACGTTAGAGAGTACATAGTATAGGTTAATTCGTATCGAGAGTTGAAATTATTACTGTGATTGCATTGATAGATAGTGAAGACCCTTGATAACCAATTAGGGTTGGTTTTACGGGTCTTTTAATACTAATTACCTAGAGATAGAGTGAGTTAGCATGATTTGCTTAGGCACACTCTTAGAACATCGAGAGGTGCATAAGGAGGTATTGGAGAAATCCTAGAATCTTAGGTTAATAGCATGATTGAATTAATTGTATGAGAGATGGATGTAGGTTAAAACTAAAATAGGGAAAGTTGTACCCTAGGTGCATTTTGATTGATTGAGTTTTGTTTACTTGCTTTCTATTTGTTTATTTACCTTCTTCCCACTTTTATTAGATTGACTTGACTTGAAATTAATCTTATTAATTTCAGTGTTTAGTAATGAAAAGAGTTCTCATGGGAACGATACTCTACTCACTATATATTACTTATTATGATATGTATAATTGCGTGCAATCCTATTTATGCAATAGTAGACAATTGATTTCAGATGGCAGTATTACTTCTCTCATCCATATCATCGCTCATTCCACAGTCTCTCAATATTTACTGTTAGACAAGCCATACAATAATTGAGAACATCAATTAGTCATAATATCAAATTGGTCAATTGATGTGGGTATCCCTTACACTTGCCCTTCACCAATTGTCGTATCTCTCCTTCCACTGCTCTCATTGCACTATCTAGTCATGATTGCTTTCTCTTTTACCTTGGACAATATGTTTTGAGATAGCCATTCCGCTGCAATTCTAGTGAATCCTTGTTTTTCCCCTTAATATGCTTGTACCATGCAATCTCATCTTCCCTAATTTGTCCCTTATGACCAAGACCTCATTGGCATCTTCAAGGTGGTTCATCATTTTCTTCTTCAACTCTTTTGTTTTTAGTTATTATATTCATATCCTCCAATTACTAGTCATCATACCATTAGTCATCCTATTGTACAATATTATGTCCATGAAAATCTCATATTCTTTTAGTATAGATACACATTAATAACAGGTTTTGATCCTAATCTTCCATTTGACATTATGAGATCCTTTAATTTTGTGGAAGAGGCCTGTGTGTTTAACGAAGTTTCATTAGCTCATCTTTAATTTATGCAACTGTTGCTTGAAGTACAAACGGTTCATTAGGGATTTGTACTTATACGACCTCTAGCCCTCATTAAATCTCAAGTAGGATTTTATTTGAGAGGCCCAACTAGATGGATACCCAGAGTCTTTGACTTCGGATTCTTCTTCTATGCTTCCAAAGGATTGGAACTAGGTCAACATCTTCTTCTAGTGCTTTGTCGGGGCCGTGTTGCAATATGTCTTAATTAATCTACCACAATCTTAGGATAATCAACCCATCGTATTCCATCTCAAATCTTATTTGGAAAATCCTCGCAATATAACCTTCTAACAATTGGCACAATAGCTTTAGTATAGGTTTGTTTGTTGATGGGTGTTAGATATGTCTTGAATTTTTTGTGGTGTAAATTTGATGTAAAACTCGAACCCGATTAAAATTTTGTGCAACCCGATTGTGGATACCAATGCAAGTCAGTGGCGGAAGTGAAGGGATTGGGCCGCGAGGTTAGGGTTCGGGTTCTACTGTACTCCACCATTGTTCGCCGCTCATAGTGAAGATCTCTACTCCTCCTTTGTCCGTGGACGTACGGACCGCACCCCGCTGTCCCGAACCATGTATATTTGGTGTCCGATTCTCTTTTCTCTACTCTCGAATACTTCGTTTATCCAGCTGATTCCCAACAATGGGCTCCAAGGAAGTTGAAATTTGGTGAATTCCAGGGAAGAAGTAGAGGGAGAGAACAACAAACACTAGTCTTTAAATTCTAAAACCCCTCCAAGGTAGGGGAAATATCTATAGACAAAATAGACAGATTCTTATATCAATAAGAATAGAGATTATAAGCCATCGAGATTTCAAGCCATATTATAAAACCTGAACATGAGAAGAGCCTCAAAATCTTCTCAAGTCTCCTCTATTTATCATACTAAAGTCTTAGAATTACAAAGAACTATGCATATAGAATTTTTAGGAAGATAATCCATCGAGTTCTCACTCTTGTGGTACAATACTCTTCTTTCCTCTTTCTTCTTTCTTCTTTCTTCTTTAATAAATGTAGACAACACAATTCCTCAAAGATATCATAATATACCTCTTATTTTCTCCTAAAATGTTCCTCTTTGAGTTGCATATGAGATATCAAGAAATTTATGGAAATATGAAACTTATCAGCTTGCAAAATTGCAATTTGATCTTCTGTAACCCCAAGAAGTGAGCTGTCTCCTATTTTGTGGCAAGATGTGGAACAAAGCCTCCCAGAATGCATCCTCGCCTCTCAGGACTCCCTAGAGGCTTCTCCTACCTTCATCCACGGATTTCTTCCTGATCTTCCATCTTTGAGTCTTTGGATATCTGTTATAATCCAAGTCACTTTGAATAATATGAAATGATAATAAGGATAAGAATACATGTTTGACTTTAATTAGTAATAATTGCATACCATATAGCATGCTTGAAGTCAAGTCATTGGTTCACAACATAAATTGATTGATCCATTGAAAAAACATGAGTTCATTGAACTTGCCTTAAATTTTTCTAGTTAATAGCCTATCACATCATAACCTTCTGTTTGCAACAAACATTTTTTCCTCAAGCATGTCAGGCTTTATCTTTCTTCCTAAAGTTTTGATGCATCAAAGAGTTGAGTAAGGTCATTACTAATTTGGAGAAAATGTTCTATAGAAATAGTATACCATGTGGCAGTACTTATATATTATCACAAATCAATAAAATTCAATTGTTTCTAGTGTTTTTAAATTTTTAAGATTTTATATAAAATCTTAAAATGATTAAATTTTATTGGATCATTACACCACTGAATATTATTGTGTTTCAAGCTCAATTTGATGGCTTGTCTTGCATTAACTTGGAAAAGGTGTAGTGTCCTGCCATACTGGGTTCCAATTGGTTCAAGATCGTACTATTCCTTCTCCCTTCCACATCATTACTCATCCCCTCACACGCCCAATATTTACTCTCCTACAAGCCATATAGCACTTTGCAACATCAGTGAGTTAGTGCAACGAACAACCAATCAATGAATAGTGGGTTGTGCTTTTCTAGACATTTATATAAAACTATGAACCAATCATTTTATCACGCTGACAGACTGACTCATGTTCTCTTCAACAGTAAAATATTTGAATCTGCCCCCCAAAGTTGGCTACAACAATGTGAACGTGCTTCTGTTAAGGTTCAATTGAATACTTTTTCAGACGAAAACTTGTTGGGGTTCTCAACAACCCACAAAATAATGAGAAGGTGCTTTCTTTGTCCTCATGTTTTCATGGTTGACACATTTGATTAATCATTTGTTCGGTTTTGAGGGTTTGGTTTTCCGTTCATAGGTACAAGGCACCTCTACTGATTATTTAATTAGTGACACAAGCTTCATGAAGGAAAAATCTCCTTAAAATGTACTCGGCTTATATTGCCCAAAAATTTTGAGAATAATTTGTATTATATATTGACGCATCCCTTCTCTTAGTTGTCTTTTTTTAAAAAACTTTTCTAAGTTATCCACTGACATATAAAATTCAATTTTTAGTAGTATTAAATTAATAAAAACTAAAGATATAATGGTAAATTTACTAATATTTAACTGTCTACCATATCTCACTAATAAATTGAAAGCGGTACCATTATACCGAACTTTCTTTCTCTAAAACATGAGTTTTTTTTTAATTACTGAGATGTCTAGAATTTTTTTTGTTTGAACTACTCGTATATCCAGAAGTCTAATAGGTTTTGACTAATTCAGTTTGAGTAAGTTGAGTTCACTAAGAGTAAAAATCTTTCAAGATAAATTTTCTTTATTCACAATACTCGAATCCAATACCTTATTTAAGAAGAAGAGATATATTACCATCTCAATCAATTCGCTTTGGTAAAAGTATGATATTTTAATTAGTGTGGATGGCCTCAAAATTTTCTAAATCCCGAGCCAGTGATTTGTCTCAGTTCACTGGCCTCTGTCGTTTATTACACTGATACATTTTTTTTTTCGTTTTGCACTATTGATATCTAAAAGGTCAACAGGTCCTCACTAATTTAATTCATTCAAGCTGAGAGGGTCCACTGTGAAGTAAAATATTTTTCAAAATGAATTCTCTATATTCACAAAATTAAAACCCAATATTTTATTTAAATGGAGAAGTATTCTACCACATCAAATAATTTGCTTTGGTAGATTACATTGACATTGATATTTTTAGGCAAAACTCTAATAAGAAAGATATTGCAACTGGAGACAATGCTACTGGAATTGCTTTCCTCATCTCACAACTAAGGGAACTGAGTAAATATTCAATGTGTAATACATAATGAGTTCATTATGTAAATCACCGTTTAGATCCTAACACGTATAAAGTTGACTTTTGAAAATTGTGAAAATTTTATACGTATCAAAATTTGAAAGAGATTTATATAACGAACTCGTTATAAATTACATATTGAATATTTACTCCGACTAAGGGCAAGATTCTGGCCCCATTAGAGTAAAATTTAGAGAACCTCACCACCATGAGCTGGAATTAATCAAACATTCCAATATCTGCCACTGAATCACATTTCCTGGAACACACACAATTGGCATCTCTCCTCATAATACTCAAACATGTCTTGCTTTCACTTTCTGTCACCTTTCCTAAATTAAAAGGGTTCCCCCATGGCTATGCAAGTTGCTTCAGTTCAGTCAACCAGTCCAAAGGAAATTTATCTTAATCCAGAGCTCTTCGAAGATAGGAAATAGAAGACATGTCATATCCATGGAGGCCCAAGTTCTTGGTCCTCTCCCTCCTCACGACATTCGTCATGCTTTCGAGCTGGAGGTGGAAGCGACGAGGCTTCCCAGGGAGTTCTGGGAACAGATGTTGCCGAAGGAGTTCCCCATAACTTCATCTTCTCCTTCCAGGGGCACCAACTCGGTATCCTCCTAGGACTCGAGCCCGTGAAGTTCGGTAAGAGACTTCGGGTGGTAGATGGGAAAGTATAGAAGCTCATTTTGGATTATCAACGGCGCGAAAGAGAATTGCGAGCTAGCTGAAGAACTGTGAAATTATTTGGGAGGGAGTTGAAGGAAGTTTTGTTATATATATCTGTATATCACTTCCTTCCTTTTGTGCTCATAGCCGGGAGCTGTGGATTCATAGCAGGAACAACTTTGCAGAGAAGAAGAAAGAGCCGAGTAACCATTCATTGAAAGGAGGAGTTTGTTCACGGTGATAACTTGCCCAGAAGTCGTCGATGGTTAATTATATGGCTCGCTGGTGAACAATGTTAACTTCTTCCGGTATGTTCTTGCTGGGAATTAACAAATATCTAGGAAATATGTCTCTTCAAAAGTAAGAGTGATGACTGCAATTATTATGTTTATTACAATTGTAAGCAATTCTCTGTGTATGGAAGTTAGAGAAAAATTTCTTAATTGCTTCTACTTTTTCAAAGAGTTTGATAATTCATTAACTCAATTGTATTCGCTATTTCCCCCGAGACAAACCAAAAATGCTTTTTTTGGTTTACAAATGAAACATATAAGCTTAGAAATGATAGAAGAAAGCGGATAAAAGCTTTTAAGCAAGCCTATTTTGCACCATTTTACTTCACATATTATTTAAAACAGGTTCATCAACTTCTTTTGTAACTGAAAAAAAAAGAATTATCACTTTCTAGATGGAGAAATAAAAAAGCCTCTAATGGGCCATCCATTCAGAGGAAATGGATCACAGGGAGGTGGACTTGCCCACGGAAGTGCACTACAGTGACACAGGGAGCCCCGCCAACCGAAGGTGGCGTGACTCCGATGAGGGTATGACCAATCCGTTGGTAAAAATGGTTTTATATAGTTGGTACTATTCTTGTTTTGTAACTTAGAAGTCTTAAATTCGATATCACCAGTGCAGCTTCTTGTGTGCCTCTATGTACACCCAAAAAAAACCTTGGAAAGAGGCTAATGCATCACAACCAACGGACAAGCTGGGATTCGATCATGGAAGAATCTAGAAAATTCATCTAGAGGACAAAACTCAATAAAAAAAGTAAGATGACAAGTTTAAGGAAGTTAAATAGGATAATTTAAGTGTCAATAAGAAAAAGTGGCACACTTCCTCACCTACCATCCTCAAATAGCACTAGTTTCTACAAAATTTGAAAAACAGCACAAATTTATATAAAATTTCTCTTCTACCCTTCACCTATTAAAAACCTCTTTCTCCATCCAAATTCAAAATTTATTTTATTCTCTCCCATTCTCTCCCTCTCTCTCTCTCTCTCTCTCTCTCTCTCTCTCTCTCTCTCTCTCTCTCTCTCTCTCTCTCTCTATATATATATATATATATCCTATTCCCACTCATTCTCTCCAATCTCTTCCGTTTCAATTTTTTGCTTCCCTCATAGTAACGGCCAGCCATTAGTGCAAGTAACAACACTAGCACCGAGAAACCTCCTTTTCCTGGCAACAACGAGTGGTGTCGACAAACCTGTCCTTTCCTTCCCTTTGCCACAACGAGCACCAAACAGGACCACCGGCATGAAGTAGCAGTCGGCCTCCCTCCCTTTAGCACCGACTAGCATTTTCCTTCCCCTCTACAAGCCGTCTATCTTCATCTCTCTCCTCTCTTTGCTCCTGCCATGTCTTGGCTAAGTTCACTCTCTCCCACGGGTCTCAACTCCCCCTCTCTTTGATCCCTCTTGATTTTATTTCAAAGTTAATTTGAACCTCATTCTATCTCGTTTTATGTTGATTAGGTTTGGCTTTTGTTGATTTTCCTTGAGATTCTATTATGTAATGTCGATTAGTGTATATTTGAATTTCTGAACATCAATTGAGACCTATTTATATCTTACCGAGAACTATTTTATATTGCATTAGGACTTGTTGATATGATAGTTTTATTTTATTTTGTGTTTTATTGAGATTCTACTTTACAATGTTGAATAAGGTGTGTCCAAAATTTTGACCAACAATCGGGACCTATTTATCTCACACTAGAACCTATTCAACTCTTATCGGGACATATTTAATTGAAAAGAAAAATAAAACTCATCACAACATCTAACTAAGATATTGTTTACCAGGACCTATTTATCTCTTGCGGGGACCTATTCAACTCTTTCAGGAACCTATTTGATTGAGAAGGAAAATAGAACTCATCACAACATCTAAGGCGTTGCTCTTCGAGAATTGTTTATCTCTTATTGTGACCTATTTATATCTTATCAGGACCTATTCAACTCCTATCGGAACCTTTTTAACTGAGAACGAAAATAGAAATCATCACAACATTTGACTAATGTATTATTCTTCGGTACCTATTTATCTCTTACCGGAACCTATTTAACTGAGAAGGAAATAGAACTCATCACAACATCTAATTGAGGCATTGTTCTTCAGGACCTATTCAATTGATAAGGAAAATAAAACTCATCACAACATTTGAATAAGACATTATTCTTCAGAATCTATTTGTCTCTTATGGGAACCTATTCAACTCTTATCGGGACTTATCTAATTGAAAAGGAAAATAGAACACATCATAATATTTGACTAAGAAAAATGGAACTTATCACATCATCTGAGTAAGGCATTATTCTTCAGAACCTACTATCTCTTACTAGAATCCACTTATTTCTTACAGGAACCTATTTAACTCTTATTGAGACCTATTTAATTGAGAAGGAAAATAGAATTCATTATAACATCCGACTAAGGCATTGTTCTTCGAGACCTATTCGACTTTTACCAAGACCTATTCAACTAAGAAGGAAAGTAGAATTCCTCATCATATCTGTCGAGTTGGGTCCTATCTATTCATTATAATTGGGTAAAAGGCATCTTAACACTTGGGAATAACAAGTTCTGCCATCGGTTATAAGGATTTTCTTCTTTAAAATTTAGTATACTCCTCTCGAAGGACAAAAGATATGATTGGCCATCTTCCATTCGAGGTGGAAACATAGCATAAAGTGGATACATAGTTACCGAAAAAATTCTCTCAATCTGGATAGACTTCAGTTAGGTCATCCAAGTAATCTTTCGACCACGAACAAAGCAAAACATTGTGATATCATCATGAATAATGGTACAAATTGGGAGATGATAGCCTGCAACTAGAGACTTCATTTCATTAGGATAACATAGTAGAAAATGAAGGTTGCCTTTCACTATTTTACTATTCCTTGAGTTCAATATTGCCTTTAATGTAACGGGACAGAGAATATTATTCAAATAGAAAGAGTAAGAAGGCGTAACAAGGGAAGTGGATTCAAAGGAAATTACTAGCAAATCGTAACCATCGCCAGTCATAAGCTATTTGGGACTAGATAGCTCCTCCCAAATATGGACATCTGATAAATCTATTGCAACATGATGGTTAGCCCTTGCATCAATATACACCATTCATGGTTATAGACAGTCAATAGATCTCGTCATCGTCATCGAGCAAAGTTGGCTTAAGAAAGATGAGAATTTTATGACAACGAGGTACTAGACACAACAATGTGAGTCACTTGGTTGCACAGTTGACACATGCAGCTCATGAAAAATTTTGATTGGGCGCATATTAAGGCTTAGACCGAATTGGGCAACGGGAGTTACTGTCAGTGATTATTATAACTAGGGCCCAGCTCATTTTGTTGATGATGGATAGCCTGCGAGTAAAAATTATTTGGGTTGTAGGCTGGATAACTCGAATGGGCCTAACAAGAATTATTAAGATGGCCGGAATGTTGCGAGCCCATGTGGAGTGGATTTGACCTGAGATGTTGTCTTCCTCATTGTCAAGGAAAATTAGGGTTCTTTGCTCATGTGCTTGCAGAACTTCCACCATTGCCCTGAGCACCAAAGTAAAACTAGTCTTCGCTTCGCCTCGAACACAATAGTTGCCTCTGCTCTCCACCATATTGATTGATGATTGTTGCACGCCCAATTAACCTGTAGACAATTCAAGTGAGTCCCTAGCCAGGCGAAAACTTCTTCTTGCCGTCGGTTACAGCAGTAGAGCAGGACGGTCATCAATAGACATAGATAAAATCGCCAGAGCTAAGGCTAGGATCAAGGGCTCCCATTCTTCTCCAAAAGGCCCAAGAGTATCCTATGATTAATCTCATTTACAAATTATGGTCCCTCGATTAGGGCAAATTTCATGGCAATCCACTTCACTTCCTAGACAATCACCCCTTGTGCAACTCTTTCCCCACTGATACTCCAACAAATAAATCCTGGAAGCTGTCTCAGAATCGAACAGCATAACGAGCTTGGACCACGGCTCTCGTGCATGTGAGACTCCCACAAGTTCAAGGCCGATGTTAGCTTCCACTCGTGTAAGTGTGTAAGTCAAGGCATATCAAGTACGATCCACATATTGATTACTGGGTTTATCTATTCTGCAGTTTGATCTTTATCTGTGGCTTGAATTTTCTCAACTAGTGCTGGAATGCTGCATAGGCATAGCTGAGCAGTTCATAAGTCTGTAACAGTATCATTATGCTCCTCCAAATATAGCAATTTGAATGATTGAGCTTGATTAGCATGGTAAGGAGACCGGATGGTAGGTCGTGCTTTTATGATGAAGCCATTTTTTGAAGTGCAGGATAGAGGATTAGAGCATACTGAAAACATGAGGATGCAGGGCGATGAGTAAACTGAGCAAAAGAACAAAAAGAGTAGAGAAAACCATGACTTTGCAGCAGCCAAATGAGAGAAAGATTAAGCCAAAAGGTGCAGAAGGATGAGTAAAGGACAGAAAGAATAAAAGTAGAAGAGGGGTCGAGAAAGAACAGTGTGGAGTTGGAAAAAGATGGAGCTGTGAGACTCAGAAGAAAGTTGCCCATTTGAGTTGCTCTAATACCATAGTAAGATTAGATAGGGAAGAAAATGATTGGAAAAATGTAAGCCAACCATTTATGTGGGTGGGTTTCTCTATTTATAGTAATAACGATTACAGTAACATCTCCAACAATAATAATCTATAGCAATCGCAAGACTGATGATTACAACTTATAGAATCTCAATTAAGTCTATCCATTACATGTGAAGCAATAGGTAGCGAGCTGCATTATATGACACGCCAATTAATTGTTTCGCAAGGTGTTTGGAACTCATTTCTTCCTTTCAGCTAAACCTACAATTTATGATTGTAAGGCTCCAAATTTAAGGAAAGAAAAATGAGAAAAATTATGACCCATTGGAAGAAGAAGTGGGCTCACGTGCATTGACAACGATGATTCTTTCGCATCCAAGCTCATAAAAAAGTCATCTAAGAAAACATATGCAAGTTGTAGTAATTACAATTACTTGTCATACTTCGAAGGCTATGGAGGGAACTAAATGAAACATATTGATTAATGGGGGATTAGATCAAGAAATAGGGAACTAGTACAAACACGATGGACATACTCGTCAATTTCAAGTGAGGTTTCAACTGAATCAGAAGATGGAGTTTGTCATGCGAACAATTAGGACATATATTCCTTCAATCATAGAGTGAAGATAATGTTGGAAGGCATGAAAATGTTGGAGCCAACCAGTGGGATATGCTAAAGGAAGCAAATTGGTTGAGGATTTCCCGAACAAAGCAGAAATGTCATCAAGGCTTCAAAAGATTTCAATATTATTAAAGTGTAATACATGATAACGAGGGCTCCAAAATATCAAAGCAATGCCCAAAATATTATGGCGAACGTGCATGTTACAGAAATACAAGAAGTGCCACATCTGTGCCCAAACACATGACCAATGCTCCATCCTCGAGACCTCCCTAATCTATGTCAGAACTTGCGGGTGAGGTTACAAATCCAGTGCTATAACGACAGTAAAAGGGGCTTTACCAAGATGGAGATTGAGATAGAAATTTAGAGTTTCAGAAAAGACTTGAACTCAACCAATTACAAGAGTAATAATCTGATTTGGAGTTCAGCTTGATTATATGTCGAAAACAACATATTGCAGATGATGATAAAGCCATCCATGTTAGGGGGGTTTCACTATGCTCGAATAGACTAATTAGGCAATACAAGTTATAGCAGACGCTGCCAGAGAGCAAGCATGATCAGTGATGCAATAAGACATGTTCACTGGAAGAAGCCCTTTGCATTTTTTGGGTTATCCGTCTTAAGCTACCTCCAGAAGAACCGTGGTATTGATTTATCACTGGGGACTCTTATTAACTAGCAGTCTCAATTGACTCCTTATTTGACCTTTAATAAGAGATCCATGCTTAGCCTATAATAATGTATATATATTGACTTCCGATATCAAAAAAGGTATATTGACCTCATGAATTACTTATCAATCATGTTCGTCACTACCAAAAATACCATTTATAAATGCATAATATGAATTTAAATCTCTGACCACGTTTTTCTTGTTTTTTAATATTCTATGCATCATCTTCAATTTGACTATATGTTATGTTTTCTTTAGAATTGCTAAAAAACACCCCCCAGCAACATTAATGTCTTGGCTTCGATCCTACAAGGTACTATTTTATGTCAAGCTCATCATTACAAGTTTCCAAATTCATTATTCGAATGCTAGTACGTTGCGCAAACAATTTTAAGAATCACTCATCGAAGATTATAATCTCTACCGGAAAATTTCATATGATTCTTCATACATATTCTCAGCTGTGTAGGGAAGATGTTCGAGCATCATTCTGTTTAATAACTTGTGAGGTTTTATTCTATAAATAATAAGTTATTACACAATTGCAGTATTTCTAGTTCCATGCTTCCATATATATATATACACATATACATACATATCCACTTCTCTCTTGTGCTCAGCGTGTCTGTATTAAGGGCAGTGAGGGTCGTTACTGAAGGTGACGGCAGCCGCTTCGGCAACTTTCTCGATGACCATCCGCTTCACCAGCTTCCTCCGCTTTGGGATCAGCCCTCCTTCCTTCTTGTATTTGCTGAAGTCGACTCTGCTGGCTTCTTCCGACATGCTCTGCTTCTCCATCTCCCTCTATATCTCTCTCTCTGTCTCTGCAATAGCTTCTCATATGTAGTGGGGATCAGGCGCTATATATACAAACACAGAATGGAGGGTGCCGGGCCAGTACGGGGATGAAATTGTTTCAGGGCTTATCACTTCTGCCATGTTCAGTGAGAGGGGGAGAGAGAAAGAGGCTGTGGCGTTCCTCAGATGTTGAAAAAGTAATGCACAACGCGGGATTTGATGCGGAACGCGGGACTCGGCGTTGAACGACCTAGACCGGAATCTGCTAAAAGTTCCTATTGCCCGTGGCAGGGGTTTCCCTCTCATGGATAATTTGAGAGATTTTTACACCAGTTCAGCTCACTACATCATTCATAAACTCTATCAATGAATGTTTAACACACTATCATTAAGTGTTACATCGGCATTTTTTCCTTGAATAATATTTATTTTTTAATCATTATTTGAAATGTTTGTACACGATTGACTAAGTTCACCATATTATTTATGTGCTCGACTCACCTAAGAATTTCTCGGATAATTTTATTGCAGCGAGAAAATGAAGGGCAAAAGATTTAATTGGCATCGGGAAACGATCAAGCTATAGTAATAATGTTCTCGAATCGAAATTAAGTGATATACTTTAACATTCACTGATAAAATTTTTTATATTCATTTATTTTCTTTTATTTTATCCTTCGATCTGAGGAGACTAAAGAGAGCGGAGGGAAATTAGGAGATATACTTTTAATTTTCTTCTTGTTATACACAACACCCTCTCCTCTTTCTGACGTAGGAATTATTCATAATAATGACGCCATATGCTTTAGCCAGCTTGGATTCTTCCTTTTTTGCTCGACAGTAATGAGCCATTGACGATGTTTTGTACTGTCTGAAATGCATATAAACGCAGCCGAAAAGGGTCGGGAATAATTTCCTTTTTTTTTATTCACATAGAAACATAGTTCCACTCCCACGGTATCGCCAGAAGAGGAATAACTTTCCCTCCCCGAATAAAAGAAACACATGCAAGAAAAGGAACAACTCCTTGACCAAGAAGAAAAGGAATAACTCCTTGAGCAAGAAACACTGTTGTTGAATAAACCCTTTCATTATAACTGCAAGGGATCGAGTCCGAGTATTCTGTATTTTTTATAATATTCGGATCTATCATGTGTAAGATTAATTACTATATTTTGGATATGATCTTACCTTGTCGAAGTTAGGATTCAAGAAGAAAGAAGACTTAGTAGAGTTGATGCTACTCTCGTCTTGTGATCTAGAGGTCCAGAGTTCAATTTCACTCGTGGGACTTCTTGTATCTTTTTATCCCTTTTTCTTTCTACCCTTTCTAGGCTTATATGCCTCCTCTGTACTGTAAAATGAAATTAGGATCCGAGCCTTACTAAGAGTTTCCGATTACCTTTTAAGTCATCATTTTTTCTTCTTCTTTCCTCCATTAATAAAAATAATTAACTTCAACATATTTCATTGTCTAATTGCTTTGTAGTAATCGAGTTTATTGAATTTTCATTAATTTGCCTTACATATTTTATCATAATTTAGCGAATTTAAGTTAATTTTTATTATATTTTCAGTTTTTTTTTTGGTTGTTGCTTTTTATTAGCTTCCAAGTTATTACGGTGCTTTAGACATAATAAACTAGTAAATATGTATAGTTACTATGTCAATTGAAACTCCATCAATTTAGGAATTCGACGGTCCAAACAACTTGAGAATTGAAATTCAAACGAGGAAAATAAAAGTGATTGAAATTAATTGTGCGAATTGATTTCTGTATAGCCAGTTCTAGTACCGATTCTGAATACCCCGGATATCAAATCAATTCGTTGATTTTTTTTTTATCATGAATCTATTTGGGTTTCAACAAGATCTACTCGAAACCTATTTGATAGGATATGCTCTTATTAGTTCCGGTTCTATTCTATACCCATGCATGCTTCTGATTACAACAATAAGGGAAAAAAAACAAAGATCTAGAAACACGAAAATTTTTTAGTGCATTTCATCTTATATTTAGACTCTCAAATGAGATAGGTCAGCCTAACAAAATTGTAAAACTATCTCCATTATAGATTTTAGAGTAAACTATCAAAATGATCCTCAAAGTTTTGATAAGCCATCAATTTGGTTCCCAAAATTTACAACCCATCAATTTGGTCCTTACTATTCACTTCCGTCCATCAGTTTGGTCCAGACGTTAAACTGCTATGATGGAAATCCACGTGGCATCTAGTTGGTAGCTGACATGTACTAATAGAGTCAAATTTTATTATGAAAATATTTAAAAATACCAAAAAAAAGAAACGACACTATTTAGGGCATTTTGGTGCCTCTTTCATATTCCAACAATACCATTTTGGAGGGTTGGGAGTATATGTGTTAGCAGTATTGCATCTCAATAGCAGGAAGAAGAGGTTGAAAGAATCCAAAAGGCAACTAAATGGTGCCGTTAGAGTATGAAAAAGGACACCAAAATGCTCTAAACGATGTCTTTTCCTTTTTTCGGTATTTTTAAATATTTTTAGAATAAAATTTGACTTCGTTAGTACATGTCAGTTGTCAACTGGATGCCACGTGAGATTTCCGTCACAGTAGTTTGACGTCTGGACCAAACTGATGGACGAAAGTAAATAGTGATGACCAAATTGATGGGTTGTAAATTTTAGGGACCAAATTGATGGCTCGTCAAAATTTTGAGGACCATTTTGATGGCTTACTCTAGATTTTACTTTTTACAAGATTCAAACTTGATACTATAATAAATGAAAAACACTAAAACCCCTTAAATCACTTAGGAGTGATGGTAATGTTAAATTATAAATAATAAATCATATTGTTATTTAATAGATTAACCTTTTGGAGCAAACATTTATAGCGATTCCAATTCTATTATGTAATCATAGCACAAGTTCAAGTCACCGCACACACACTAGCCCATATTTAATTACATCCACGCCATGGGCCTCAAAACTAATGTAGCCCATGTGTGAGGGGAATAATAAATAATAAATAATAAGTTATACAATTATCTAATAGGTTAATCGTTTAGAGCAAACGATTATGTCGCCTTCTAATCCTATTATTAAGATTGAAACCCTTTCCAGAGGTAAATTGCGAACTTTATGCAGGGAAGCTTGGATAAATAAAAAAAATCATAATTGAAAATTTTTTATCTTTTAAAGCACTAATAGAGGTTGCCAATGCATCCGATCGAGTATCGCAAAGCCTCCTGTCGAAGCTTATATGTTCGAGATCACACTGTCCATGATTCAAATGTTCCAAACTTTCCTTTCCTTTAGAGGAATATTTAGGACTTAAAAATGCATTTAAAATATAATTTTCTATGAAATTAACAACTGTTAGTCTGTCACTGCATAACAAATGAGATTGTCGTGAGTTTCAATGTCGCCCCTGACCCTAGTCGAGGGAGTAACACCAGCGAGACGCCCGATCCTAGAGAATCCCCAATCTCCCTTTGATATATTTATATTGTGCATCAATCGGTCATTCGCGAGACTCTTCCACTCCTCTCCCTTCTTTTGGTCCAAATATTCGGCAAATATTACTCATATACACTGTGCATAAGTAAAAAACCAGTCAAAATTTATTTACGTGGGAACATGAGGGACCACAACGGGTCTAATTTCTCCCATAGGCACACACGATCGTCTGACTCATTGGAATGTTTCAAGACCATTTCTTTTTGTACAATATATCTTCAATGAAGTTATATCTAACCTTTATGTACTTTGTCTTACTGTGATATCTTGAATCCTCTGCATGGATTATCTCAACCATGTTATCACAATGCATCGTTGCTGGATACGAATCATCCTGCACGACAACGAGGTCATTCAAGAAGCCTATCAACCGTACAGATTCTTGTAAGTAGTAGACCATGTTAACTGCCCGGCCGAATGTAAATCAAAGCTCCGGTTGCACAACATATAGCCCATTATGTCATTCAGGTAGTACAGTATCTCCTTTCATGTATTCAAGTAAGTAGGACATGAATTGAACTGGAGTTAACTGATAAAGTCAACAATGTAAAATATGTCAATTGACCACACAACGCAGCATATATCAAGCATCTTGCCGCACTAGCGTAGAAGAGAGGCGATAATTGCCTCTCGTCTACAGTCTTAGAACACATGCAAAACTCAGGCTATCACCCTCCCTTCATTACAAGTGTGTCATAGGCTTATAGTTGCACATATGAAAATTTTCAAGAATCTTTTCAATATAATTTTCTGAAGTGAATTCCAAAAAACTTCTTTGAACGATCTTGTTGCACTTTAGTTCCAAGCACAGGATTTACTTAACCATATTTTCTTATCTTCAAATTGGCAGATACCCACTTCTCTTTGACAAATATTTTTATACTATTTTCTTTCTATGTATACTTTATTTCGTCTTTGCCTAGCTTGAAACTTAGGTTATTACTTGGTAGAATTTGATTTTCTATAACATTCGTAGAATTTCCAAATATTTTCCCCAATTTTTTTAATTTTTCCTAAATTTCTCCAACATTTTTATATTTCATTTCATTTAAAAAATATTCTATGGAAATATCACTTCAATATCTATGCATGCACAATGTTTACGTCAGATTTTTATATTTCATTTCATTTAAAAATACTCTAATGGAAATATCACTTCAATATCTATGTATGCACAATGTTTACGTCAGATTGTCGCATTAGCAAAACTTAATGAAATTAATCAAAACTTTATAGTTTGCATTATTTTTTTTTTTTTTGTCGCCAGCCACGGTATCCAAGCAGGCCCCACCAGCGGTGAGATGGCATCTTTCAGCCAACCATACTTGACTAATCCGTTGGTCGCCCCGGGTCGCACGCCTGGCAATGGCGGGTGAGGCTCCCAAGAGGGGTGTCTGCGTACGTGAGGTCTCGAACCCGAGACCTCCTTAAGCGGCACCGAGCTGCTTACCACTCGGCCCAACCCCTCTTGGTTTTATAGTTTGCATTAAGATATAACACTTTTAAAGATTTTGTACTATCAAGTAACAAAAAAGGAAAAAGATTTTGATGCCAACATGTAACATAGCCAAAAAGTTAGTACCAATGATGCGATTTACGGCTTTTGAGTCGTCTCTTTTTCCCAATAAAGAGCAGCAGCTTTTCAATTTAATTTAGTTTTAAAAGAAAAAAAAAGGAAAAATAAAAAAACACAAGGCCCCGCTGTCTCAACCCTATCAGCAATGCACAGCAAGTTATTAGCCAGGAAAGAAAAAGGAACAGAATAGCTGAAATGGAATATCAAGTCTAGCTTGATCGTACGGCTATACATCCACAAGATGTTCACATGAAACTTTGCTCGTTTGATTTGCTTCGAAAAAAATGATGTATGTAGGCCCAGTTTCTGTTACAACATTGGCGACCGGTCATACAAAAACAAAATGTGCCTTGATACAAATCCATCTATTGAGCCTATCCACCACATAACAGTTTCACAGGGGCAATCTGTACCGAACGGGTGTCAGTTCCTCTTCTTCAAAATCGGTCTACATTTTCCCAATCAACTACAAGTTAGCTAAAAACCTAACAGTTTACAGTACTACCCAGAACGTTCTTCCTCTTACCAATTTCAACAAAAGCCCATTATCTCACACATACCAAAGACCATGACATTGCAGTAAAAGGATGCTACCTTTACCGTCGTTTTGTTTTTCAAATGCATCCTACTCCTCGACAGCAGCAAGGTTCTCTTCAAAGTTCAGAGTCTTTGCTGCATTGAGGAGCATGTCCATTCCTCCTCCAACTTTGTCTGATTCCTCCTTTATTCTCTTCCTCCTACCCCGACCAACTGCTCCCTCTTTGAGTTTCTTCCTTCCACGTTTAGCCTTTACATTTATGCCATCACATGCCCTCTTAACCCTAAGAATAGCCTGAAGCCCAGCCTCACACTTGCTGCAAAACCACTTGCCCACTGGAATCTTACTGAGTGGCGGTTTCACACAGTAGATGTGATATGCATGATCACACGCATCACATAAGATGATCTTTTCGTCATCCTGATCGGAGAGGCAGGTTCTGCAGAGGCAAGAAGGGCAGTACCAGCAGGGCCCATAAGACTTCAACTGCTTCGCGGTCAAGCATCTCTCATGGTAGTTCCCGTGAGGACAAAGAGAGTGACTACATTCTCTGATTATTTCATCTCCGAACATATCACTCCCACATATGCTGCAGAGACCCAAAGAATTCCTGATTGACCTAGTACAGTTATCATCACCACTACATGTCAAATCATTCCTCATGTTATTCACAGTTACTTTCTCACTGACCCCTGAAAGAACAGCTTTTGAAGCATATAATCTCTCGCACACAGCACAATTCTCATGGGTGGATCTTTTTCCATTTGAAATGCACTGTGCACAATACCAGTTAAGTAACGGAATTTCTTCGACTGGAGGCTCAATACAAGAAACATGGAACATGTCTTCGCATGAGTCACATATTAAGCACTCCCTTCCATGTGCTCTCCCCCCACAATGTCTACAACTGCAGACTTTGAACACACTCCAATCATCTGTTTGTTCCAATTTGGTATCACGCTGAGCATCTTGGAGATGTACCTAATATGCAGCAAAAGATTAACTTGTCATTGAAACAGTGGACAGAACTGAGTAAATATGAGTGAAAGTCTACACGGCATCCAACAGTAATGCTCATTTTTTCTATTTTCCGTATGTGAAGTCTGAGCGAAATGCTCGGGAACTGATCAAGGCAGTCAGGGCAGGGTAATATCAATGACTAGATTAAGACAGCCACAAGTCATCCTATACCATCAAGATAACCATGTCATGTCCTTAATCTAATGCAAAAGGCACCCAAAACTTGAAGGTAGCAGAATAAGTGAACGAACAAAAGAAAGTGAATTAATCTTTTCTGCATCTGCTCCTAGAAACTGCATGTGGGCTGTTTTCTCCATAAGAAACTAATGGCCAAAAATGCTAGAATTCCCCATCTGATGAATTCTAGATAAAGAACTAAATCCTAAATATAAACATTATTTCTGAGACTGAATATGCAGTCAAAAGTTTAGCATGTCCATAAACAGGACTATGCTATGATTTTGAGTTGACATCTACCTTATTATTTTCTCCATCAGAAGTGCATCGTATTGCTTTTCCCACCTGATGACAAAATTATTTGATGATAAATGTCAAAAAGAAAAGGGAAAACTGGCAGCATAACACCACAATTTCTTTTGACTGGTATATATATTAACAGAAAAAGTGGCACAAAACAGAAAATAGTACCACTACTTATCTTACATGTTCCTGACAAGATATCCTAGACAGGTCAATGAGATTCTTCGCAAGAGAAACCAATTCAATACCAATCACTTCAAGCTTTCGCCAGACCTGTAAAATATGTTAAAGTTAAGTCCCTGCCAAACTTCCTATGTAAATTACATTAATATTCTAATGCTATATATATCAAACCATATTCAGCCAAATGCTAAGTCCAATTTTAAATAAAATAAAGATAAATCTATGTATGCAAAAGGTTTTTCAAGGACAATCAGAGGCATAAGAGGAAATCTGGGAAAAAAACCACTTTCATAAAGAATGTTAATATGCTAGCTAACCACCTTTATACATTAAAAGAAAACAAACAGTGTCCCTCCAGCATTATAGACCTAGCCATTATGGACAATCCGGGCTAATCATAGAGAAAACTTCGCAATCCATTAATCATAATGCATCACCTGTTCAAAGTCTGAATAGAAGCGTGCAGGAGAGCCCTCATAAATCCCTCTGCTCATCCTTGAATTAATGATTCCAAAGTCCAATATTCGATCAATCTTGGTACCTTGAAAATTTTCAGACAGAAGCTTACAGAGCTGATTGAACTTCCCAGATATGATAACATTGTAGAAAGCACGTTGACACATATCGCTGATTGACTGTTGACTGGTATCATCCGAGGAGCTATTCAATGTACATCCAGCACCCTTAGCTGCTGCTCCATTACACATCAACTGTTCTCGAGAAGCATGTCCTGGACTTCCCTCTACCCCAAATACAGATTCCTAAACCATTTGAAGAGAGCACAAATTAAATAAGTGGACAAGAAAGCAGGGAAAGGCAAGATCAAAATCAGTGAGATTAGGATGTCCCAGAAACCTTGAATTTTGTATTATCAGTTTCAATCGAATGTTGGAGTGCATTTCTAATGCAACCTATTAGACCGCCTCCTTCACTTAATGAATGGACGATCTGCTCCAATACAACTTTGCACCATTGCCCATGTGAAGAATCACTAAAATCATTAGCAGCACCATGACATTCTAATGTGGAAACATGAACTTGCTCAAATACAGTGCCTTCTGAAGCTCTATCTTGTAGTTCCTTAGCAGTCTGCAAGCAACCAAATATGGCCTTTGAGGATACTATGTAAGAAATCGCAACAGAGCAAAGAAGAAGTTAACAGAAATATTTTGAAAGTTAAGCATGTGATAGGTCATAATCAAGTCAGATTCAGGTGAATGTCATCATCTACAAAGTAAAAATTATGGGCAAGAATAAAGCTACTCTCCCAAACTTCATTAGGTGAGGCCCATGAAGTTATTCATATCACCAGATGAAGCGAGCAATACCCTATCAATGCCCTGCTGCAGTTCAGATTTAATTGTTGACTCCTAATGCTTTATTTTGCAACTATATCAAAGATTCTACAATCCCCTAAACTAGCAGGTTGAACTTCTATTTCTTGAAATCCTACTTCAAAAGTTTCAATTATCTTGCAATAAAAAGAATATCAACGCTAATTTCTAACTCATATCCGTGCCCTATTGAAAGCATGAGGAGTTTTGTACTCAGAAAACCCTAATATAACAACTGAGAATTTCAAATTCTAAAGCATGACCAAACTACTCTTATGGCGATTTGGAAACTTCACTATACATTTACAATCACTAACTCAAACTTCAACCCCATTTATACAACAGTTGGCAGAATTTGACATAACAAGCCCGTTGTTGAACGGCTTGGGACTTCAAATTCTCATAATGCATGCCCAGAACCGCCACATCTATCTCCCTGAGATGAAAAATCTCCACTTGAATTCCACAGTTCAACAATCATTCCTCAGCCTTATTATCAACTACAAGCGAAATTTGACCAAAAATTGATTCCTTGACTCGACGACTCAACCGCAAATTCACAGAAAATAGACTCGACAACCGCATTTTATTCACTGTACAGGAAGTCGCCACTGATGCGCCTCAAGAGTAAAATGCAAACCTGAGTCTCCAAGTGAAACGTCCCGTAGGTGTTCGCCGTCCCCTCCTGCCGGCTCCTGGCGGCGGAGGTCGACTTCGTCGGTTGCTTACGCCGCTTGTAAGTCCGAAGGCTCAGGGACGCGACGGAACTGCCTTCGCAGGGACCGCTTTCGGTGGCAACTACGGGGAAAGTGTTCGGGTCCTCGCACTTTGTGGGAAAATCGGCGACCCTGCATTGACCGGCTCCGTCTTCATCCGGAGCCTCGTCATTTCCGGTGGCCATCGAAACCCTAAACTTCAGAGCTTTCTCCGCCACGAACTTTATTTGAAATTGAAGACTTGGGCCTTCCTAACGGAGATTAAAAATTAAAACTACGGTTAACCGTTGCAACTTCTTCCGGCCAATTTTCCCAATTGCACTTCCTGCTAGATGTTTGCACATTCCAAATCGTTAAAACACTAGGAAAATTTCACTGTTAATGATACTCAGAGTAAAACTAAGAAATTCTTTGCTAAGAAGATGAGGAGAAGGTTGAACCCATCCATTAGAGCAGTTGTTTAGTACATATCACGTGATAATAGTACATTTAATTAATCAGGAATTAACATATAATCAACACTTACACATTTATAATTGTTAGATGCCAACTCGTATTATGCACGAAATTGTCTATTATATATCTTATTACAAATTCTTACTTTTTGAAAATTGAGTATTAATTTTATAAAGATGATTAATTTTTAAAGTGTGCATAATAAGTAAATAAATAAAATATATAATTAGAAATGGAAAATTAGATAGTAATTATAACATTATTTGCTAATTGTGATTATACGAGTGATTTTACCACTTCATTCGTATTGGTCTTTTTTTATTAGTTAAAAATTATATTAAGTAAGAGTATTTTGAAAAGTTCAAAAGTGATACCAACTACCCCACCTCTCTCATATAATAATAGATTAAATCCAAAAACTACTACAAAATCCGAACAAATGGTATTTTGAGGAGTTCAAAAGTGAGATCAACTAACATCACTTCTCTCATATAATAATAGATTAAGCCTAATTGGATGATTATACGATATCAACATTGTCCTGTAGTATAACCAAGCGCGCAGTAGGATTTAAAAAGCCTTTCTTGCCTCAAATGAAATGTTTAGGTAACATATTGAACTATTTTTTAACGTTTGATTTATGACATTGCTATTAAAAATGCAATTGATATTGCTCAATTACATGACATTTTAGGATAATGATGATTAGCTCACTCAAATCTCTTAATGTTGATAACGATATAAAACAATATTGATGATCTGACATTTTAGGAAAATGATGATTAGCTCACTGAAACCTCTTAATGCCAATAACGGTATAAAACGATATGTTTTACTTGAAAGAGGACCTTAGAAAAGGTATGGTGTGCCTCATGATGGTGGCATTCCCATTTTCTTATTAAGGATGCCTTAGGTTGCTCTTTTCTTATCAACACATTTATTTTTCTAACACTTCATGGCAAATAATTTAGTCTTAATTGTTCACAATATTGCTTGTAGGACAATGTCTACATCGTGGAGTACGACGCCCTTCATCTGGATTTAGGAAAGGTAGGATTTCAGTGATAATTGTAGGATGTTGGCTATGTTATTGATCTTAAGATGCTACCCATGCTTCATTCTCTCAGCATCGTCTCTCATCTTATGACATGCCTTTCAAATGTTCTCTTCAATCTAGGTCATGTTCATAACCATGGAAAGCTAAAAGTAAGGTCTTCTTTCTATTACAAATCTGTGTGGTGTTCTTTGTCACGGCAATATTCGATTGCAATTGTCTTAGATGTTAATACATTTTCACATGTCGAATACACTTTCCTTGTCAGAAAATTTTTTTACATCATCCTACCTCACAGTGACATGGTGAGGAAGAACCAATCGGATCGCTTTAATTAGTAATAATTACGTAATTGCTCGAGAAATTAACACTAATTTACTCGATTGTCACATTTTGATTGGTCCTTCACCACGTCACGTGATGAAATATAATCACCTAAGAATGTCTCCCCTTATCAACAATGTATTGCCATATATAGTCCTGGCCACGGTTCCTAAACCGAACGGTTCTGGTTCCGTGGCCGCATGGAATCGGCCCTGAACCTTCAAAGGGAAGGTTTAGGGACGGTTCGGAACCGGACGGTTCGGAACCGGACGGTTCGGAACCGGACGGTTCCGGTTCAAAATTACGGTTCCGTCCGGTTCTGAACCGAATGGTATTAAAATTAAATAAAATTTAATTTAATAAAGAGTTCGTTATATAGATCATAGTTAAATTCTTGATACGTATAAAATTTTTACAATCATTAATAGTCAATTTTACAAATTTTAAGATTTAAATAATGATTTATACAACAAACTTATTTATATTTTATATCTAAATAGTTAAAAAAAAAACAATTGAAATGGGGCAGGGGCGTAGTGGGGCAGGGGGGCGGGACAAGGGGTGTAGTGGGGTAGGGGAGGAGCGGGGTGGGGTGGGGTGGGGTGGAAGGGGGTAGGGGACAGGTGGGAGAATTTTTTTTTAATTTTCCTACGGTTCTGGTTTGGAACCGCCGGTTCAGGGCCGGTTCAAGTTTAGGTTCGGAACCTGCTGTTCCGATTTCAAAGACAGGTGGAACCGGCCCTGAACCTTAGCCCTCACGGTTCGAGGACGGTTTCGTGCCGGTTCCGGGCTCAAACCGGCCCGTGGCCGGGACTAGCCATATACACTACCCTTGCTACTATTCCATATGCAGTCCTACATATTTCTTTAATGTTTTCGACTATCATTCCTCTAGGATGCCATCTTTATCGATTGCAATGTCCCTCATCATCTCACATTCAACTGTCAGGAGCATGAAAACATTTCACGTGAGAAAGCACCTTCACTTGCATTTAGAAAGGTATGCTTTGCTTGACCATGGTAACATGTTGACTTTGTTATTCATTTGCCTAGGCTACTTTTTCCTTCCGAGGACATCTATTTTTAAGAAGAATTTATTAAGTGATCATATCTTATCATAATGTGAGAAAATGCTAGTCAAAATATGATAAACGAGTAAATTAATATTAATCACCAAAGCAGTTGTCATAATTATTACAGATCAGCCAATTTAGTTAGTTCTTCCTCATCACATTATTGTGAGATAGTACCATCTAATTTTTTTTTCTTTTTTTGACACTTTGCTTTCATAGAATTTAATTTCACCACTTCATATTTTTTCCTTGGTGGGACTTGATGACTATCTATTGATAACTGTGCCATCAGAGAAATCTAGGACATCTCTCTATCATAATAATCGTGGATAGCTAATCTGTATTGTCTTGCATATGATGGCAATCCTTTAGCACAATTGCCTTGGATGCGCTACCTCTTTTTTACATCCAAAGAATGTTTTTTCATAGTGATAATATCTACAGTAACATTTGAAGAATGTTTGATTCTCCTTGACCTGTACCTCATTTTCCCACTAAAGAGGGTTGCCTTTTTCAAAGACAAACATGTACTTCAATAGATAAACTTTGTGATAGCAAACTATCTTCTTCCCATTGCACTCACGTTTTTTCAAGCCATTGAAATCTTCCCAGTGCAATACTTTTTGTTGGATATGAACTTAAAACTTTTAATTTCATTCATCTTATAATTGCTCTACTCCAATTTGTACTCCCTCAAGCTCAGGCCCTGCCCAAGTCTTTAGATTGTTGGAGTCTTCCATGCTCACAACTGCTCCAGAGTTGCGAGCCTTGACAAAACGGTCAGTCACTTCTCCTTTCTGTTCTCTGTTGTGCACCGTGATTTATAATTGACTCCAGTTTGTCAAATATCCTCCCCTTCCCAAGTTTGAATCCTTGGAGTTAGTTTGCACCTTTAGATTTACTTTGCTCCGTACATTTATTGGTGTGCGTATCGGCCATGTGAATTAGTCTGGCAAAACCTGAATACTTCTTAATATGAAAAGAAAGACTCCATTTTTATTCAAAAGCAACTATTTGCCCGCTCCATTAATTTTGAAATTCTACTTGCTTATTAGCTATTGCAGGGTTCGGCTATTATTATTGTCAATCTTCAATTATATCGTCCTTTGTTTATCATTACTAGTTTATGACAAGTCCTCCCTCGATTATTTATATATTTACATAAATAATTGCAGTTATTCCAATCACCCTGCATCATAGCTACTCAATATGTGACCTTCTACAAATTTCATGCACATATTATCCATCTATTTCTTTCACATTTAATTATGTTATGAAATATTCATTACCATCCTTTATAGAAAAAGTAGTGAAAATGAGAAATAGGATTTAAGTACAATTGGTACTTCTCTTACCCTGTGACTTAGAAGTCCTAGATTCGATCTCACCCGTGGGATTTTCGTACCCCTTCTATCTCCTCTTCCTTCTACCATACTTTTTAAGCGTATGTGCTTCCTCTGTATATAAAAAAAAAAGTAGTGGAAAATTATTTTTGCAAGCCAATTAATGAATGAAACAATTATGGTACAACCAAGTCTCAATTTCCACTATTTTATTAGTCACCTTTAGCATTTATTGTATTTAAGTTTTTTTGTTGGGTGCATTTACTATATTTACGATAATATTTTTACCTACTTTTTCACATGATCAAATAGGTAAGTATGCTTTGTTTTGTTCCGAGAAAAAAAGCCAAGTATTTCTTGTACCTAAATTACAGATTGTAAAGCTTCCATCATTTTTCGATTCTATTTACCAATGACACTCTAATACAATATAGAATATTACCATATATTCATATAAAATTCCTCTCCTCGTGAAATTATCATTTCCCTTATTCTTTTTTTGGTCAATAATTGCATATATCATCTATCTATTACTTATTTAAGCAAATCTGTGATAACTTTGTAATTATTTTCGAGTTCCAAAATTGTCTTTTCACAAAATTAATTTCAAAGTACATATTTCATCATTACAATGGTTTAAATGGTCTTTTACAAACCTTATGATTACTTATCCCTTCCACTACCCATTACAACCATGTTCTCTTCTTTGCATTTCTCATGGGCTTCCAAGTTAACAATGAAACCAACTCTAATTGCATTCCTTCTATATCATGCTCCATTCCTTTTTTACTGGATAAGTCTTCTCTAAATCTTTTGTCGGGAAATCATGCACTTCCTCTCAATCAAGAGGTTAATGGTCTTCATTTATCAATACTAGACATGGACCCATGCTATATACGTGAAGAAAATGAACACAAACAAATGTGAAATATTGAAATAAATTTTTATAATTAGATCATTTAGTTATATCTTATTGCAATTTAATTCATTTAAAATTCGTTAACTTAAAGTAATAATTATGGCATTCTCAATTGTCATTAGTATACTATGACAATTTTATATTTTTAAATTTTACAATTTCAAATTATTCGTTCAGAAAACATGATAGACTTTTTTTGTCAAAATTCTTTATATGGAGTGAGATGAGAAAATTTGAGTAGTTGTAAAAAGATTTTATTGTTAAAATTGTAGATATAGAGTGAGGGAAAAAAATTGAAATTATTATTTAATCTTTAACATAGAAATTAGATGCATGTCATAAATTTTAATATATAAATTAGATGGATGGCAATTATGAAAAATGAAAAAGATACCAACTTCACAAATATTTGCATATAATACCTCCCATTCTTTCTCTACGAATTGTGATCAAGGGCCATGTTTATGACACCTCCCCTACAAGGTATTTCAAAACATTCCTATCAATAACAAAATTGCGTCAATTCTTAGCCTTTAGTATTTGTTTTGTTTGATTTATTTTTCTTCTATCCAATTATTTCTACTCTCAAGAACATTAGAAAGAGCCATATTTTTGACAAGTTATATTTATAACCATGAGAGTGAGTATGTTGAGTTTAATGAGGAAGTTTATGAACCAAGCAAATCTAATACGAGCAGGGAAAACTTGATTTTGCACATGCTATCCCACTATAAAGTATTCACAAGCACAAAAATTCATTAAGAGATATGTTTGTTTATGAAGAATTGTCTCAAGCATGGCGGTAAAGGAGGCAAGGGAAAGCATGCAAGAGAAATTGTGTTGACGCCTTCATAACGGAGTAATATTTTCTACATTCCTAAGGTGATAGGCCCTCTAATTCGAATTCCATGACTAGTTGATAATGAAAGGAAACCAGCTATGGGCTATGTATATGAAACCGTGGATAAAGCTAAGGAGGTTATCATGAGCTTATTCAATGGAAGAGAGCATAAATATAAGGATGTTTTCAAAATCATTGATGAGCGATGGGAAGTTCAGCTCCAATATCCTTTGTATACTATTGGTCATTTCCTTAATCCCGAATTCTTTTATGATAATCCAAAGTGGAGTTTGATGAGGAAGTCACTAAGGGCCTTTTAGCTTGCATATCAAAGCTGGTTTCAAATGAGAATTTGTATAGGAATTGTCACTATATAAGAAGGTGGAATGCATTTTTGGTTTTCATTTGGTGGTCAAAACGAGAAATATAAAGGCTCTAGGTAAAAAAGATTATTTCTATGTATATAAAAATTAGCATTATATTGGCGTTTTAAATTTGTAAATTTTTTATTCTTTAAATTTCTTTTGTAGCTGAATGGTGGGGATTTGTAGAAGAGCTCTACTCCTACTTTGCAAAAACTTACACTCAAGATTCTTAGTCTCACATGCAATGCATCTGGATGTGAACACAATTGGAGTATATTTGAACAGGTGATTTTGTCTTATATACCAATATTTAGTGCTTAGTACTTTTATCAAACTAGCATGAATATTATACTCACTGTCCTTAATGCTTTGTGTAGTTATAGATTCACATCAGGAGAAGAAACAGGATAGATACAAAAATTGAACTATTTAGTTTATATGAAGTACAATCAAGCACTCAAGACTCAATACGATTGTAAGGATGCCATCAATCCAATTACTTTGACAGCATAGATGATGGTCATGAGTGACTAATTGGAAAAATGGGAGTAGGAATTGGTGAAGATGAAGATGCAAAAAATGAGTTTTTGGTAATGATGACGATGTAGGTAACAACTTGACTTGGGGTGTTGTGGCTAGAGCAATTGGGGTTGGAGGACCCGCTACAATAGGAGGCAAGCCAAGTCAATTCAAGGAAAATCAAGTATTGGTAGTTCTAAAGGCTCGATAAAGCATAACTTTGAAGATGAAGAAGCGAACTCCAATGAACCAGAAGATAATGTTGAAGAATACAACTCCAACAATGAAGTAATTTGTCATAGTTTTTGTGATGAAGATTTTGATGATAATATGTAGACATTAGGAGGATCAGAAATTTTATTTTGTTTGATAGATGGCTTTGAGTTGCTAGTTTATTTAGTGGATTATGAACTCATTTTGCTATTTTCTTCCTTGAATGGCTAGTTTGTTTGTTTGATGAATCATGGGTTATGAACTCTTAGTTTTACGTTGCTAGTTTATTGCATGAGAATAGTAAATATATTTCCTTTATAAGATGTGCCTTGCTTCACTGAAGCGAGCTCCTTTTTTGCACTTTGCACTTCAGCCGATATGGGATTCTTTGCTCCTTAAGCGTGCTTTATGCTTTTGACAACTTTGATCAAGTTTGACGTATGTAAGTGAATTTGAGAAAGGGCTTTCCTATTGTTTTTCTTCCGATGTCACGATGAGGGTATCTTATCAGACCCTAACAATGTACCATCCAAATCCATCTAAGTGAGACAATTTGCATCCTGACTTGCCACACTGAAAATCTAGTGTTCCAATTCAACATACTATCATATTTCAATGTCAACATGGTGAAATCCAGATGCTCTTATATCACTTGCTACAAAAACTGAGCGAAAAACAAATAGGTAATAGATAAGAAAAGAAGAACATACATATTTATGCGGAAAATCCTAGATGGAAAAATCTATAGGTTGAGAAGTGAATTTTTTATCTTGACAGATTGGCATAATAGGAGTGGATATCAGTAATAGAGACTTACAAATAAAAAAAATCATAATTTTCAAATATATAAAACCCTAATTACAAAGTAGGTCTAAAAAAAATTTTTGGCAGGCCCATCAAATAGGTCCATCATAGACCCCTCAAAATTTTCTCAAAATTATTTTTCAACCATAATGGCTAGAGCTAATAACTTTTCAAGTTAGGCCACATAGAATTCATGTCAACAAAATTAACAAATGAATTTTTTTAAAATTCATTTAAAATCGAAAAAATGGGCATTCACAAGTTTTTTAAAGAATACTCATTCTATTAGTTTTACTAAAAAAAATTCAACTAATGGAATGAACATGTGAATTTCAACAATGCAACTACATAAAAATATAGAGAAAAAGATAGCAAGATACCTCTATGTTTTGCTTTTATTGAAAATGAGTCATGCATATTTCAAAGTCACAAATTAAATCCTATATGTTTCCAGCTATTACAAAATCGACTTCACTCCGTCACTGGCATTAGTAGGAGCTGACATGGAATTGACGCCATTGTTTTAACAAGTGGTAAATTTTTAATACTGATGTAAATATACAAAATTGACTTCACTCCATCACCGGCCTTTAGTAGGAGCTAACATGGCACCGATGCTACTGTTCTAATAAGTGGTTTCATTTTTTAATACCGATGTAAATATTTCTAATTCTACGTGTACAGTGGGGGTTACAAATATTATTTTCTTTCTACTCCCAAAGTAAAGAAATTCCTCATTTGCCTTTTATTACTCATCAAATTTGCAAAATAATACCATCAAAATCCTAGCTTACAAAATCTCTCCTTCAGCATCTCTCACCTCAACCTTCGAATTCATTCAGAATGAATTTGCATCTAATTTTGTCAAATTCTCCAAAAAAAAAAATGAATACAAACCTCATCATACACCACATGTTGCATCGGCAATTACTGCCTTAAACGAGCATGAAAATGGAACTGACAAACAAATGAAATTCACCATTGAAATAGAATATGATACCCAAAAGGAACAATTTTTTCCTGATACAGTGGACAAATGACCGAAATCCATATATTGGAATTGGAGAGGGTACTTTCGAAAGCGAGGCCAATCGAACGAGTGGAGTAATGGCGAGCTCGAATTCTTGTAAGAGATGCATTGCTCCAATTGGTCGTAGAGATTAATGTGGAATCAATCTTTTTTTGAACTCTGGAAGCTAGCACTATTGTCAACTCACCAACGAAGTTTAGGAGAGGCTCAAGGTCGAAGGTTGAGTAGAGGGACTAGTCAGTGGAGGCATGGAGCTACGACTTGCAGACAAACAAGGGACTGGCCCAAGGGTAGGTTGTGCTGAGGTGGCAAAGGATATCAATGAGGTACTCGTGTGGTGACTCAACCTACTCGAGGATACACGCAACAGTCATCGAGCTCTCTCACCACACCGAAGAAGGAACTAGTGTTGTTAGCCGGGCCGGTTCCGGTCCGAGTCAAGCCAGTTCATGAATTGGCTGGGCCGAGCTCAAACCAGACAGGGAAGCAAAAGGTCCAATTCGGTCCGGGTCAACGTTTGTGCACAGATGAACCGGCCCGGACCCGTCATACAGACGATCCAGTCATGGTCTGGTCAGGGCCGAGCCGGTCTGAACCAGCCAGATTTTTTTACTTTTTTTGAATTTTTAGGGTATTATTTAGGATTTTATGTATAATTTAAAAAATGAAAAAATTCGTTGTTAGGATTCGAACCTGGTCTGGTCAGGGCTGAGCTTGTCTGAACCGGCCATATTTTTTTTTATTTTTGAATTTTTAGGGTATTATTTAGGATTTTATGTACGATTTAAAAAATGAAAACTTTCATTATTAGGATTCGAACCTAGATCTACTCGTTGAAAGTCAACAATCTTAACTAGTTGGACTAATCATATTTTGCTTATATTTTTACATTCAACATTATATAATTAGTTAAATTAAGGTATGTTTTATTTTTATCATTTGCAAATAAACTTGAATTGTTTATTTTTAAATAAAACTAAAAGATATAGAAATTTCAATTTAAAAAACCATTCGAGGATGAATTGATATTTTTAGTTAAAAACTCCTATTAAGAACCATACTCATCAATTGTGATCGAAAATTTAGAGAAAGACTTGAGAGAATAGAGTAGAATTGAGAGATAAAAGTAGAATATTGGGGTGAATTAGATTGGTGGATAGGGTGGTATTTATAGTATTTTAAATATGATATAAATTATATAATAATTAAAAAAAAAAAGGAGAGACGTCACCTGGCCAGCGAGTCTACCTAGAGAAGAGGTTAGCAGGGGGTCGTGGGGCCCACATGTCAGGCCTCTTTTTTTTGGGGGTGCACGTGGTAGGCAAATGTTACTGTAATAATGTATCAGTTCGGTCACAGCTCCAGGGCACGAATGGGCCAATTCGGTTTCGATTCAACGGGTCATTTTTGTCGACCCAACCCGTAACCAGGCCTCAACCAGTAGGGGCCGGGCCGGACCGGTTCAATGGCCGAACCGACCCGATTAACAACTCTAGAAGGAACTATCAATTAGGAGTTTTCATTTATTTATCACTATTTAGGGTTTTAAAAATTATTATTTCAGTGGCATATCTGTATTCTTAATATACTAAACAAGGTTACAATCCATTCCTAACCTCTATGTGGCGAACTGTGGAATTTTCAATTTTCATTAAAAAAAATTTTGTGATGTCCACACAACCCTACATGCTATTTTCCTTCGCTTTTGCCTGCTGTGAAATTTTCTTTTTTTAGTTTTTAAAGCTTTTCTGTGTAGTGAGGTCCACACAACCCTCCACTCTATCATCATTTGTTTGTATTTGCATTTCCTTTTCTTTATTTTCCCTTTCGTTTTTATTTTCTGTATTTTTTTCCCTTCAATGTACATAAATCTAACATCACTTTAGCTTGTGTCACCATTTTTATATCCACGATGTAACGTGCAGCTATGCTAGGAGTATCCTTGCTATTCACATTATTGTATATTCTTTTCACCATCGTTTTATTTTAACAAATTATAAATATTTGTTTTCTTATTTTATTAATTTATATCTCCATTGCAAAGCGCAAGTTTTACACTAGTTTGATAAATAATGAGGAGTAAACAAGTAATTACTTTGACTTAAAAATTTTTTTAAAAAAATTTAACCCCTTTGTACATATCAGATTAAAAATATCCATGTTAGCACCCATATTGGTGCTAAAAGGTGACATATTATGTTGATTTCACAGTGTCATGTTAATGTTAGCTTACAATTAATGTTACGTGACAGTGAGAACTAGATGTTACAATGGTGAGTAAAAAATAAGACTTGTTTTGTTACTTTTAAATATGTAGAATTTATTTGTAGAATGCGGTAAATATATACAATTTACGCTGTCTTTTTCTCTAAAAAAATAGAATGAATAAGTTAACATTCCATTCCACTCGATTCCCTCTTATTGATATCTACCCAAACATTTGAGGTTCTACCCACCCCTCTGTGCGCAATGCTAGAGGATGCCCCTTTGCTTTACAGTGTATAAATGAGTCATATAAGTTTAGAAAATGATCAAAAGAAGATGACATAAAGTGAAATAATAAATCTTAATTATGAGAACTAAACTCAGAACCTTGATTTTAGGTTGGAGCGACACCATTTTATTAGGCTCCTCTATGGAGATGGCCCATTTAATCCAAACAGGTTGGTTCTAGTTAGCCCCACTGGCTTCTTGCGGCTCCTTAGCTCGCTCTCATTGAAGTTAAATTATATCAGGGCATCACTGCTGAGACCAAGATGTGTGACTATCCATCCACTAGCCCAAGTCACATCATTGAAGCTCATCAGTCCTTCTCATTGGAGAATTAGGGGGAAAAAGGTTACCACGAGGTCTGACAATTGAGGAGCCATCCCCTAAGTAGGCTTATTTTCTCAGAAAATCACGAACTGTGTAAGAATTTCATAATCTAGTATGAATTATTCTTTTTACTCAGAAAATTATAAAATATTCAAGAATTTTCTAATTTAACACGTTGTTAATTTTATTTATTAATTACTTATATGTACCGTTAATTTTATTAATTGTACCAATAGAGTCTAACAAGGAACCACAGGTGACATCCATTGGTTAAAAAAATCACAAACCACTGTCGAATTCTTTATTTTATTACAAGGATGAATGTGCTAATAGATATGCAAATAGATGTTCATTATATTTATGACCAGATAGACACTAGTATGATGACACATTAGACTCTATTTGTACAATCAATAAAATTAAAGGTCAAAATTAATGGCATGATAAATTTGGGAAAATAGAGCACGGTTTCTAATTTTATGAAAAAAGATAGTTCGTTATAAATTGAAAAATTATTAGATAGTTTACGATTTTCTGCCCTTAATTACAACATCTAAATAGATGCAAGCTATCGGGATTTCAAATTTTCAATTACCTTAGAAAAGATAAATGCAAGCAAAAATTCACACTAGGATCTAGTTATGATTTCCAACAAGAAATTATGCTTTCTGCTGTTCCTTTCTCTGATTCGATTCATGTCAGTGGATTAATAGCTGGTCTTGAATGGCTTGTATGACTTAAGGTCGACCACAATACCCTCAACCGATCCAGCGGCAGCAGCGATGGAGATGATTAGGCAGGCCACGCTTAAGATTTGGAGGCAGATCCACTTGGTGCTCCATTTTGGGATCTTCATTTGAGCAATGTACATCTCGATCGGGAAGTAAACAGTTAGCGGCCAAAACCCTAGTGCCCCAAGAAGACCAACCACATCGTTGAAGAAAGGGAGCAACATGGAGATAACCGTCGTAATGATCACGAAGATTGTCCTCCAGACCAGCCTAAAGATGTTGAGCTTGTAGGGCTCGAAGCCCGGGACAGGGACTTTGATTTCCTTGGTGATGAACTTGCTCCCGGGGAACCATTTTGCAGCATGCCTCTCAATGAATGCAAAGAGGGGCTGGCAGTAGACCTGGTATGCTCCGATGAGGTGAATCACTATGGCAGCATTTGCTATGTCAACAAGCCAGAAAGGGTTGTAGAAACCGAAACCGGTGAGGAGATTCCCGGGGGCCAAATCCCCAAAAGCAGCATACCCGAAGCACCCACAGAGCATGTAGAAGAGAGTTGTGACTGCAACACTGATCAAGGTTGCCTTCTTCATTGTCTTGGCCTCCGATGGTGGCGACTTGACGGTGTCCTATTTCATAATAAATTTACCACACTGGTGAGTGACTTCCTGTCGCCCTTGTTGGCACATAACATCCATCTGATCTCGGATAGTTTAAGATACCTGAATTTCAATGAGGATCATGGAGTAAGAGTAAGCAAAGGCCATGTCTCCGAGAGCCTGGAAGCTATTCCATATCTTCTGGGCTGGAGTCACGGTTCCAATACTGACCCCTGTTATACTTCCCCTGACTTTCCTGTTTTCAGCAACCTTGGCAACCCCGAGGCCGAGACCGATGGTGGAGTAGGTGAAAGACATGATGGCAGCCAGGATGGAGAGCCACCACAGCTTGTCGAAGTCAGGAATCTGAGACAAGATTATCTCGATCACCCCGAATGCGATCATGTATGGGTTGCTGCTCGTATGACAAGGGTTTCCATCTCCCTTCCTATGGAAGCAGTTCGATCTATGAATGGCCCTGTTCAATTCAACAGAAAATAATACCTCAGTTTAGTGCCAGCAATTCTTCACGATCGAGTTATATAATTTTTACGGAAATGCCTGTTGGGCACTCACACCATGCTGATAGAGGAAGCAATCGTGTAGCCAATGGCAGTTCCAAACAGGTTCAGGTACTGAACTAGCCCACAAAGGTTTACTTTAAACCCACCTGCAACAATTCCACCAGAACAAAGAATGCCATAAGGAACACCATGAGAATACTTGATTGATTGAGATTATTCAACATATCGGTTTGAATCCTATTAATGGGCAAAATTTATATTTCCGACCCGGCTTGAATCTGACCTATGGAAGTTTCAAATAACAGGCGCATACACTAAAAAGAAAAAGATTGACTCACCCAGATTCGATCGGACGGCCTCCATGTACGTGTAGTTGCGCTTTCCGGTGACTGGGTCGCCAGAACGGTAGCAGGCAGCGAGGAGGGAGGAGGTGTAGTAAGTCACGAGGGAGAAGAGGAACAGCACTGCGGGCCCCGCAATCCACCCGAGCTGCGCCGTGGCCCAAGCCAGAGACAGCACTCCCGACCCGATTACCGCTGTTATTATGTGTGCGCTTGCGGTCCACACGGTTCCTGCAGCCACCGGACAAAACCAAACATCATCAGAACAACACCATCTAGGCCACTCTTTTGCATCTTTTGTTTCAGAAATCGAAATGATAAACATTTCTCGATTGATCACCAGTTCTCTTGAGACGGCCGTCGTCGTCGAAACACTTGGAGCCTCCTGGCGGTTGCGTATCAAGGGAGACATTGAAGGCTTGGTTGGGGGGAGCTGCCAAGTTCTGTTGATCCATCTTGGGAATAAAACACAAACCCAATATGCGAAAACAGAGTCGAGCTTCTGCGACTTCCGCCGAACAATGAGTCTGGTGCAAATTGAGTGCTGTGTATTAATTCGCAGCTGGGCTTCTTCTTCTCTCTTGATTACTCTCCGGAACAGAATTCCGAGAAAGGGAATTCGGTGTAATGGTATCCCAAAAAGTGGATCCAAAGAGGCAGATGGGTCTCTCTCTCTCTCTCTCTCCCCCTCTCTCTGTGGGAGAGCAGCTGATAAATTTCAGGCGAAGCGATAGGGATTGAGGATGAAGAGAATGCGGGAGGGTATTATGTAGGAAATGTGTGCGGCGGCAAGGGGGAATGAGTGAGAGAGCCACGTGATGGAAAGGACACAGCGGCGAACGCGTTATTCAACGACGACGGGCTTCAGACCATTTCTGTGGCTTTAGCTCGGGAAGGGACAACTCGGGATGCACGTCAAAATAACTAGCGACGGATTTCGGGTATAAAAACGTAATGTTGGGCATTAGATCCTGAGTATTATAAAGATTAAAAGCATCAACATATCCTTAAACAAAGGTTTTATATTCGAGTTTTCGTGCATGGAGAAAAATTAATTCCAATCCAGCTAGGAGGACCCACGGTGAATTTTTTTCATTCACAAGATTCGAATATGAGATATTACTTGGCGAGAAGAAGTGTTCCTGTCATCTCAACTAATTCACTTTGGTTAGCAGTATATTTTCATGCCATAATAAATTTTACACTCAAATAATGTAATTTACAATATAAAATATATTACGGGGAATTTTATACCAAAATAGACGCATCTTGAATGTTAAGCGCACACCCAATGTGAAACAATGCTTGTCAAATGCTTACCCGAATGGAACAACGCACTTTGAGAAGAATGTTGTTTTGACACCTCGATAAAAAAATTATTGTTGTTTTGACACAAAGGGACAAGCTGAATGTCGTGCCCACGTGGACACGAGGGCATGATTAATAGCGAGTCATAAAGAACAGCCTTGCGTAACTGTTTTCTCCTTTGTCACTCCAATTTAAAGAATAGAACAATATTGTAGTCCTGTCGGCATAACTTTCTCATCTTACTATTAAGAGCGATGATTTAATGATCTAAAATTTATTTTTATTTGATTTGATGAAATCGATATCCCAATTTTAAATCTCTCTTTATTGAAAATTATCACAATGAACACTTTGAGTATGATTTTAGGCAAATACCAATTTTTTAACTTATATTAGGTTATTAATAATGTTACATTTACCGATCAACATTAATACTAATTAATCAGTTTGTCTAATATATTTAAAATTAAACAAAAAAACTAAAACATTACGTTATGAGTATGTCTGGATGACTATTGTTGCTCTTTTTTATTCAATGGATAAAGACACAAATTTTCTCATCCATTATTTCTTATCCTTTTTTTCCCCTCTAAATTCAATTTTCCTCCTTTATAATTTTAGAAAAGCATTTACAATAAATTTTGAATTCCTTTCAAGTGAAATAATCTCTTTCTTTTATATAAGTTCCAGGATTTAGATTTATAAACTGAAAAAATTCGCGATTTACTTGTGTCTTATATCTTAGTGTGCCAATTGTATTCAATTTTTTATTAAGATACGTCATTAAATTTTTAGATACCAATTAAAATGAGATAAAATTAAAGTGCACACAAATTTTTTTTTGCCCAAACTGCCCTTTTCGCCTTCCAATTGCCACATCCGTGAGACTTTTAGCGAGCCGTCCTCTTTCCTTCCACCACTTACTCGTGTACTTGTAGTTCTTGACATCCTCTTCACTTTTTCGCCGATTGAAGCTCAGATTTCTTCATGTTTTTAAAGTTTCTTGGATTTTTTTAAATTTTTTTAAATTTTTTGTATTTTTAATTTTTCAATCTGGAAAAAATAATTATTTATATACTTTGAAGTCTAAATTTCTCTTTATCAAATTACAAACGTGATAAACGATTATTGGTTAATAATATTACACAGTAATACTGTCACGTGGTATCACCAATACACCAAAAAACTTTCTCCTCCACCACATCACCTCTCCTGCCCTCTCGCTTTCGAGGGCAAGAAATAATAATAACAGCAAAAATTGTAAAATTAAATGCAATTATGGAAGAAAAATCCAAAAATTCCCGCTAATAATGTCAAGAAGAATACAAAAACAACGGGGCCAGTCTCTGGCAACCATTTGATTTTATTTTATTTTCTTTTACCTATCTCAATGCCAGCTAAGAGTCGTCGATCATTGAAAGTCATGTTCCTTGTTGGATTTTTCTGGAACAGTCTAGGAATAAAATGACTACTGACATCTGATATGCAGGGTGGATTTATCGTTTCTGAAGGTGCAAGATAATGTTTGGTAAAATGCAATTGTTCATTCGAAGAAAATTTCCATATAACATGAGCCATCAATGGTGGAAGTCTTTATCAAACCGTGCAGGTTTGAGACATCCCATACATAACTTCAACTCACATATTGATAGAATAGGTGAAAAGCTACCAAGAGGGGTTGGGCCGAGTGGTAAGCAGCTCGGTGCCGCTTAAGGAGGTCTCGAGTTCGAGACCTCACGTACGCAGACACCCCTCTTGGGAGCCTCACCCGCCATTGCCAAGCGTGCGACCCGGGGCGACCAACGGATTAGTCAAGTATGGTTGGCTGAAAGATGCCATCTCACCGCTGGTGGGGCCTGCTTGGATACCGTGGCTGGCGACCAAAAAAAAAAAAAAAAAAAAAAAGGTGAAAAGCTCCAGATTTGATGGCTATCAATTTTGCAAGTAAATTTTTCCTGTGACTGATAATTGATTTTAATAATTAAAAAAAAAACATTGATGAGCTTGTGACCAAGAATTCATGATGTGATTGATTTAGACTGGGGAATAACTATCAAGTACACTATCAATTTAGAAAAATTCTACCGTCCAGCAATATTACCGTCCTTGGACAATCCTAGCCATTCAATTTTTTCATTTAATCTCAGCCACTCATTTTATTTGCCAGTTGCACCGGTTGCCAATCAGCCTCATTCCCCCTAGTGTTGTTAATCGGGCCGGTTCGGCCCGTGAACCGGCCCGGAACCGGCCCGTATGAACCGTGAACCGGACCGGACCGGTGATGAACCGTAACCGGCCCGGCCCCTACGGGTTGAGGTCTGGTTACGGGTTGGGTCGGCAAAAATGACCCGTTGAACCGGAACCGGCCCGGACCGTTTGCGACCCGGAACCGGCCCGGAACCGTTTGCAACCCGGAACCGTGACTGGCCCGGACCGGTCAATTAAAAAAAAAAGAGAAAATATTAGAAAGCCTAGCCACGTGGGCCCCACGCTGCCATCCCACCACCCACCCCCTGACACGTGGGCCCCGCACTACCACCCCAGCCACACCCCCTGACACGTGGGCCCCACTCCCTGACTACTTTTTTTTGAAAAAATTATTATATAATTTATATCATATTTAAAATATTATAAATACTTAATATATTCATCAATTTAATTCACTCCAATCTTCTACTCTCAATTCCACTCTACTTTCTTAAATCTCTCTATTTTTTTATCGTAATTGACAGTACGATTCTTTATCCTAGTTTTCAACTAAAAGATCGATTCATCATCGAATAGTTTTTTAAATCGAGATGTCTGTATTTTTTAATTCTATTTAAAAATGAGTAATTCAATTTTTTTAGAAAATAATAAAAATCAAACATACATTAATCTAATTAATTATATAATACTAAACATAAAAATATAAGCAAAATATGATTAATCTAGTTAGTTAAAATTATCGACTTTCGAATTCTAACAATGAAATCTTTCATTTTTATTTTAAAATCGTACATAAAATCATAAATAATACCCTAAAAATTCAAAAAATTTAAAAAAGAAAAAAGAAAATAATTTTGGCCGGTTCAGCCCGGCCCGGACCGGACCGGACCGTGACCGGACCGCCAATGTGACGGTTCCGGGCAGGGTCACTCGGGGCCGAACCGCCGACCCGGACCGGACCGGACCGTTTGCTTCCCGGTCCGGGTCGGGCCCGTCCCAGCCGGTTCATGAACCGGCTCGACCCGGACCGGAACCGGCCCGAACCGGCCCGGCTAACAACACTAATTCCCCCCTCCCTTTTTTTTTTGAAAAGCTATCAACAAAAGAAACAGAAAGGTGAGTAATGGGTAGAACCGATCGTGTCCAGCTATTCTGTATTTTCATAATATTTGAAATTTATCTTATATAAGAATATTTTTAAATTTTAGATTTGAACCCTACTATGTTGAATTAGGAATAAGACCCTACTAGAAATTACCCTTTTGAAAATTGTCTATTATTCTTTCCTTTTTACTTATATTAATAAAGAATTATTTTTGGGTACATACCATATTGTATCCAAAAACTTAATGGCACTTATTAATCTTGTTTTAAGTCAAGTTGGTCCATTAAAAAGATAAAACTCTCTCAATATAAGTTTTTTCTATATATAAGACTTGAACTTGAGACCTTGCTTAAGAGAAAGAGATGCCTTACAATTTCAACTAATTTATATTGGTTAATAAATAATTATTTTGATACAATAAAAACATCAAATACATGTAGTAAGTATATCAACCGAAAATTCATGAACATATGAAGCCCGCCCGGTGGAGAATCATCAAATAGCATGGGGTGACAAATAACATAAGCATTGGGTGACAAATAACATAAGTGGAGCATTGATGCTCATTAACGATCATAGCGTAGTCCACATTGTTGGCAACCTTAAGGGTCACTTGCATCAATCCCTACCACCAAGAAATTATGCCATTACTCATCGAACATATAAATATTGCTTATATTAACAATCGACTATTCATATGCATAAGCTGATATTCATTGTCCTCATTCGTAAACATTGTTTATGGTGACAGTCGACTGTCTATACGAAGAGTCAATTGTTTAAACTGTCAGATCATTTGAATTATCCTCGTCTATAAACATTGCTTATATTGACAATCGACTATTCATATGAACAATTGACTGCCCAAACTTTTTGATCATGACAATGTTTATTATTTATAAATGCTGCTTATATTGACAGTTGATTGATTACAAAGATAGTTGATTGTCTTTCTTTTTAAATCAATATGTTCGTTTGCAGGACTTACGCTAACAATCGTTCTCAGTTTCAACTGTTGCTTATGTTGACAATTGATTATTTATATAGATAGTTGATTGCCTTTCTTTTCAAATAAGTATATTCATTTGTAGGACATGAGTGTGCAAAATATGTAAGCTTTTGAACCCTTGTGTCCATGCTTATTCTTATGTTAATATTGGACTATTTAATTAACGAAAGTTAGAGTTAATTCAGAGAAAATTTAATGTCATGATCATCATTTAAGTTAAAGGTGATATCTTTTTATAATAGTGATATTTGAAATTCAAAGTCCTCTACCTATCCCAATGTCGCTATTAATTAGAACAAGATACCTAGCATTTTTGTATTATGATAGAATATTGTGCCAAAAATGAATTAGTTTAAATGGAGCAAATTTGTTATATTTGGGACTCTTTAAGTTTAAGCTATAATATTTTTTAAAAAAATTTATATATAAGATTTAAAGAGTTTCAAAAACAATGAATTAATATAATAGGCAATATCCATAAATATATTATAATTATAATAAAAAGTGGAAATGATTCAACTGAATGAAATCTATAATCATTATAGCTCTTTATATAAATTGCGTCAATTTTTTGGAAATAGTAACATAATTACGATTCAAAGTGATTGGATTACCATAAAATAACTTAAAATTAAGTTGCAATGGCTCAACTCTTCATTTATTCGAGTAAATATCTAAGAGGTTGAATCTGACCAACCTTTCTTAACATATGACTATTTAATTATAATTATTATTTTCCTAAAAATGTGATAACTAATGTTCAAAGAGTTCTAACGGCTGCAAATTCATTCATGATTGTAATATGCTAGCAAATTTAAAGTCTTTGCGACCATCTTGTAAACATTACTTATATTGACAGTCGACTGTGTAAATAAACAGTAGGTTGTCTAAACTTTTAGATCGAGGTAACCACTTTTATTTGTAAAATACTACTTATATTAATAATTGATTGTCTAAATAAATAGTTCACTGCCTAAATATTCCAACAAATATGACAAAAAAAACCAATTCTAAATATTATTTACATTGATAGTTGACTGCTTACAATAAATAGTCGACTGTCTAGATTTTCATATGAAGATGATTGCTCTTGCTTGTAAATATTTCTTGTTTGGTAGTCGACTATCTATGTGAACAGTCATATGTTTTTATTTTCAAGTCAATGTGGTAGTCACAATTTCAGAAAAAGAATATCTGAAATCCAAAGTACTCTAAATACATTGAAATCGATCAACATGAGTTCGTTAGAGTGGTAAGACATTTGTTCTCCTTAAATAAAGGTCTTATGTTCGAGTCTTTAAGAATGAAGAAAATTCATGCAGGGATAGTTTTACCCCTTAATGGTCCGACCTGAATTAAATTGAATTAATCAATAGTCTAAAGAATTTCTTAATACCAGTGGTGCACACAAAAAATACATTGAAATTGCATTGAATTATAGTGGAATGATCTTCAATCCTCATATCATAATGGATTATTACACTGAAACCGATTTTGAAGCGAATAAAACTTGTCGGTCTTATGACTCTTTAAATTTTACTTATCACATTTTAAAAAAGTGATAATTGACACTTTAAAAGTTAAAAAAAAGCCATGAATTAACTCTATATTGCATAATAGAAACCAGTATTCGTCAATCAATTGCATGTAATGATAAAAAAAATGAAAATAGTTCAATTGGATTAAATTTGCAATCGCTACGACATATTAAAGAAATTATAAAAGTTTTTCAAAGATACTGACTTTTGAAATTAAAAATGATTGAACTCTAATCATATGACTTTATATTACTATCCAGTGGCTCGGTTCTTCACTTTTTTTTTTTAATGAAATACTCTATTGAAAGTGAGACGAGTTGAAACAAAGCAAATTTTCTTAAGTTATGATTGTTTGAATTTCAATTATTATAATTCTTGAAAAAGTTATTAGTGTAGTTTAGAGTAGTCTAACCATTTCGAATTCATCTTGAATTGTGATGCATCAAGTGACAATGCTCATTTTATGGGAAAATGTTAAAATGGAAGTAGAATGAGCCCAATATGAGCAAATTTGAAGTCGTTACGTGCATTTAATCCAAAAGGGTCACATTATCGGAATAATAATCTCTAAAATTTAAATTCCTCTAAATATCTTTAATTCTCTTTGAATTACAATAAAATGACCTAGTAAGCTCATACTATGATAGAATATTATATTGAAATTCGAATGAGTCTCAATATAGTATATTTGCTAAACTTATGACTCTTTAAATTTTAGTTATCACCTTTTATGTAAAAGTGATAACTAAGGTTTTAAGTGTTTTCAACACCTAAATTAACTCTAGATCGCGACAATATAAGTAGCATCTACCAGTATATCATAAGTAATATGAAGAAAATGGATAAAAATGAAGCAAATTTGCTGAAGATTTGATTGTTTAAATTTCAATTATCACTTTCACTTAAAAAGTGATAAGTGCAATTGAAAGTGGTCCAACAATATCAAATTATTCCCCAGTTGCGATGCACAAATTGAGAATGTTCATTCAATGGGAAAATGTTGAAATGGAAGTAGAATGAGTTAAATCGGAGTATATCTGAAGTAGTTATGAGAATTTAATTCAAAAGTGCCGCGTTATTGGAATGGCAACCTCCAAAATTAAAATCACTCTAAATAACATGAAATTGCTTCAGATTATTTTTTTAAAAAAAACCTACTATGCTCCCACTGTGATAGAATACTCTATTGAAATTTGGATGAGTCTTAACATAGTAAATCTGTTATAGTTATGGCTCTTTAAACTTCATTTATCACATTTCATGCAAGAGTGATAACTTAGTTTTTAAGAGTTTTAAACACCCAAATTGACTACAGATCGCATACAATAGCCAATATCCATCAGCATATTATAAATAAATATGAAGAAAGTGAAAACAATTGATATGGATAAAATTTGCAGTCATTACAGCTCTTTACACTAATCGTATTAGTTTTCCAAAATAGTGACATTTAGAAGTTAAAGTGATTGAACCATGATAAAATCACTTCAAATTACAATCCAATGGCTCAATTCTTTACTTATTAGACGAAATATTGTACTAAAAGTGGGGCGAGTTGAAAAGAAGCAAATTTGCTAACAGTATGACTGTTTAAATTTAGTTATCACTTTTTCTAAAAAAGTGATAAGTGAAGTTTAAAGTGGTTTAACCATATCAAATCCTTCTAAAATTGTGATGCACCAATCGAGAATGTTAGGAAATCATTGAAATGGAAGTAGAATGAGGCCAATCAAAACAAATTTGAAGTTGTTACAAGCATTTAATCCAAAGGTACCACGTTATCGAATAGTAATATTCAAAATTCAAATTCCTCTAAATACTTTGAAATTGCTTTAAATTATAATTAAATAACCTACTAAGCTCACCCTATTACATAATATTGTATTGAAATTAGAATGAGTCTTAACATAGTATATTTACTATACTTATACCCTTTACATTTCAACTATCATTTTTCATATAAAAGTGCTAGCTAGGGTTTTAAGAGTTTTAAGCAATCAAATTGACTTTGGATTGCGATATAATAGACAGTATTCATCAGTATATCATAAAATAACATAAAGAAAGTATAAATGATTGACTTAGGTAAATTTACAGTCATTATAATTCTTTACAATGATCATGTCAGTTTTTTAAAAATAGTAACCTGTGGAAGATAAACTGATTGAATCATGACCAAATTACTTCAAATTATAATCAAGTGGCTCAGTTCTTCACTTATTAGATGAAGCATTGTACTAAAAGGGGGACAATTGAATTGAAACAAATTTGCTAAAGGTATGACTAATTAAATTTTAATTATCACTTTAGATAAAAAAAAAAGTGATAAGTGAAGCTCAAAATGGTTTAACCATCTCGAATTCTTTTGGAATTATGATGCACCAATAGAGAATGTTCATTTAATGGGAAAATATTGAAATGGAAGTAAAAGAAGTCAAATCTGAACAAATTTGAAGTTATTATGATCATTTCATCCAAAAGTGCCACGTTATTGGAATTGTAACTTACGAAATTCAAATTCTTGTAAATACCTTGGAATCTCTTCGAATTACAATGAAATAACCTACTCCACTCACAGTACGATGAGATATTGTATTTAAATTTGAATGAGTCTTAACATAGCATATTTGCTATAGTTATGATTCTTTAAATTTCAGTTATCATTTTTTTGACAAAAGTGATAACTTAAGTATTAAAAGTTTGAAACACCCAAATTAACTCCAGATTTCCACTGTGCCTACTATCATTGATCAATCTATGAAAAGATGCTAAAATAGAAGCAGAATGAGTGAAATAGAAGCAAATTTGAAGTTATTACAATCATCTAAGTTAAATATGCCCCGTTTTTGGAATATTAGCTTTTGAAATTGCAAGTTCTCCACATACCTTGAAATCGTATCGACTCATAATGGAACGATCTGCCCTCGAAACATTATAATGGAATATTATACTGAGAGTTGAAAGAATAAAAATAAAGTAATTTTACAATATTTATGTCTCTTTAAATTTTAGTTATCATTTTTTTAAAAAGTGATAATTAAAGTTTTTAGTATATCAAGCACCTTGAATTTACTACGGATCACGATACACCAATCAATATCTATTCAACTACCTTAATTTATAATTAAAAAAAAAGTGGAAATGGTTGAATTGGATGAAATTTATAATTGTTCCAACTCTATGACAAATCATATCAATTTTTCAGAAATAGAGGTACTAAAAATAAAAGTGATTGAATCACGTGCAAATTACTTGAAATTATAATCCAATAGTTGCATTCTTCACTTCTTCACAAAAATATTCAAGGGGAAGTCGAACGAGTTGAAACAAAGTAAATTCATTGCACGTATGACTCTTAAAACTTAAGTTATCACTTTTCTACAAAAGTGATAACATAGGTTTTTAGAATTTTAAATACCCAAATTAATATCGGATCATGTTGCAACTATCATTACCCATTAGTATATCACAAGTTAACATGAAAAAAGCAGAGTTAGTGGAAATGGATAAAATTTGATGTCATTAAAATGCTTTACGGTGATCGTGTTAGTTTTTTAGAAATTGTGACATTCTGAAGTCAAAGTGATTGAATCATGGCTAAATCACTTGAAATTATAATCGAGTGGCTCAGTTCTTCACTTCTTTCATAACATATTCTATTGAAAGTGGAACGAGTTCAAACAAAGCACATTTGACAAATGTACGACTATTTAAATTTCATTCATCACCTTTCCTAAAAAAGTTCAAAGTGAAGCTCAAAGTGATCTAACAATCTCAAATTTTTCCTGAGTTGTGACGTACCAACTAAGAATGTTTATTTTATGGAAAAACATTAAAATGGAAGTAGAATGATTCAAATCTAAGAAAATTTGAATTCGTGATGAGTGTTTAAATAAAATGTATCATCTTATCGGAATAGTAACTTTTAAAATTTAAATTCCTCTAAATATCTCAAATTGCTTCAAGTTACAATAAAATAATCTACTATACTGACACTACAATAGAATATTATATTGAAATTCAACTGATTCTTAACATATAGTATATTTGTTGTACCTATGGCTCTTCAAATTACAGCTACCACATTTCTTGCAAAAGTAATAACTTAGTTTTTAAGAGTTCTAAATACCCAAATTGACACCGAATCATGACACATTGGCCAATATCCATTAGTATACCATATATAAATATAACGAAAGTGGAAACGATTGACTTGGATAAAATTTACAGTCATTGCAACTCTTTACATTGATCGTGCCAGTTCTTCTATAGCAATGACCTTTGGAAGTTAAAGTGATTGAATCATGACCAAATTACTTCAAATTACAATGTAGTGCCTCAGTTCTTCTCTTCTTTCATGAAGTATTATACTGGAGGTGAGACGGTTGAAAATGAAGCAAATTTGGTTTAGGTATGACTATTTAAATTCCAATTATCGCTTTAGCTGAAAAAGTGATAACCAAAGTTCAAAGTGGTCTAACCATATCAAATTCCTCCCGAATTGTGATGGACCAATTGGGAATGTACATTTTATGGGGAGACATTAAAATGGAAGTAGAATGAGTCAAATCTGAACAAATTTGAATTCATTACGAATATTTAATCCAAGGATGTCACCTTAACGGAATATTAACATTTGAAATTCAAATTCTTCTAAATATCATTATATCTCATTGAATTACAATAAAATAATCTACTATGGTCACACCACACTAGAATATTATATTGAAATTTGAATGAGTTTAGAGATAGTATATTTACCATACTTATTATACTCAAAATTTCGGTTATCATTTTTTCCTCTAAAGTGATGGCTTAGGTTTTAAGGGTTTTAAACACCTAAATTAAGACTGGATCATGATGCAACTATCAACCTAAATTAAGACCGGATCATGATGCAACTATCAATATCCATTATTATATCATAAATTAACATGAAGAAGGTGGAATTGGTGGAATTGGATGAAATTTGTAGTCATCACAATATTTTACAGTGATAGTGTCAACTTTTGAGAAATAGTAACCTTCGGAAGTCAAACTGATTAAATCATGACCAAAAAATCACTTCAGATTACAATCCAGTGGCTCAGTTCTTCGCTTCTTTAATGAAGTATTCTACTGGAAGTAAAATGAGTTCAAACGAAGCACATTTGCCTAAGGTATGACTATTTAAATTTCAGTTATAACTTTTTTCTACAAAAGTGATGAGTAAAGTTCAAAGTGATCTAATCATCTCGAATTCTTCCTGAATTGTGATGCACAAACTAAGAGTGTTTATTTTATGGGAAAATAATAAAATGGAAGCATAATGAGTCAAATATGATAAAATTTGAATTCGTTGTGAGTATTTCATCCAAATATGCCACCTTATCGGAATAGTAATGTCTGAAATTTAAATTCCTCTAAATATTTTCAAATCTAATTGAATTACAATAAAATAACATACCATGCTCACACTACGCTAGAATATTATATTAAAATTTAAATGAGTTTAAATATAATATGTTTACTATACTTATTACACTCTAAATTTTGGTTATCAATTTTTCTTACAAAAGTGATAACCTAGTTTTAAGAGTTTTAAACACCCATATTAACATCAGATCATGATGCAACCATCAGTATCCATTAGCATATCATAAGTTAACATGAAGAAAGTGGAATTAGTGAAATTGGATGACATTTGCTGTCTTTACAACGTTTTATGGTGATCGTATAAGTTTTTCAGAAATAATGACATTTGGAAGTGAAATTGATTCAATCATGACTAATTTACTGTAAATTACAATCAATTGACTGAATTCTTCACTTTGTTGATAAAGTATTCTATTGGAAGTAGAATGACTTCAAACAACACATTTTTCTAACTTATGACCATTTAAATTTCTTTTATCACTTTTACTAAAAATGTGATAAGTGAAGTTCAAAGTGATCTAAATGTGTCACCTTATCGAGATAAAAACCTCTAAACTTCAAATTCCTCTAAATATCTTCAAATCTCATTGAATTATAATAAAATAACCTATTACACTAATATTATACTAGAATATTGTATTGAAATTCGAATGAGTTTAAATATAGTATATTGGCTATATTTATTACACTCTAAATTTGAGTTATCATTTTTCCTGCAAAAGCGATAATTGAAGTTTTAAGAGTTTTCAATACCCAAATTGACTTCGGATCATAATGCAACTATTGATATCCATTAGCATATCATAACTTAATATGATGAAAGTGAAAATGATTGACTTTAATAAACATTGCAGTCAGTACAACTCTTTACAGAGATCATGTAAGGTTTTCAGAATTGGTGACCTTCGGAAGTCGAAGTGATTGAATCATGACCAAATCACATCAAATTACAGTCCGGTCGCTCAATTATTCACTTCTTTGATGGAGCATACTCCTGGAAGTGGAACGCATTAAAACAAAGCAAATTTACTTGACGTATCATTGTTCAAATTTCAATTATCGCTTTTCCTCAAAGGTTGATAAGTGAAGTTCAGAGTTGTCTAAGTATGTTGAATTTTTTGGAAATTGTGACCCATCAATATTGAATGTTTATTTTGTAGGAACATGTTCAAATGGATGTAGAATGAGTTCAATCGGAGTAATTTTGAAGTCGTTACAAGCATTTAATCCAAAATTGCCACGTTATTGGAATAGTAACATCTGAAATTAAAATTCCTTTAAATACCTTGAAATTGCTTTGAATTGCACTAGAATAACCTTCTATGCTCACATTAGGACAGAATATTATACTGATGTTTGAATGACTCTTAGCGTAGCATATTTGCTGTTTTTTATACCTTTTCAAATTTCAGTAATCACTTTTTCTACAAAAGTGTTAAGTAAGGTTTTAAGGGTTTTAAAAATCCAAATTGACCATGGATCACCATGCAATAGTTAGCATCCATCTGTATATCACAATTAACATGGGAATAAGTGTAAATGATTGATTAGGATAAAATTTGCAGTCAGTACAACTCCATAAAGAGAACGTGTCAGTTTTTTAAAATTGGTGACCTTCAGAAGTCAAATGATTGAATTGTGATGAAATCACTTCAAACTGTAGTCCAGTGGCTCAAGTTCTTGAATTCTTCAATGGAGCATACTATTGGAAGTGGATCGAGTTCAAACGAAACAAATTTGCTTAAGGTATCATTGTTCAAATTTCATTTATCATTTTTCCTGAAAAACTAATAAGTTCAAAGTGGTCTAACCATGTTTTTTGAGTATTGTGACGCACCAATATTGAATGTTTAATTTGTGCGAATATGTTCAAATGGAAGTAGAATGAGTCCAATCAGAGTAATTTTGAAATCGTTGCAAACATTTAATCTAAAGATTTCACGTTCTCGGAATAATAACATCTGAAAGTTAAATTCCTCTAAATACCCTGAAATTACTTTGAATTGCACTGGAATTACCTTTTATGCTCACATTACGACATAATATTATACTGGTATTTGAATGATTCTTAACATATCATATTTGCTGTTTTTTTATGCCTATTCAAATTTTAGTTATCATTTTTTTCGCGAAGGGATGAGTGAGGTTTTAAGGGTTTTCAAAATCCAAATTAACTCTGCATCACAACGCAGTAGGCAATATCCATCTGTATATAATAATTAACATGGGAGTAAGTGTAAATGATTAACTTGGATAAAAGTTATAGACATTACATATCTTTATAGTGATCATATCAGTTTTTGAGAATTGGTGATCTTCAAAAGTCAAAGTGATTGAATAATGATTAAATCATTTCAAATTACTGTCCAATGACTAAGTTATTCACTTCTTTAATGGAGTATAAGACTAGAAGTGGAATGAGTTAAAACGAAGCAAATTTGCTTAAGATATCATTATCCAAATTTCAGTTATCGTTTTTCCTGAAAAACTTATAAGTGAAGTTCAAAGTGGTCTAACCATGTCGAATTTTTTGGGAATTGGGACACACCCATATTGAATGTTCATTTTGTGGGAATATGTTCAAATGGAAGTAGAATGAGTCCAATCTAAGTAATTTTGAAGTTGTCACAAGCATTTAATCCAAAAATACCACATTATCAAACAAGTAACATTCAAAATTAAAATTCCTCTAATTACCTTGAAATTACGTTGAATTGTACTAGAATCACCTTCTATGCTCATATTACGATAGAAGATTACACATTGATATCTAATGACTTTAACATAGCATATTTACTATTTTTTTATGGCTATTCCAATTTCCATTATCACCTTTTCTGCAAAAGTAATGAGTGAGGTTTTATGGGTTTTAAAAATCCAAATTAAGTACAGATCATGATGCAATAGCCAATATCCATCCGTGTATCATAATTAACATGGAAATAAGTGTAAATGATTAACTTAGAAAAAATTTCAGTCATTACATCTTTTTACAATAACACTATCAACTTTTCAAAATTGATGACTTTTAGAAGTTAAAGTGATTGAATCATAATTAAATCACTTCATATTACTATCTAGTTACTGAATTCTTCACTTCTTTGATGGAGTATACTAATGGAAGTAGAATGACTTAAAACGAAGCAAATTTGCCTAAGGTATCATTGTTCAAATTTTAGTTATGACTTTTCCTCAAAAACTAATAAGTGAAGTTCAAAGTGGTCTAATCATGTCAAATTTTTTGGGAATTGTGACACATCAATATTGCATGTTTATTTTATGGGAATATGTTCAAATGGAAGCAGAATTATTCCAATCTGAGTAATTTTGAAGTCATTATAAACATTTAATCCAAATATGCCATGTTATCGGACTAGTAAAATCCGAAATGTAAATTCCTTTAAATACCTTAAAATTACCTTGAATTGCACTGGAAGCACATTCTATGCTCACATTATGACAGAATATTATACTGATATGGGAATGACTCTTAACGCAACATATTTGCTATTTTTTATGGCTATTCAAATTTTAGTTCTCACTTTTTCTGCAAAAGTGATAAGTAAGGTTTTAAAGATTTTAAAAATCCAAATTAAGTATAGATCATGACGCAATAGCCAGGATCCATATGTATATCATAATTAACATGGGAATAAGTGTAAATGATAAACTTGGATAAATTTACAGTCATTACATTTTTTTATAGTGATCATGTCAATTTTTCAAAATTCGTGATTTTGAAAGTCAAAGTGATTGAATCATGACTAATCACTTCAAATTACTGTTAAGTGGCTCAGTTATTCACTTCTTTGATGGAGTATACTAACAGAAGTGGAATGAGTTAAAGCGAAGCAAATTTGCTTAAGGTATCATTATTCAAATTTCAATTATCACGTTTCCTCAAAAACAGATAAGTGAAGTTCAAAGTAGTCTAACCATGTCAAATTTTTTTGGAATTATGACATACCAATATTGAATGTTCATTTTGTGGGAATATGTTCAACTGGACATATAATGAGTCCAATCTGAGTAATTTTGAAGTTGTTACAAATATTTAATCAAAGATGCCACGTTATTAGAATACTAATATTTGAAATTTAAATTTCTCTAAATACCTTGAAATTAATTTGAATTATACTGGAATCACCTTCTATGGTCACATTACGATAGAATATTATACTGATTTTGGAATGACTCTTAATGTAGCATATTTACTATTTTTATCGCTATTCAAATTTCAGTTCTCACATCTTCTACAAAAGTAATAAGTGAAATTTCAGGGGTTTTAAAAATTCAAATTAAGTATGGATCACGACCCAATAGCCAATATCCATCTGTGCATCATACTTAACATGAAAATAAGTGTAAATGATTAACTTGGATAAAATTTATGGTCATTACATCTTTTTACAGTGATCATATCAGTTTTTTCGAATGAGTGATTTTCGGAAGTCAAAGTGATTGAATCATGATTAAATCACTTTAAATTACTATCTGGGGGCTCAATTCTTCACTTCTTGATGGAGTATACTACTGAAAGTGGAATGAGTTAAAAACAAACAAATTTGGTTAAGGTATTATTGTTCAAATTTTAGTTATTACTTTTTCTAAAAAACTGATAAATAATGTTCGAAGTGGTCTAACCATGTCGAATTTTTCAAGAATTGTGACGCACCAATATTGAATGTTTATTTTGTGAGAATTTGTTCAAATGGAGTAGAATGAGTCCAATCAGAGTAATTTTGAAGTCGTTACAAATGTTTAATCTCTGAAATTTAAATTCCTCTAAATACCTTGGAATTGCACTACAAAATCGTAAAAAAAAAAAAAAAGCCAGCAAGAGCCAATGGTTTCAAAGAGAGAAACTCTCTCTCTCTCTACACTTGTCATCTAGTGACCGGACGCTAGAGCTTCCTCACATAAGTTAGGTTAATTGGTCTTACTTTTGAATTTCCTAAATATCATTGATAAATCTGTTATTATATGGGAGAAGTGGGTTGGTTGGTCTTACATTCAAATTCTCCAAGAGATAAATTGGCATGAAATGGTAAAATTACTCATATAACCACAACTACCAAATACAGCTATAATCACTCTCTAATTTTCATTTCTAATTTTATATTTTATTTCTTTATTTATTATACACTCTTTAAAGGTTAATCATCTATAAAAATTAATACTCAATTGTCAGAAAATGAATTTATAATCGATTATACAATGGATAATTTTGTACGTAGCACGGGTTGACATCTAGCATGTATTATATATAAAAATTTTAAATTGTTAGAATGTTCAAAACGTAAAAAAAAAGAGGGGGGGGGGGGGGGGGGGGGGGGGGGGCCTGCTGCTACAATTGTTCAAAACGTATAAAAAAGTGTCGCCGCTAGCAATGTTCAAAATGTAAAAAAAAAAAAAAAAGGCTTCTGCCGGTTTTCTGTAGAGAGAGAAACTAACCTCCAATCACGGGACCGTAGAGGTTTCCATCAATTTAACGTTGTGGACTCTGCTCATGACTTAAACGCCATGGTCATGCTTAACATCGTATTATGAATCTGCTAGCAAGGACCTACCAAAATGGTCTAGCTATCGAGCAAAATATTTAGCATGTCTCACACGACGAACTCGTTGTACTAGAGCTAAGGAGGCAGTAATATATATATATATATAACACTACCTCAAAATTTTCAATTTAACTAAATCAAACGTGAAAGGCAACATTTATTACTGTGAAACTCTTTTCTCCCTCGCTCATCTTTGCTCGCTCCATCTGCAGCAAAAAAAAAAAAGGCAGAGCTCTTTTTCCATCTCTCATCTTTACTAACATTACTCAGCTGAAAAAAGCAAAGTTCTTTTCTCCCCGAAAAATACTCCACCCAAAATGAATTTCATTCTTATACGTTAACATATTTTGTAGGTAATATTTTGATTTTTTGGTATTATTCTTACACGTGGTGCTCTGCTTTTACAGAAATGAGATTTACAAAAATGCTAGTTGTTTTTCATTGTGTTTTCTTGTAGAGGTTCCGATCGCGGAAGGATTTTTACCGAATTGCTAGCTACTATTATTCATCGATTTCTTTTATTGCTTGTAACATGTGACTATTTTTGAAAATGTACAAAAACTCGGGAATTAATCGAGTTTGCGGATAGTTGAACTTGTGATTTTGGACAAGGAAAGAGCGTTTTTCAGCAGATGAGCTCTACCGGAAAAAAGGAGGAAAGAGGGAAAAACAGCTTTGCCCTTTTTTTGTTGTGCAGTAAGTAAAGAGGACAGATGGATAAAAGAGTTCCAAAGTAATAAATGATGTTGTTAACGTTTACTTTAGCTGAGCTGAAAATTTTGAGGTGGTGCTTTACACGTGTCACTATTTCCTTGGCTCTAGCACAACTAATTTGTTGTATGAGATATACCTAATATTTGCTCCTAGCTTTGATTCTCTTTGGCTTATAGCCCATCCTACAGGTCACTGCACATTCTCGTGCATGAACCTACTCTCTCTCTCTCTCTTTTTTTTGTTTGAACTGCAGATATATAAAAAGTCCAACTGACCCTACCTAATCCAGTTCAAGTAGGATGGGTCCATTACTGCAAAACTCTTATAATGTGAATTTTATATATTTACAAGACTCGAACTCAATTCTTTGAAGAAATTTAAAATAATATAAGAGTAGGAGGATAGAGATATCAATAGAAGAGAAATGCAGTGGCCATTGGCCAGATCACAATATTTACTAAATTGATCAACTCAACTGATTATATATATGAACAACTTATTTATAAAAAAGGAGAATAGAATAATTTAGGAAATATGCTAATTAAAATGTCAAATTAATACAGAAGAGATATTAAAAAATCCTAACATCAACTAATATATTCCATCCATACACTTTTATTTCTAAATATTTTATTTCCTAACAAATTAAAATAATATCTCGAATATATCTTACTTACGGAAAAAACGCTTTTAATTAAAGGACAAACCCTCGTTTTTATTCATAAATTATGAGAAAATTCATGGCTTTATCACAATTTTTTATGCTTGAACAATAAAAAACTCTCATTATGATTTCCATTATTAACTCATTAATGACTTTTTTGAGATATAATTTCAAATAAAAATTGTTTTTAATTTTTTAAAGGCGAGGAGAAGACGTGCTGTAATGCCCCTACTCCGGTCATCTCTATCGTACATGGGGTCGCCAGTAGTACAATACTGTCGGTCTAATCATCAAGGGTAGGCATAGTAGGGCCGACTTGTCACGGGGCTCCACCACTACCCCAATTTCGCCAATAATTGCAATCTGCTCTTCGACCCTAGCGCCCCAAGAAAGACGTTGGCAACATCAGTGGCCGTTGGCAATTTCTCGTGTCATAGTAAAGTCCAAAAGTGATGCCTCCCTACTTTCGATTTTACAATTAAAAGAAGATGATATTTGGGAGGTACAAAAGATTTCACTGATGTCCCGTTTGGTAGCCTGTAATAGTAATTCCATTTAGGGGTTGATTCTGGATAGAATGTTAATATATTGTTAGGTTTTAAATAAGGTCCGTAATATTTTTTTTGGATCCGAGCTAAAGTTCGGTCCATGCCGAAATAAGATTGTGGATGAAAAAATTGTAGAGTTCTCATTCAGGGCAGGTTACTTGTAGTCTGCAATGACTAAAAACGAGTGACACACCAATGTTATCCTTTCAATATTTAAACAAAAATAAAAACTAAACCTAATTTTTTCTATCTAACACACAGATCTCTCTTCTTCGTCTCGCTCTCTCTCTGCGTTACTATGCGTCAAGTAAAAACAAGTTCGAGAACGTATGAACATGGAGCGATTGCTTGAGGTTGTGGTCTGGCAAGCACTCCATCCCTGTTTCTTCATTTTTAGATACCAACGACGTGCAAAAGTTCGTAGATCAATCAAAAGGGTTTTCAATTGGATTAGATTTTCTCCTCGACGGATCGATTTTAGCTTTCAATGATGTATGTCTTCTGACTCCCTTTTCTATTATTGAAAGACCTTTCCTATAAGAGTTCAATGGTGGTTGGGTTTATAGACTATGAGACGGTGCCATTTGTTTTTTCTTTGCAGCAAAAAAGCCAATTTTAATTCGGCACTTGGATTAAACTAAGGGGGAAAAATAGTATGGATTAACTAGAAATAAGCCTTATCTATGTATGGTGTTGATTTGAAGGAAAAAATTAATTCATGATGGTAGGATCTTATGATTTCCCTAGTAGAGATTGAAAGTTGCATTGAAAGAATCAACTGCAGATCATTTATGGGTCCTTGACCAACTGAGTCCCTAGGGCATGAAGGAAAGGTGAAGAAAAAGCGGATTGGTCACTGAACTTCCTTGATTAATCCACAAGAAGACTGCATTTTTGGCTTCTCATTTGGACATTCAAATCCCACTATAAGTTATTCAATTATATAGAGGATTTGAAATGAAAGACAATTTGTTATGCAACAGGTTTATATAGTATGTCTCATTATTCTTTGTTGTCTGAGTGCTTGGAGTAATGCTATGCTTGCGATTCAGCTATAAATCACACCCGAAATTCTTGGAGTGTTCTTCATTTGACTAGAACTATTTAGCTTCAGTTTCCATCTCTATCTTAAGTTTTTGATTTTGAACTAATTCTCTCCCATTCATCTTACACAACCTTTGTTTTATCTCATTCACAACTCTCATCGAGATTTAGTGATCCTACTTAGTGTTGTTTTTTTCCCTTTTTTGAGATTTACATTTGAGATGTACATATAATATAACTTGGTGCCTCGGTTAATGTGCCATTCATGAGTATGCATGACATATTTCTGAATTTCCTCTCCCTCCAATTTGAATCAGTACATTTTGCTAATATGAGTTTTCCTTTTCTTTGCTTGAAGAAATTCATGTTCTTTCTTGAATTATAACAATTTGAACCTAAATTGACAGATTAAGAACCATTGGCCACTCTTATATGAGCTTCAATTGACTGAACCAAAATCTTGTTATTCTCTTGGAGAGTGAGAGACATTATATTTCCTCTTTTTACTATGAATCCCTGTATTAAATATATATCAATGATATAAAGAGATATTTTATTTATTTTTGCTAGTTTAGTTTGTAAAATTGATAAAATATTAATATATTAGGAAGGGTGCTTCGGGACTAGCAAACCATTTGATAGATAATGAACAAGTAGGGACTATTAATCTGAGGCCACGAGAGCCTGAAGTGAAAGGATTTATTAGAGTGAGTGCAGTTCATTCATTTTAATTAGACTCTACATGGATCTATTGGATTCTCTTTTTATAATATAGTTCCATGAACCATGAAAATATTTCTCCCAAGTTGTGTTAGCTCCTGAAGATATAGCCGTTGACTGCCTCAATATTGGAATATTTTATTGCTTGCTCTTTTAAAAAAAATTATGTGTGCATTAACATATATGATGCACTTTTCTTTAGGTTTGTATAAGACATTACTATCATGGATTCGTTGAATTTGAATAGTTCTTAGAGAATAAAGGGAAAAAAAGTAGTTGCGCTGGCATTTTGGATTCAAATGTCTACAGCTATTAGATGTTTGCTGAATGTTTTGCTCGCAACATCATTGTTATGTAACCCTAGACCCCTTGTTAATTCTTATTCTACTAGATATTTTACGAAAAGATAATATATTAGGAGGCTTGTTCATGGTGATGATGTCACATGTGTTGAGCAACTGAGAATAAATATACGAGCATTTTTCAAATTATGTGAAATGTTAAAAGATTTGGGGTTTTAAAGTCTACAAAAAGTATGGAAGTGGATGAACAAGTAGCAATGTTCTTGCATATTCTAGCTCATCATGTTGAGAATAGAGAAACTATTAGTTGACACCTTAGTTGACATTTCAACAATGTGTTGAAGACAATATTGTAATTGCAAGCACTCTTGTATAAGAAATATGAGGCCATCGTTGCCAATACAATTGATGAGCATTGGAAGTGGTTCAAGGTAACGTTAATAGTTATATTTGTCACATACACTTAGACTTGCAAAACATACTATTTGACTTTGCTTTGATTTACTTATAGAATTATTTAGGTGCATTAGATGATACCCATATCAAAAGTAAGGTACTGATAATGGATAAATCTAGATATAAAACTCGTGAAAGAGACATTGAACAAATATTTTAGGAGTTTGCACTCTTGAAATACAATTTGTATATGTCCTTCCTAGATGGGAAGACTCTGTTGCTAATGGTAGAGTTCTTTGAGATGCAATAACTAGGGAGCATGGACTTAGAATGCCTTGTGGTAAGTGTATACTAATAAAATTTTTATTTATTATCTAATATCTCATATTGAAATACCTTATTTATTTCCTTTACTTATTGACATAGGTTGCTACTATCTTGTAGATGCAGGTTACACAAACTGTAAGGGATTCTTAGCACCATTTAGAGGACAAAGATACCATTTGAATGAGTGGCGTAAGGGTATCAACCAAGGAGTACGGAGAAATGTTTTAATATGAAATATGCGGTTGCCCGTAATGTTATCGAGAGATGCATTGGATTACTCAAAACATGTTGGAGTATTCTTAGGAGTCTATCTTTTTATTTTGTTCATACACATAATAGGATAATTATTGTATGTTACTTGCTTCACAATTCCATTAGAAAGGAGATGCCAATTGATCCAATTGAAGATGAAGTAATCGAAATATGTGCTATCACCACATATGTTGATGTTGACCATATCAAAGAAATTCAAGCCTCCGATGATTGGACTAATTTGTGGATGAATCTAGCTAGAGATATGTATAACAGATGGAGGGCTTCCATTGATTAGCTTGAATGTGATATAGTTTCAGAAGTTATTTATTGACTTTTTCTTAACTTGGATATGCACAAATTTACTTTTATGAGTTCCTTTTCGAATTTTAGTTTTTAGTGTATTTTAAGGCGCTTATCAAACATTAAAATTTGATTTAGTAAATGTGATTGATTTTAAGGTAATTAAATTTGTCGATTTTCGATCCATTTCAATTGTCTTATGAAATAGGTGCATGTGATGATTTTAAATTATTTTAAATCTTATATAATAATATTGATTTATTTATTAAATTTTCATTTATATATTTCTCTTGTTAAAATATTTCTAAGTCTCAATCAAGCTTATTTATTCTAAGGTTATTTATGTAATTTAGGTCATATTACATGTGAATTTCAGCCATTCTTGAATACTAAACTATGTATTACAATTTTCTATTTAATTCGATTACATTTTACCAAACTAAGTAAAACTTGTTACTCTCCCATTATATGACCTATTAATTTAGTTCCTTATAAATTGTGATTCATGATCAACTTTGTTCAAGACTACCAAAAGTTTCATGAGTGGTAAAAAGGATTATTAAGACAAGTCAATCTAAATTGAAGGTTGCTTATGACTTTTTAATAAGAACATGCAATATAATATATGTGTAGGAAAAAATGAAAGGTTTTTTTTCTTGTCATTCAGTCCAAAAAATTATAGTCCGGGTGAAACAACCCCACAACCACAACGTGGAGGAACTATTGCCATAAAATTGATAAGTAAGCACGTAAGTATACGTATCACTTTAAGTAATAAAGTGATGAATATCAAGATCGTTTCCATGATAACCGTGTCAAATTCCACTAAACGATAATCTAACCAATCAAATCAAGTTATTTTTAGGTTTTTTTCCCTTTCGATTTTTTTTTTCGTTTTAGGTTTTGTTAAAAATAACTGAATCCTATTAGCTCGTGACACTACATCGGTATTACCATGTGGTGTATCGTTACACACAAGAATCTCTCCTTCTTTTAACCATAAAAAATAACAAACAATGGTTCCATATATCGAGAAGGATTTCTTGTCATCAGAATCCAAAAGAAATGGGGAGGTTACATATGATCTCTATGAGGTTTAACGGCCTTGTGTTTTGATCTATGGGATTGGGATTCCGGACCTCCTAGGTGGACTCCCTTCAGGCTATACGAGTAAAAAGACGTTCCTAAAAGAGATGGTTAAACTAATTTGTTGCAGATCTTCACAATAAGAGCTTGATTGGCTGATTCCCCTAGAATAATGCATATAGGATTACCATGTTTCTGAAATTAGCAATTTCGATGCCAAGCTGTTAGTGTTTATAGTTGTTGGGAAAGCGCGAGTCTGATTAATTGATAGCGCAATGAATAAAACATTTCTCTTATAGTGTAATCAAGATATGATTGAATAATGAAAGTAACAATCAAAATCAGATACCAAAAATTTAATGTGGAAACCCCAATGTGGTGAAAATCACGACATCAGACCAAATCAACTTTCCGCTATATCAATTGAAATTACACAGTTTTTCCTTCAAGATAACTGTTGGGATATCTAAGCATAAGCTGGAACTCCAAAACCTGAAGCTTGAAGAATGAGTTAGAAATCATATTCAAGACACGAAACATGTGCAAACAACGATCAATGGTTGATATCTCTATTGGAAGCACGAAATATCCTGTATAGAATCTTGATAGATATTTGGGAGATTTTATGGATATTGTTTCTTTGTATAAATAGAATATCCTAGATCTTGTAATTTATTTGATTTATAGAATATACGTAGCTAATATTTTTAGGATATCAAATAGAATATAATCTTGTATTTATAAATAGGGTCTTGTACAAGTTATGAAATCAGTGTCTTAATTTCGTGAAACCCCAGGAGACTTGGGGGCGAGGTGATAGAGTCTACTGAGAGATCTTTCTAATAAACTTTGATGTAGTATGAGAGCGTGAGAACTTGAAAGATTGAGTTGTAAATCTTTTTTAGTGAGATTTGTCATGGGGCTTGAGATTAGTAGTATCCCTTAAAATTATAATCTCCTAATATGATTTAGTTGAATCCCATACTTTAATGTAGTTGAACCTCTTATTTTATCCATAGTTGCTTTCCTCTAAGTTGAAGGCTTTTCTATGTATATCTGACATCAAGTCTTCGAATTTCGAATTTCTCATTTTCATCATCTCACTCAGCACATCCCAAGGCCTGAAAAATGGTATTAGAGTGATCACAATCCCAACAAGAACAATATTGGATTAACCCTCAAATTACCTTGGATCACTACAATTTGCCAACCCAAAAAATTGTTTCGCTAACGTGACTGAAATTAGCAATTAAAGACCTCCAAATCCGATCTCCACCGTTCAGATCCAGAACCAGGAGCCATGAGGCTTCGGTCAAAATTTCATCTTGATCGAGAGATTGAGTTGTGATTCTTTTCTGAGTGGGGTTTGTAATGGGACTTGGGATTTGTGGCATCCCTAAAAACAATAATTCCTTGATTTAATTAAGTGGAATCTAATACTTTATCCATGGTTATTTCCCTTTTAAGTCGAGAGTTTTTCCAATTATATTCGGTGCCAAGTTTTCAAATTTTTTTTTCATCATCTTGCTCGATACATCACGAGGCCTGACATATTGTATCAGAGTGATCACGATCTCAACAAGTGGCATCAGAGTTAGGTTCGAGGCAACTAAAGATGTCAGGTGTAAGATTCGAGGCGGAGAAGTTGGATGTTTTTGGATAGCGTTAGATGAAGGCGAAGGCTTGGCAGGTTTCACATAGTTTGAAGGAGTGCTAGAAGGAGATTATCTGGTCAATCCCGATGATGGCCAAAGATCTTGAGCACGAAGGGGCAAACGTGTGCAAGGTATTGTGCACCATTGGTAAGTCCTCAAATTTCTTGTGAATAAATAATATAATTTGATAAACCTATTCTAATCGAATAGCTTAAGGATAGGACCTGAGAGAAGGTAAAGGCATCTTGTAGAGAGGTAGAGTCGATGAAGACTCTTAGAACTCCGCCTATGGCGATAGGAGCTGGTAAGTCAGGGAGACCCGCAGGGAGGAAACAACTTTATGAGAGAAAGAGCATACTCAGGATAGGCATAGGAAGCCGTCAATATCGCCTCGACGAATCGGGCTTCAAAGAGTATTGATCTTGGAGAATGCTAAAACCATGCCAAAGTCAGGTTGTCAACTGGTCAGCTAGAATATGTAGGAGGTCTGACAAAGCCCAGCACCTCAAATAAGTCCAATGGTGCTTTGGACTTGAGCAGCATGCACGAGATGAGGTGGAGCTCGTGAAGGGCTAAGACAAAGCAGTCAAGAAGGAGAACTAGTCGTGTTTGGCTTATGCAAGCCAAGGAGGAGACTTGTTTGGATGTTTTGGCATAAGCAAGAAATTGAAGACCAAAAAACCTGAAGAACAAGTTGGAGATCAAATACAAGGTAGAGATATGTGTAAATAATGATGGTCGAGATAGCGATTAGAAGCAGGGAATAGCTAAATAGAATTTTGATGGAGATTTGGGAGATTTTGTCGATACTGTTTCCTTGTTTGAATAGAATATCCTAGTTCTCGTAATCTATTTAATTTAGAAAATATTTTCTAGGATATCAAATAGATTATTGTCTTGTGTCTCTAAATAGGGTCTTCTATGATTTCTGAAGGCAGTGCCTTGGTGCTGTGAAATTCCAGGGGCTTTGGGACCTAGGTGAGAAAGTCCAGTGAGAGATTTTTCTGATAAACTTTTATGTAGCATGAGGGCGTGATTATGCGAACCTCGTCAGCACCATGATGAAACCCGATACTGAGTATGATATGAACCTCACCAACTTGTGACGAAACCCCTTATTCGACTAAGGTCTCTAGGAAACGTGTCCTTGTTAAGCTCAAAAGGTGGAACCTTGATCCATTACCTATAAAGAGGTAAGAACTTTGGTCTATTGAAGACGCCACAATCAATTATGGAATAGTTTATTGATAAGTCGGGGTAAATGCCACGGATTACTCCGATAAACTTGATGGTTCTAAAGAACCAAATAAAATAAGAACTCACTCTTATTGATCCATTATCTAAATGAATGAAAATATAATATGACATTCTTGAATATTTATAGACTCCTAATAAAAATATAAAATTTTAAATGTATCCTAATAGCTATTCCAAAGATATGGTAAATATAATCTAAATATATCTAAAAGATATCTTAAGAATATTCCTAGGAAATTATAATATTTCGTAAAGATAACAAAAATATACTCTCCTAATTTATTTAAATTGTAATATACTAGATCCATTTAGTAAATATAAGCAAATATTGCTTGACATCTTTTTGCTAGTTTTGCTCTTTTTCCCCTTGTAGCTAATATTGAATTCCATTCATAAAATCCTTATCTTGATTCAAATCATTCCTCTCTTCTTGAAAAGGATTTGTCCTCAAATCTGAATGCTGGAAAACTCGAGTTGATCTATCTTCATGTGGAAGGAGCTTGTAACACCTCTTTCTTTGAAACCTGATCATTCTATTGGCTTAATTTTTTTCTCATTTTCTTGGTTTTTGCACCCTTTTATTTTTTTCCACTAATATTTCCTTTTTTAATGACTTCTTTTTTTTCTGCCACTTCTTTTTCTTTCTTTTAAAAAGGTAGAAATAAAGAAAGATGAAAGAAAACAATGATAACCTAAAGGATAGATAGAACCTGACTTAGAACATTGGTTCCGATACCAAATAATGCTAACCTCACCAATACCATGATGAAACTCGATACCAAGTATGATATAAACCTCACCAACTCGTGATGAAACCCGTATTCGACAAAGGTCTCTAGGAAACATGTCCTTGTCAAGCTTGAAAAGTGGAACCTTGACCCATTAGCTATAAAGAGGTAAGAACCCTGGTATAATGAAGATGTTACAATCAACTATGGAAGGGTTGATTGATAAGTTGGGGTAAATGCCACGAATTACCCCGATAAGTTCAACAGTTCTGAAGAACCAAATAAAATAAGAACCCACTCTTATTGATCCATTATCTGAATGGATGAAAATACAATGTGATCCTCTTGAATATTTATAGACTCCTAATAAAAATATAAAAGTTGTAAATACATCCTAATATCTATCCTAAAGATATGGTAGATATAATTTAAATATATGTAAAAGATATCTTAAGAATATTCCTAGGAAATCACAATATTTCTTAAAGATAATAAAAATGTACTCTCCTAATGTATTTAAATTGTAATATACTAGATACATTTAGTAAATATAAGCAACTATTGCTTGGTATCTTTTTGCTAGTTTTGCTCTTTTTTCCATTGTACCTGATATTGACTTCCATTCGTAAAATCCTTATTTTGATTCATATCACGTGAGAACCTGAGAGATTGTATTGTGACTCTTTTCTAAATGGGGTTTGTAATGGGGATTGGGATTGGTGGTATCCCTGAAAATTGTAATCTCGTGATTTGATCTAATTGAATTTCCTACTTTGTCCGTAGTTATTTCCCTTTGAGTAGAAGTTTTTCCACATGTAGCCAGTGTCAAGGTTTTGAATTTCTCATTTTCATCATCTCACCCGGGGCATCCCAATGCCCAATAGATAGTATCAGAGCGTTCACGATCCTAATAAAAAACAATCTTAAATTACTCTCAAATAAAGAATCACTACAATTTGTCACCTTAGAAAACCGTTTCACTAACCTAACTGAAAACAACACTCAAAGACCTCCCAATCCGATCTTCACCATCCATCAGAATCTAGCACTAGGAGTGGTGAGGCTGCTGTCAAAATTTCATCCTGATCTGAGTTCGTTTGCCCCTTAGTTCTAAGTTTGATATTGCCCTGCATGTTCTGAAAAAATGCACTTATTTTCCCTTATTTTGCTGAACGAATTTTGCTACGATTTTCCTTTGAACACTCAAGTGGTGTTTGGATTAATGTAAAATAAAAATTGCACATAGAAAGTGGTGCTTTTACATTGAACTTTTACAATGTTTGGTATGTAAAGTTGAAGGCATTTTCGGATTACAAGGGCGGGAAACTTTCTCTAGCCAAAGCAAAAACCCGGTAAACATATTGCAAAGAAAAAAGGTGGCATTTTGACATAACACAGGTGGGACCCACACAAATCACACATTTGCCATTCTGCACTAAATTGCCCACCAGTAAAATGAGGGTAGTTTTGGAAATTTTATATATTTTCAATCACATCAAGTATTATAATATTATATTTCCACCAACTTTCCCAACAATTTAAAATACTTACCAAGCACAACAATTTTATTTTACAATTTACTTTCCACGTAAAATAATAATTTTTCATGTAATCTAACTTTCTCCCGTAATCCAATATTACTCGAACCAAACGTCCCCTCATTGTTTTCTATCATCTCTCCACTGCCCACAACCATCATTCATTGCTATGTATTTTAGTCGTCTTAAGTAACCATAATTGTTACTCCTTTTCTACTTTTCTTTGTGGATTAAAATCCCTCAAAGAAGATAACTCATGGACCATTCTTAAAACATTAATTAATACCCAAATTAACCGACCCAAATCATCATCCAAATTAGAGGGATAACCTAACAAACTCCCTCTCCTAACTATTTGGAGTCCTCGGTCGTCTCGGCTATACTTCGGCACATGTCGAGCTTCTCCATAGTTAGAGGTTTGGTCATCATGTCAGTTCCATTTGTGAAAGTCAATCCAATGGTATATTTGCGACTATGCCATATTCGCATCAATGTAGCCCACTATCTCCAATTTACCGAAAACGAAGCATAAAACCCCTTGGGAAGTTCCTCTAGAATGTCTCAAGATCCACTTGATAGCATTCCAATATTTTTTTTCCAGATTGGAGAGAAATGACATATACACCAATAGAATGAGCAATATGGGGTCTATTGCAAATCATGGTGTACATTAAATTATCCACTGCTCTTTGTACTTGTGTGCCATAATTTCAACAAGCACTCGGGTTCCGCCTGTCAGTCAATATTATATACTCATGAGGTGGATATTTCATAGAAGCTTGCCTTACTCGAGTAGATCTCCTTGGTGCATTCTCAGCTGGCTCTAACTACAGCTGCTGTCTAGGGCTACTTTCCGCATTATCTACATGAGGAGTCTGATCATTGCTCGCTTCCTCCTCACATGTTGTTTGTACCTCTTCCACTTTATGTTCAAATTCAGTCGACATTGGGATCTCATTAGAAATACCTTCTCTAGTCTTCTCAGACTTTTCTAAGTCTTCAATTATCTTATTCTCGAAGAACACAACATCCCTACTTCTGATGATCTTCTTGTTGACAAGATCCCATAGCCTGTACCTGAACCCTTCATATCTATAACCCATGAAGATACACTGTTTTGCCTTGGCATTGAGTCTAGATCTCTTATCTTGAGGAATGTGAATTGACGCTTTGTACCCAAAGACTCTTAGGTGCTTGTAGGATGCCTCTTTGTTGCTCCATACTCGTTTAGGTGTAGCTCCATCAAGAGGAACTCATGGAGTAAGTTAACCACTATCATCATTGCCTCACCCCAAAAGGATTTTGACAACTTTGCCTGAGAAAGCATGCATCGAACTTTCTCAACAATTATGTTGTTCATCCTCTCTGCTATCCTATTCTGCTGTGGCATCTTTGGTACCGTCTTCTCGAATTTGATACCATGACTCCTACAATATTCCTCAAAGGATCCCATTTATTCACCACCACTGTTTGATTTGACATGCTTTAGTTCCATGCTGGTTTTCCTTTCCACTGCCATGTGCAAATTCTTGAATATTTCAGGTACCTAATCATTTGACTTCATAGGATAACCCCCACACTTTTCTAGAGTGATCATCTATGAAAGTGACAAAATAGAGAGCACCACAAATAGATCTATCAAAAATGAAACAAATATTAGTATGTACAAGATCAAGAATATCATCACATTTGGAGGGATAATTTCTAAGAAAATAAACTCTCCTTTTGTTTACTGAATAAACAATGATCACAAGTGTTCAAGTGTGAAGATGGGTAAAGATTATTTCGTAGTGAGAATTTGCATATCTTTCTCACTGATATGCGCAAGCCTCCCATGGTAAAGCTTGATAGAAGGGTCCTCGAGACATTGACTTAACCTAAACTAAACTTTGCATGAATTCTGTATAGTGTGCCAATCTTCTACTCCTGTGCCACAATCAAGGAGCCCTTGGAGAGCTTCCACTTCCGTTGCTAAATTCATTACTATAAGAATGTAAGAGATTGAATGGAATGTAGAATTGGGAGAATTTTCACACACTTCTGTGAGTGTATATCTTCATTGATTTATAGTGTTGTACATGTGTGTATACAAGGTAACATATTATACACATGATATTCATAGACTATACAAGGAAAGAGATCACCGTAAATCACTCCTAGTGATATCTTGACTATTACTCCCTTGCAAGTGCAATGGGGGGGAAACCACATTGTACTTGGATCGTATAGAGGCAAAGTGGGACGAGGACAGTCCCTTGGTGAGAGCGTCAGCAAGTTGATCTGTCGAACCAATGAATTGAATATCCAAGTGGTGTTGCGCAAATTGCTCACGAACAAAATGGTAGTCAATTTCAATGTGCTTAGTGCGCGCGTGAAAAACTGGGTTCGCAGTAAGATGAATAGCATAGAGGTTGTCACACCAGAGCGCCGGTACCCAATGTAAATGGATACCCAGTTCATGTAGAAGTGACTGTAGCCAAAGCACTTCAGAGGTAACATTGGCGAGGCTTCTATATTCAGACTCAGTGCTGGAGCGAGCAACAGTGCGTTACTTCTTGGAACTCCAAAATATCGGATTAGAGCCCAGATAGACAATGAACCCACTTACTGAACGACGGTCATCAGGGTTGCCTACCCAATCAGCATCAGAGAAGCCATGTAGGTCAAAGGAGGTGGTAGGGCAAATATGTAGGCCAAAGTTTACTGTGCCCTTGAGATAACGAAGAATGCGTTTGACAGCAAGCCAATGAGCAGTGGAAGGGCAGTGCATGAATTGACAGACTTGATTAACTACATATGCAATGTCAGGCCTAGTAAGGGAGAGGTATTGAAGACTTCCGACTGTGCTGCGATAGAAAGAAGGATCGTTGAGAGGATCGCCAGCTAGAACAGATAGTTTGGATCCTAGGGCAACCGGAGAACGAAGTGGTTTGGACCCAAGCATGGAGGTGCGCTCAAGAATATCATGAATGTATTTGCGTTGGGTGAGATAGAGACCATTGGTGTCAGACTGAGCCTCCATGCCAAGGAAGAAGTGGAGGGGTCCAAGATCCTTCATTGCAAATTCACTATTGAGAGCTGTCAGCAAAGTATCAAAGGGTGCATCTGGGGTGCCTGTTAGGATGATATCATCAACATAGATGAGAAGATATATCAGGCAGGTTGAACCTCGTAGTATAAAGAGAGAATGATCTGCTTGGGAGCCAACAAAGCCAAAGTGCAGGAGGAAAGTGCTAAGACGCTGGAACCAGGCTCGAGGAGCTTGCTTAAGTCCATAAAGAGAGCGACGTCATCGACACACATAATGTGGTTTGGATGAATCAGTGAAACCAGGGGACTGCTGCATGTAAACTTCTTCATTGAGGTGCCAATGGAGAAACACATTCCTAACGTCGAGCTGCCGAATAGGCTAGTGTAGGGAGACTGCAATGGAAAGGACAGTACGAATTGTTACCGGCTTGATTACTGGGCTGAAGGTTTGGGAGTAGTCAACCCCTTCACGCTGATGAGCCTTTGGCAACTAGACGAGCTTTGTACCAATCAATGGAGCCATCAGCCTTTTGTTTGATTCAATATACCCATTTGCATCCAATTACATTCTAGGATGGAGTTGGTGGTACAAGGTCCCACGTTTGATTCTGAAGGAGTGCTCTGAACTCATGCATAGCCTCCCTCCAGTGATAAAGATGTCGAGCCTTAGAGAAGCAACGTGGTTCTTGTAAAGCTGCAGAAACATGAAATGCAACAGGATGCCTGGAGACATCAAACCTTCGAGGAGGAAGAGAGCCATCTCGAGAGCGAGTGACCATGGGATGAGTTCGTTGTAAGATACCAGTATCGAGAACGACCTGGACATGGGTCTATGGCGTCTGGAGGAGCAACACTAGTGGAACTCGGATAAAGGCTAGGGTTATCAGTCGAGGCAAGAATAGATGAAGGAAGTGGAAGAGGAGATATTGGTGGAGTAGCAAAAGGAGGTGGAGAAGGATAAGAGACATTACCTGGAAGCTGTGTGGGCCCACTTGAAGATGATCCAATGGGTGGTAGAAGGGACGATGTAGATCTGTAGGGAAAGGAATTTTCATCGAAGACCACCTTAGTGCAGATGAAAAGACGACCAGAGAGAGGATCAAGGCAGCGGTAACCACTATAATTAGAGGGACAACCAAGAAAAACACATGGTCGAGAGCGAGGCTCAAGTTTATGATGAGAATATTGACGCAAGTAAGGAAAACACAAACATCCAAAGACTCGGAGAAAACTATAATCAGGTTTGTGTCCATAGAGAAGTTCATAAGGAGCTTTGAAAGTAAGAGACTTGGTGGGTAAATGATTTATTAAGAAGACAGCGGGTTCAAAAGCATAATCCCAAAATTTGGAGGGAAGGGATGCATGGTACAGAAGAGTGAGGCCCATGTCAACTATGTGACGATACTTTCTCTCGGCAGAGCCATTTTGTTGTGGCACATGAGGGCAGGAGATGCGATGAAAAATGCCATTGTTTTGTAGTTCAAATTGGAATTCTTGAGAGAGAAATTCTTTAGCTCCATCAGACTGTAGAAATTTGATTTTACGGCCAAAGAGATTTTTTACTTGAATACAAAAGGCTCGAAAAATGCGTAGAACATCGAAGCGAGATTTCAAGACATAATACCAAGAGAATTTACTATAGTCATCCAAAAAATGAATATAGTATCGATGCCCTGAATGAGATAATGTGGGAGCGGGTCCCCAACATCAGTGTGAACGAGCTCAAATAAAGTCGTGCTTTTATTCATGGTAATTGGAAAGGAACAGTTAACCATTTTGCCCTATTGACAGGCGGCACAAACATGAGTAATAGTATTTTTATTCATGGATGACGAAAAGGAAAGAGCACGATGAACAATAGAAAGGGATGGGTGACCTAGGCAATAATGCCATAGAATATGGGAGTCTAAGGTGGAGAGGAAAACTTGAGGGCATTTGTCTCTAGGTTGAAAGCAGTATAGACCATCTTTAACTGGGCCCCGCAACAGCTCCTGGTGAGTCTAGAGATCCTTAACAGAAAAGAAATTAGGGTGAAGTTCAACAAAACAAGAGTTGTCTCGTGTGAATTGAGAAATGGAAATAAGATTTTTGGAGATATCAGGTGTGTACAAGATGTTTTGTAAATGAATGGATCGAGGAGATAGGTTAAAAGTAGAAATACCAGAAGCGAGAACGGGTAGAGGTTTACCGTTACCCATAAAAACTTGATCCGAGCCATCAGCCTTTTGTTTGATACTGAGATTGTCATCCTTGACACTGAGATTAGCCAAGTTAGAGGTAATATGGTGAGTCGCTCCAGAGTCCATATACCAGTCCAGATCATAAAGTCCTGCAGAAGAAGCTTCAGCATAGTGGACCTGCGGGCTAGAAGATTGATTAAATTGGCAATATAAAGCTGTGTGGCCCATTGCATTGCACAGTTGGCATATAACAGAGGAGCTGGGCCCAGTGAGCGGGTCAGACCCAGCGAACCGTGAAGAGGAAAAGGAGTGCCGTGGGCTTTGCCTCAAATTGGAGGACCGATAGGTGGACTGGGCAGTGGCACTTGTGGAATGGGCTGGCCTGTAAGAATTGCCCGGATGGGCTCCCAGAATTACACGATTAGGGCCCACCTGAAAGGAGAATCCACGGGCTCCATCCTCCTCATGAAGTGATGCAGCAGAAGCAGAGGATCTCGAAGCTCTGCCACGACTTCGCCCATGAGAGGAGAAGCTCCCTCCTCTGCCTCGACCAAATTGGCGCCTACCACCGGCATGTCCAGAGCGGCGTCCATCAGCATAATGGATCTCGGCTGGGGCAGGGCCAAGTAAACCGGAAAGTGGTGCTGAGCTAAGGAGATCACGATCTCGAGTAAAGGTTCGCCGGGCTTCATTGTTCATCAGGAGAGCACAGAGTTCGTTCGTGCTCATCGTAGAGAGTGATGGTGAGAGAGCAAGAATTAAAGGTTCCTAATCGGAGCCGAGCCCGGTAATTATACATCGATTGGTTTGAGCCGGTGTCTTTGGCTTGCCGATCTGAGCAAATCTGACTGCGAGTTGTTTGACTGAGTTGGTGAAATCAACCATGGTGGTTGATCCTTTCCGTAGATCTCGCCACTGTTGATCAAGGAAATCCTCTTGTGCTGCAGTTTGAGAATCAAAGAGAGTTGCCAGGATACTCCACGCTTCATGTGATATTTTTGCTCCGAGAAGATTGGACCCGATCTCTTCGGTTACAGATAACATGAGGCAAGTTAGCACAAACTTATCATGGGAGGTCAACCTTCGAAATTCAGGGTTCGGAGCGGAGATGCCGGAGCTGTCAATATGGCTCTCGGTAGGTGCAACTATCTTACCCTCGACATAGTCGAGGAGGCCATAGGTGTCGAGTAGAGGAGTCATTATGCCCTTCCAAAAATAGTAGTTGCTGCCGGTGAGTTTGGTCGAGACGGTGGGAAAGGATATTGGAAGAGATGTCCCTGTGACAGATGGAGATTTGGCCATGGAAACACTGTGCAGAAACAGAGGCCGTGTGTTGGAGAAGAAGGGTGTAGGAGGGCAGGTGTAGGCTGTGCAACAGAGAAGTAGACGAGCCGTGGAGTACAAATTGATCAGAAGGATCGTGGAGCTCCGGTATTTTCCGAGCGTGGCTCTAATACCATATAAGAATGTAAGAGATTGAATGGAATGTAGAATTGGGAGAATTTTCACACACTTCTGTGAGTGTATATCTTTATTGATTTATAGTGTTGTACATGTGTGTATACAAGGTAACATATTATACACATGATATTCATAGACTATACAAGGAAAGAGATCACCGTAAATCACTCGTAGTGATATCTTGACTATCAATTACTATAGCCTTCATCATCACGCTGGCCCTTGGAGATTAGGTTAAGGCAAATATTAGGAGCATGCGTAACACTCTTCAAAATGAACTTGCAGCCAAGCTCAGTTTCCAAACAAACATCTCCAGTGCCCATGATCTTGCAGGATTAACCATTACCCATCTTTGCATGACTGTAGTCACCAATAGTATAAGGTGAGAAGAAATCTTCATGAGGAGTAACATGGAACGAGACACCTATATCTACTACCCAAGTAGATTCATGACTTGTGAGATTCACATAGGCTTCATCATATACGATGTAGATCTCTCCATTAAATTTCACTGTTGTTGCCTTTTTCATCATTCGTTTCATTGTTCTCATTTTTTCCCTTTCTTTAGGACACTGCACTCTCTTTGAAAATGCCCGAGCTTGCCACAATGAAAGTAAGCAAGTTCCTTTCTCAACCTCAATCCACGCCTCAATCTATCACCTGATTTGTGACATTTGAAGTAGGATTTCTTGTTCTTACTTATCCTCATTGCTCAAAGACAAGAGCCTCGACTGAGTAGACATGCCACAACCTTTTCTCCTAGTTTTTCATTAAACAAGCTTTCTTTAACCACAACATTAACTATTTTCCATCATGTGCGGAGTTGTTCAATTCTACCACCAATGTATCTCGGTTGTCAGGTAGAGTTCCCAGTAGCAAACAAGCCTACAATTCATCAAGCCATATTATCTCTTAATTCGTCAATTGGTTGACTATGTCCTAGAAGTCATTCATGTGCTCAACCATGTTGCCTCCATCTTTGTAGCAAAGATGGATAAGTTTCTTCACAAGAAATGCCTTATTATATGGAGTCTTCCTGCATGAAGACTCATCAATTTGTCCCAAAGTGCTTTTGCAGTGGTCTCCTAAGCAACATAATGATAGATATTGTTATCTATCCAAGTCTTCCTATTCATACGCTCCCATGCCTTATCATCCTTGTCCTCTGGTTTGGCATAATACCCTTCAATGGGATCATATAAGTCCTTGTAGAATAGGAGATCTTCCTCCCAGTGGACTTTTCTATCTCGAAAATATTGAAAAGATCCTGCTTTTATGAACCTGCATTCTAACACCACTTGTTGGGAAAGTGTGAGTTTGATTAATTGATAACATAAGGAATAAAGTATTTTCCTTCTAATGTAGTCGAGATATGATCAAATAATGAAAATAATAATCAAAATTGGACACCAAAATTTAACATGGAAACCCCAATGTAGGGAAAACCACGTCAAACTTTTCACTATATCAATGGAGATTACACAATTTTTTCCTTCAAGAGAGCAATCTTCGATTAACCCTCAAATTAAGAATCACTCCTTTGGATCAACATCATTCATCACCCTAGAAAACAATTTCACTAACCTGACCAAAAACAACAATTATAAACCTCCAAATCTGATCTTCACCGTTCAGAATCTAGCCTTAGGAATTGTGAGGCTATTGTCAAAATTTCAACCTGATCTATTCGTTTGCGCCTTTGTTCAAGGTTTGATCTCACACTGTGCTTTAGGAAAAACTGCTATGTTTTTTCCATGTTTTGTTGAGCTAATTTTGCTGTGATTTTCCTTTGATTACTTGCTATTTTCTATCATTTCTCCACTACACACAGTCGTCATTCACTGCTATGTATTTTGGTCATCTTAAGCAACCCCAATTGTTGCTCCTTTTATACTTTTCATTATGAATTAAAAGTTCTCAAGGAAGATAACTCATGGGTCACTCTTAAAACATTAGTTAAAGTCCAAATTAACCAAGTTAAATGAATCGAGCCCAAATTATCATCCAAATCGGAGGGATAACTTAACAATAGTTTACATCATTGCAATTCTCGCAAGTATTGTTATATTATATTTGTTTCACACAAGATGAAATAATTCTAGTTTGAATACCTTGTCAAATTACTATTTTACCCTCTAATGGTTTCTTTATTTGAGTGTCCATTCAATATCGTAATTCATATTTTGCAACCTTATACTAGATTACCCTAATACGAAGTTGAGAGTAACTTCAATAATAGTCTTGCCCATTGTTTGAATAGTTAAGCATGTCTTGAATTTTCAAGATACGAGTTTGTCTTGTTCTCTTATTTTAAAAATTTTTATTATCTCTATCTTTTGGTATTAGTGTATCTTAAATACTGTATATTTGGATGAAATACATTGAGATGAAAATTGAAATGTTTTAGTTTAAGCTAATTGGGCTTTATATATTCTTAAGACTTTCCTGTATAGATGCAGTGAGTATGTCCGATAGATTGAGATTTTTTTATAAAAATATTGCTTTCATTGCTCAAAAGTTGTACATGTGAAGATCTATACAAAATTCACACAATAAATTAAGAAAGGAACCTAACTAGCCTCATAGCTAATTTTGGCATGAAAGTAATTCTAAATTTGACCAAACTTAAAAAGAATAAAGTCCAAAGACCTGCTTTTCTATTGAAATATCCTAGCATTTCTTTCCCACCAAACGACATAAATAAAGTAAGTAAAAACAAGTTTGTAAATAATTGATTGGGGAGATCTTTCTATCTTGTGTTGGATTGCCCATGTAAGCTCTTGATTTCAAACCCCTATGCTTCGAGAGTTGTTCAGTTTGGTCAAAATGGTTGCCCAAACACCACTCATGAAAGAGCAGGAGAAGAATAGATGAGCTCGTAATTAAACCTCCAATCCAAAAACTTTACACAACATGTGGGGCAAAGGTTGCCATTTATTGACAGCTTCCTTTGTTGATAATTTGCCCAATATCGCCAACCAGCAAATAAAAGAAACACAGGGAATATGACCTTGAAATCATAGAATTTTGTACCATTGAGCTTGAGGCATTTTAGGGCTAATATCTTCCCAAATATCAGTGATCCTAAATTTTGATTTAGCATTCCAACATAATTGATTCTCTATGGAGAAAGAAAGAGAATCTTGTATTGTAGGAATTAGGCGAGAAGTAGTAGAATTCGTGCATCTCGACCAATGCCAAGATTTCTCTCTATAAATTGCTGATAGTTTAGTTTCACGGCTAATAGATGGGAAGGTGAGTTCTTGCCTAGGCAAGACTGAGCAAAGGGGTCCTAGAGTTGACCACCGTTATACCAAAAAGATATGGACTTGCCATCTCCAACTTTATAGCTTATGTGCTCTCTGGCTATATCCCTTAGTGTAAGAATCTTCTACCAACTCCAAAAGCATGAACTTGGGACTTTGATAGTCCAAAAGCATGTAGATCGAAATTTTTCTATTTTTTGAATTTGTATAATTCCTCTTTCGTTGCATTTTGTATCATTGAGGGTTAACTTGTTAGAATTGAAGTTACCTCAGTCTATACAACCCGTTATTACTTGATAACGGAGAAAACACTAAGTATGATTTGCTTTTTGAATTATAATGACCCCCTGCCGTTATCTCAAGCTAAATATACCTTGTGTAATTTCTTTCCAATTATATTTTATCGTTGTTATTCATGCGATTCGATCTCAACATAAACTGCCTTTCAAATAATTCTTACCCAATTATTTAATAAATGGCCCTAAGATGGGGGAAAAGGTAATTGTGGTCATCAGCCATTACTACTTTTATTTAGGGGTGTGCAGGCCGGACTGGTTTTAAGCCAAACTGAACCATAAAAAAGTTCGGTTAGGTTAGGCATAGTAAGTGGAAACTGTAACCGGTTGACGAGAGAAAAAAACTAGATTGCTTTAAAATAGTTCAGTCAACCAATTCGAATCGAACCATTCAAGTAAGCAATTTAGTTCGGTTTAGTTCAATTTTAAACTGAACCAAACCGGATTGAACCAAATTAATTTGATTTAAAAAATAGCTCACCCATGGGCCATTGATAGCTCGAAAGCTCCCACTAGAAGCTTAGGCCTATTAGGGTAGTCTTCTCATATCGCAAGAGAAACCACCACCTACTATGCCAGCACTAATAACCATCACCGAACCAAACCGGAATGAACCAAATTAATTTGATTTAAAAAACAACTCGCCCATGGACCATTGATAGCTCGAAAGCTCCCACTAGAAGCTTAGGCCTATTTGGGCAATATTCTCATATCGCAAGAGAAAACTACCACCTACTGTGCCAGCACTAATAACCATCACTGAACCAAACCAAAATGAACCAAATTAATTTGATTTAAAAAACAGCTCGCCCATGGGCTATTGATAGCTCGAAAGCTCCCACTAGAAGCTTAGGTCCATTTAGGCAATCTTCTCATATAGAGAAGACCACCTCCTACTATGCCAGCACTAATAACCATCACCGAACCAAACCGAAATGAACCAAATTAATTTGATTTAAAAAACAGCTCACCCATGGGCTCGGAACCGTCCTCGAACCGTAAGGATTAAGATTCAGGGCCGGTTCCACTGGCCCCAAAACCAAAACCGCCGGTTCCGATTCCAAACCGACCGGCGGGTGGAAAAAGTAAAAAAGAAAAAAAAAATTGAATCCCCCCAGGCTACACTTAGTTTTTTTTCTTTTTATTTTACATATTTTTGGTTTTAAATATTTATTGTGTGATGTAAAATATAAATAAATTTGTTGTATAAATTACCGTTCAAACCTTGACATCTGTAGAGTTAACTTTTAATAATTATAAAAATTTTACAAGTTTAAAAAATTTAAATGTGATTTACACAATGAACTCTTTATATAAATTAAATTTTATTTAATTTTAATAGAAATCGAACCAGTTGGCTCTGAACCATGGTTCCGAACCAGAACTGTCATGTTTTGAACCGCCCCTGAACCATCCAAAGGAAGGTGTAAGGCAGGTTCCAAGGGGTCATGGAACTGGAACCGGAACCGGAACCAGAACCATCCGATTCTGGAACCGTGGCTAGAGCTAGCTACAACTATGTCTATCCACATATGTTTTCATCTAACGTAATAATTAAATAACGTAGTGCTTATACTTGAAAATTCAAATAGAGGACAAGTAAATTATAAGAGAGCAATACGTTTAATTCAAATTACAATAATTAATCTAGAAGTGGATGATTCGGAAGTCGTAATCGGGTTTCTTCGTTGGTGGCAGTGGCATGGCACATGGAACAATTCTTTATTACAAGACATTTGAAGTGTTCTTCAAAGAGATTGGTCAGTAATGTTAATTATGTTTCACATATATCGTGAAAGTAACATGTGTGTAGATTTGCTGGTAATCCAGAATTATCATTACCTTTAGGAACACATTGGTTTAATGCTTGTCCTGCCGGACTTGATGTTCACTTGTTTGATGATATCACTGGGGGGTCACTTACCCCATCTAAGTAACATCTAATTTAACTTAATCTCATAGCATTGGAGCCCCGAATAAAAAAAAAAAAGAAGGCGTCCCGACCCGAGCCTTCAGTGGCATTGTCTGAGGAAGAAGATGCCAAATCAGATTCATGTGCAAGTGAATTATTATATCAATAAAACCTAACGACATCAGTAAAAATCTAGCAATTTGTATGATATTGTTTAAAAAATAAAATATCTTGGACAAAATTATCCCAACTTTTAGTACTTTATATTGAAGTGTTACATTAGTTTAGTAAATTTAATCCCTTATACATAAGACCACAAGGCAGAATTGCCTTGCTAGGGTAGTTTGGGAAAAAGTCTTGCATACAATAAATATCTTATGTAATAATATTTATATAATATCATAAATAAATCAATTTTAGTTATTTTTAAAATTATTTTTTAATTTTTTAAAAAATTATTACTTATAATACAATATAAATATTATCATATGAGCACTTGTTGCACGGAAGACTGTGTTGCAGTTTGAAACTTTAATGGGATCAATGTCCTCAACATTGACACACACAGACCACGCAACAATTTAAGGACATTCGTCCAAATTTTATAGATAGAAATTGACCACCACCATAATAAGACTCACCATTACGGGCACATGTACATACAAACAAATAGACAAACAAATAGAACTTCTGAACCAAGAAAAAAAGAAAAGCAAATAGAAAATCCCCGGTGGGGCCCGTTCGAGATAAACTCCGGAACATTAACGAATCGCAGAGGCGCCACGTATTATCCAAGGACAATTAGTGGGGCCCAGCACACTGGAACCCGTCATCTCTTGCACCACCACAACCGTCTCTTGCTCTCGAATATCACCATGCTTGACGCCCAGATCCCAGCTGAAACCCTTGCTGCAGCTCGCAAGATGCAGGTCCGCCTCTTCGTGCTTTGCCTACTCGTCGCCCTCCCCCACCCGGCAGCGGCAGCGGCGGCTGCTGGGGCTGCGGCGGCGGCGGCGAACGATGAAGCCTCAACGGGCGGTAGCAGCATAATATTTGCCACGCTGGGCAGATCAGACTACGCATTCGACATATTCACCCTCCTGACTCGAGGCCGCCCGAGGCCGACCGACGAGCTCCGGCTCACAGATGGCCGGTCGGTGAACTTCAACGGCCACTTCCCTTCAACACCATCTGGTGTCCCCTTCCTATCTCTCCTGTCTGATCAAACCCTAATCCGAGTTCCCGATGTTCCCCCTTCTCTGGAGCTGATATACGTGACTGAGCGGAACGGATCGTCGAGCCTATACTACGACGCCGTTTATTACGACACGGAGCGAAGTACTCGAAGCAGAGCTGCTCTTGAAACCTCCGGGAGGGTTCAGATTCCTCTGCTTGGGGCTGGGAATGGGATTTCAATGAAAGACAGACCCACTCTGGCTGGCAGGCATTTGATTTACGTTTCAACCCACGAGGACTCGGGCGAGCCGAGAACGAGTTGGGCTGCGGTATACTCGACCGGGTTGATGACTGGTCTGACTCGGCGGCTGACTCCCTATGGAATCGCCGACTTTAGCCCTGCCGTGTCACCGTCGGGGATGTGGACGGCGGTGGCATCGTATGGAGAGGCGGGCTGGGGAGGGGAAGTCGAGGAACTCGGCACAGACATCTATATATTCCTGACTCGTGATGGAACTCAGCGAGTGAAGGTCGTCGATCACGGGGGTTGGCCCTGCTGGGTCGACGATAAGACTCTGTTCTTCCACCGGAGGGGGAGCGATGGCTGGTGGAGTATATACAATGCGGTTCTGCCGCCGGGAGAGGGGCCGGTCAAATCTGATGCAGTGGCGATTCACCGGGTCACGCCGCCGGGTCTGCACGCGTTCACCCCTGCGACTTCTCCCGGGAACAAGGATTTCATAGCCGTCGCCACGAGGCGGCCGGGGTCGGACTTCCGCCACGTGGAGATCTTCGACCTGGTGAAAGGTCAGTTCAGAGAAATGACTCGGCTCGTGTCACCGCGGACTCACCATTTCAACCCATTCATCTCTCCCGACTCGCTCCGCGTCGGATACCACCGGTGCAGGGGCGGAGCCAACGAGCAAGGCCCGAGCGTCAGCCCACGCTTGTTGCTCGAAAATCTCAAGAGCCCTGTTCCGGGACTCACCCTGTTCAGATTCGACGGCTCCTTCCCTTCCTTCTCACCCACCGGTGACCGCATCGCTTACGTCAATTTCCCAGGCGTCTATGTGGTGAACCGGGACGGTTCGGACCGTCGAGAGGTATACTCAGGCACCGCCTTCTCTACTTCCTGGAATCCGGTTCGGCCAGGTATCGTCTACACCAGCACTGGTCCCACCTTCGCCACTGAGGGCACCAATGTCGATATCATATCAATTTCCGTCGATGGTGAAGATGGGCCGATTGCTGAGAAATTAACCACGAACGGCAAGAATAACGCGTTTCCAGCGCTGTCACCGGATGGCAAGTGGGTGGTGTTCCGGTCGGGGCAGTCGGGTCACAAGAACCTGTACATAATGGATGCCGTTGAGGGAGAGGCAGGTGGGCTGGAGAGGCTGACCAAAGGCCCGTGGACCGACACGATGTGCGCATGGTCGCCGGATGGTGATTGGATCGCTTTCGCATCCGACCGGAGCGATCCCGGCAGTGGAAGCTTTGAGCTGTACCTCATCCATCCCAATGGGACCGGGCTGAGGAAGCTGGTCCAGAGTGGGTCCGCCGGCCGTGCCAACCACCCCTACTTCAGCCCCGACGGGCAGAGCATAGTTTTCACATCGGACTACGGGGCAGTGTCAGCTGAGCCAATCTCTAATTCACATCACTACCAACCCTATGGCGAGATTTTTACGATCAAATTGGATGGTTCTGACTTGAGGAGGCTGACCCATAACTCGTACGAGGATGGGACCCCAGCCTGGGGACCGACGTTCATCAGGCCTCGGGACGTGGTGTGGCCGAATTATGGGGCGCAGTGCGAGTTCGAGGACTGTCACTGGCTTAATAAGATGCCCCGGCAGGGACTAGTTGGTGCTCAATCTGGCTCGGCTACGACCAGGCCTCAATGCAGTTCATAGAGGAACTCTGGTGTTTCTTTACCATATAATCCGACTACTGCTTGTTGCAGGCTAAAAAGAGCAGCGGATGGTACTGTCGACTTTGTAAAATATGTACACTTCTTGTGGGTTGTTGCATCTGTGCTATATGTTAGTGTATAGCGTTACTAATTGTCGCATTTCTTTCAGTTGTGAGAAGTATATCGATCAGGGCATATTCTCCATCTTAATTGCATCGAACTGCTTATAGCATCGAAGTCGGGTCCCTCTGAAGATTGCATGCTGCTCAAGGCCTTTAGGTCGTCAAAGGCATGGCTGGTTCATTTGAAAAATTAGTAGTCTTAAATGCCTTTATTATGGTAAACATTGAAGCAGTGCAAGTTCTGGTAAGCATTGAAGCAGTGCAAGCAGGCCTTTAGGTCATCGAAGACATGGCCTTTATGAAGTTAAGAGTTTGATGTAATGACATAGTCGAGACTATGTTTCTCTAATTAGAAACCGTAAGCAGAATATGGTAGCAGCAGGACCTGTATCTCAGGATTAACTTTATCTAACTAGATGAGTATTGAATGTTTGTATAGTTATTTTCCCAGTAGGCCATATCTATAAAATTCTGCAGATTCCGTGGAACCACAGATCACACATTCATACTATCAGATCTAGAATCCATACTCTTATCCAGACCCGAATTGTAGCGCTCACTTTCAGGTTGTGCTGATTGATCATGAAGGCTATGCAATGAAGCATCAATCCAAGTTCACCTGCTTCAATGACATGTTTTGTCCTAGCTCTTCCTTGAAGACTCACCCTCTTCAGACGGAACTTCCATCAGATGTCAAACTAACTATTTAATATATATTTTGCAGAATGATTCGTACACCCACTCGAGCCTGGAGATGCCAGATCACTGTCATGCTTCTACTTGAATTGAACATGATTTCCATAAAAGAATACCAAGCACAGTACATCGGATTGTATCAAATAAGCGCGCAAGGAAACACCAGAAGAATTTGAAAATGGAAATGTATACAGTGTCAAACAACACGTATACTTGCAATACCGATCTGATTAGAATCTAACAGATCCTCCTGGTAACACTGCAGTTCCATTCCACAAAACTCGGGTTTCACGTGTTTCTGTCTACTCTCAAACTCCTTGATCGAGCGGTCCATCAGCTCCTTAACAGCAGCTCTATCTTGAACAGAAAGCTTGATCTGCTGGGCCATCTCTACCAGGACAGAATTTACGGTATCAGAACCCAAGTAGAATGTAAACTCCAACTTATCACCCTGGCCACTGAGATTCAAAATGCGCAAAGTGAATGAAATTGTCCCGCTACCTCCTTCCTCACCCAATAGCCTGAACTCGTGATCCTCAGAGAACCGCCTAAGCTCAAAATGTGAACTTTGACTGGCCTGGGTTGTCCCAGTCTTCTGCTTGGTCGAATCTTCATCACCCACAAGAAATGGGTCATTGAGAAGGTCAAATGCAGATGGCCGCTCCGAGGCAGGAACGAGGCACTTCTCGATGAGCTGCTTAAACTCAGGATCTTGGACCTTAGTGAGGGATGCAGGTTTCTGCCCAGAGATGACCTTCTTAAAAATCTGGGCGACATTTTGACACTCGTTGTAAGGCCTCTCACAGGTGACCAACTCGAGCAAGCAAATCCCAAAAGAGTAGATGTCGACGAGCTCGTTGTACTCCTCCTCATATAGCTCTGGGGCCATGTACTCCGGGGTACCAATGACACTCCGGGCAATGGGCTGCTGCATCACAATAGCCAGTCCAAGATCTCCAATCTTTACATGCCCATCATACCTTAGGTGTACATAAGAAGTAAGGGAGAAACAGTTAAAGCTATTCCGCTGACACGGGAAACTGCTACAAGAAATCACAATTACACTGAAAACCACTGACGAATATCATCTACGATTAGTAAGCTTCACCAGCAGATTCCCCCAAGAAACTACAAATTTCTTCGGAAGTTTTCATATGTCATGTAGATATTTCAATTTTCTAATTTCTGTTCCACCACGGGCACTCCAATTCACACTCGGCCTTATCCTAAATCCCATAACTTCGCTGTCAATATCATCTAGAAACAACTTTCACAATCAGATATAGGCATCGGCAGCATAGTATCGAGCTAAGGCATACCCATTCATGAAGATGTTGTCGCACTTCAAGTCCCGATGAATGATCGGGGGATTATGACTGTGCAAGTAGTGGATGCCCCTCAGAATCTGCCTTGACCAGTTCTTGATCGCCTTGGCGTCGACCTTCCTATGCTTCCTCCGGTAACTCATCAGGCTCCCGGAGGTAAAGAGCTCGGTGATCATGTTGATAGTCTTACTCTCCTCGTCAACCCAGGAGCTGCAGAACCTGATGATGTTCTCGTGTTTGAGTGATTTAATCAGATCGACCTCAGCGTAAAGCCGCTTGAGATGCTGAGGGGATTCGAGGAAGGGCTCGATGTCAACTTTGCTCCATGCCACTTCAATCCCTTCGGTCTCGTCGAACGCCCTGTGGACGGTCTTGAAGGCGCCCTCCCCGAGTATCTCTTCGTACCTACCATAGCGGCCCGTTGGATCTCTCTCCACGAACTCGTCCCCTTCCCCATCGTCACCGGCAAAATCGGTCATGATTGGGGACGAAGCCAGGCCAAAAAAGAAAACTCTGACCTCAGAGCTATATCCGGCCGGAACTCCGAAGTATTAGACCGAGAAAGCTTCAGAAACAGTGACCGAGAACGAGATCGGCGTCAGTAGGCGTTCAGAGAAAGCTTCACAGGCGACGGTGAACGAGTTCAGCACATATCGGAGGTGCCGCCTGCAGCAACCTCTATACCACATGCCCATCGTCACGAACCAGGATAAACACACTCCGGATCCCTGCAATCCTGTGTTGTTTTCTAGAGTTAGGGTTTGACGAGAATGAACTAGAAGATTTGGGGGAGAGTGAGAAGGAATCAGAAAAACTCAAAAAGGGCGAAGGGTTTCTTTTCGGCGAGAGCAAGAACCAGGGAAGAGGAGAGAGACAAGATATGACTATAAATAATAAATTCATGACCTAATATTTTCGCCGTATAAGAAGGATTTGAAATTAAACAAACCAAATTCAAATATCAAATAAAATAAAAAGAATAAATGAGTTATCATTAAAAACAAAAATTCTTTCAATTTAAATATTTTAATAAGAGAAAGTTAATATTTATAAAAAAAATAGAGAGAAAGTTCATAAAAAATTTAGCTAGTAAATAGGATGGTCAACTTCAAATCAAATTTGTCTGATTCATTTATTGTGTGACATATATACTGAAAATAAAAAATAAATTTACTTTTTTTTTGTTTTCCACCCGGTGTCAGGTACTCGAAAGCTGACCGACTAATCCAGATTTGGGATACGGTCGGGCTATTTCTCGGGACCCCTCTCAAAAAGGTCTGTTGCGTTCACAATAGCTCGAACATGACACTTCTGATTAAGCGATACAAGTCCCTTCCACTTGCACTAACTTTCGTTGGTAAAAATAAATTTTACTATCTTCTATATCATTGGGGACCATCAAATATTCTTATATAAATGTCCCTTTAGACTTACAAGACTCTTTCCTACATGAAAAAAAAAATGTCTTCGATAAATGGGTGAATTTGCAGTTACTGTTTGCGCGTGCCAGGTTTGATTCTTCTACTGACCTAGAAGCCAGAAATAATGGCAGCTACCAAGGTGCAGAGAATCTTGACCTGGAATTGACTGCTTCCTCGCTGAGCCTGCGGTGGTCTTGAATCTTGTGATTTCGTTTAAAAGATAGATAGCTAAGAGACGGACTCCTTTTTTCCTTTCCGTTACAGCTGTGTCCTTGCAATACAATATTTTCGCGATAACACTGACTAATAATATTAAAGTATTATTAGTATTTTTTTATATTTTATAATAAATATATAAATCACTAATTATGTTCGAGTGACACAGTCATACCTTCTCCTTTTTGCCACCAGAGATGGACCTTTTTCAGTAGATATTTTGCATGTGGAGATTGAACGAAGTATAATAATTTATAACCTGCCATTTTTACCTAATTACCCATTCTCGTATTTCCAAATACCATGAAACGATTCGTGTCTCACAATAGAAAATTTTTTAATGGAGCGGTTATATCACATAAATAATATTGACTTAATATATACGTTCGGTTAAAATTTTACACGTAATTAATAATTATAAAATTACGATTATTAAATTATAAAAAACCTTTAAAAATATAAATAAAATTATAATAAATTGTGAACCCTAATTAAAAAATACGTAAATGATAAAAATTATTAAAAAAATTCTTAAAAATTATTTAAAAAATTCTTATAAATAGTGAACCCTAATTAGAAAAATAAATAAATGATAAATTCTAATTTGACGAATATATCACATCAGTATTATAACCACTCCATTAAAGACTTTATCCTCTCACATAGTCACTATCATTGAGTTATGTTGTGGTTCTTGGGATAGTTGAATTAGTCCACCCCCAAAGGTTATGGAACCCAATCGGATGCCACCTGCTCTTATGGACATGATGATGAACAAGGCACAGAGGAGCAACCCTTGAGTGGATGTGGAGTGTTGGAGGTGGTTGCGGAATGGCGTATCTATCTGAAAAATGAAAACCGCCTCCCCTTTTCATAGTAGAGCTATAGTTTTGGGGTTGAGAGATGGGCCGAGCCTTTTGAAATTGAGGGCATGTCATTATAACACATCTTGTGGGTTTAAACCCATCATTTACCCTTGATTTTCCTGTAGTTGTAAGCACAGGAAAATACTATAACAATGAAAACCTCCTTTAATATGTGTCTCGTGTTTTGGTTTGTCTCTTAAACCTAATTCCTTAAACATTTGAGAAGAAGCTATATTAATGGTAGCAAGAAAAAAGTCGCAGTTCCCTTTTCCTTCATATCCTCGGGTTTAGAGAGTTTCTAGATATAATTAGCAGTAATCCAATATGACTGCACAGTAAGACAACTTTTACAGCACCATAAAAGGATCTCTAGCATTAATGGTATCCTATATTGCAAGGATTTTTTATTATGTGTGTCTATAGAGTGTAGGGGTATTTTGATATACTATCCGTAGGGCACATGAATCTTGTGTTAGGTACGCCTCTGAGTTGTAAAGGTCTTGTATAAATGCACCCCTGGGTTATAGAGGTCTTGTTTATTATACCCGTAGGTCGCAGAGGTCTTATATAATGTGCCCCTCGGTCGCACAGGTCTTTTATGTGTTGTGGGAGAGCAGCCATGAAACTAAAAGAAACCCAAACAATCATTAAATCAATTTGTGATTGAAAATACTAATGGATGAGGAGAGGAACCAGATAACCAGTTGAATATCCCTGCTCTCCTCTTCCACATATATATATATATATATATATAAGTCCCTCCAGCAAAGATCAAGAAGAAGAAGAAGAAGAATCTGCACAAATACGTGACCTGCCAATCACGGAAACCAAATGTTGATTCAAACAGGTGACCATTCCCCATAACACCCTTGCAGCAAGCTGCAATGATTCCTCAGTAATCACGATTGTCGCAACCCTAAAATAAAACGAGTCTGTGATATCATAGCTAAAAAAAAGAAAGAAGTCACCACTAATCGTTTATCAAACTAGTTCTAAGGTCGATTAGAAACCTGTAATTCACCTAAGGGAGTATGACACTAACCACCTATACTTTCATTAATCGGTCTCAAACCAAAGTTGGATTCGAGGGTTTTGTTACGCTCGAAAAGCTCGGAGCCCATTGACACGCCCTAAACTGGCACCCTAGCAATGTTTCCAAATTTGCTTATTTTATTTAATCTTGAATTTTCTAATCCAATCCGATAGCATCAAATGAATAAGAGAATTATACCTTACCATGATGATAAGAGGACCATTATCTTGATGGTGGTCTATTTTCGATAATCAATTTGCACCTCAATGGTAATCTTCTGGCTCACTCAAATTCCTCTTGCTCAATTCCATCTCCCTGTAATCTTAAATAATCCAACACTATGGATGAAGACTTATAATAAACATTAAATCAATTCATTCTCCTAATTGAAGAAATAGAGTTAAGTCTCAGTCAAGTGGATTTATTGGTTTTTTAGTTTATATAGCAAAATAGTATCTCTTTTAAAACACTTAGCCAAAAAAAAAAACATTTTAAGTAATTCGTTATATTTTTCTAAATAAATTTTTGAGTTTGAGTCTTGTAAGTAAAAAAAATTATAAATGAAATGTTTTACCTATTTATTAACTAAATTATTTTAAATTTAAACTAACTTGGACACTTTAAATTTTTAAATAGTAAGTGATTCACCATAAAAATATTGGAACCCTCCTCCAATTTTTGTAAAAATTTTCTGGGTGGTGATTGGCTCGAGTATTGTTAGATTATGGGAAAAATTAGATTACAAGGAAAATTTTTATTTTGCATGAATATAAATTGTAATATGAAATTGTTGTATTTGATAAATAATTTAAATTGTTGGGAAAGTTATTAAAAATATTATATTATAATATTTGATGCGATATGTAATAAATATATTTTACAAACCTACCATTCTTTCCCTTGCCCTTTTCATTCCTTCATTTGTCTTTTATTTGATAAAGTTGGTAAAGTGATGGCTTTCTCCTTAAAATCTGATTTTGCAGTTCATGGCATGCAATTTCACTACTAGGCCAATAAAAATTAAGAAAGTTGAATTGAGTTGCACTTTTCACCTAAACAAATGTAAAAATGGGTGTAAAATGTAACTTTTCACGTAAAGTTTTAAACTTTACAATGAAACAAACATTATCTAAAGAAATTATTGGAGTTACAAAAGTATAGGGATGAAATTGTAATTTTCAATTAGTCGGGGCTTCTTAACGACTGAGAAAAGTAAGGAGCAACCGGAGAATTCACCCTTATATGTAGGGGTGTGGTGTAAGTTTAAAATCGAAAAACCAAAAAACAACCAAGTTCAACATGGAAAAATTGAATTTTGGAGCTCAACATAAAGTTCAGTCATTCTTCAAGGGAAGGAAAAACTGTCTCGAAAAGTTGTGCCCCGTCCCAGAAAAACTTACAGGGCTCGGACCACTCGAATTTCCATAAATATTCAGTATATGTATATTTTTATTTTGAAATAATTTATATCATAAGTATAATTCAAACATGATTTATCTATTTCCCTTTATAAATATTTTGAATTATTTTGTATAATTATAAATGAAGCATTGTTTGAATAGCTTGGCTTAATTTAAATATAATTAGTTCAAAATATAATTCAAGTATAATTTCATGTATAATTAGATGTAAGCATTATATATTATAATCTTTGTCAAAGTTTCCAATTTAATCCATGGATATCCTAATGCTAATTAATTGCATTAATAATTAGTACCAAAAAAATCATCTGAAAAATGATAAATGATACTTGTAGCTCTCAATCTCTTGTATTTTTACCATTCTAGTTATAAACATTTTTTTTATCATTTACATCCTTAACTTTTTAAATTTTTATCACTTTGATCCTACCGTTACCTTTTCCATTAAAAAAAATATATTCCATCCAACAATTATTTTTCAACAAAAACTATTTTTTAAAAAATAAAGAAAAAAGGAAAAAAAAGCAAACGAAAATAAAAAAGTGTCTATAGAGTCTTAGAGTTGAGCACATCCCCTTTAAAATTAGAATACATTCCTAATTAAAAATTGATTAATGATTATTATCATTAAAAAATCATGACTTATTCTAAGAAAAATGAGTTCTAACTTTAGAAAGAACACCTATTAGTAATCAATATTCCTTAATCAGGACTAAATATGCGTTTTTAATAAAATACATTTTTATTCAAAAACAATTTTGGATGAAATATTCTTTTTTGGATGGAATATGCTTTTCTATATGGAAAAAATAATAGTAGGATCAAAGTGGCAAAAACTCAAAAGATTAATGACCTAAATGACAAAAAATAATGATTTATAACTAAAATAACAAAAGTCCGAAAGATTGAGAATTGAAAATGTTTTTTCCCCGAAAAAACCGTACCCAACACAGTTGATATTTCATCACACCAAATAGTTTTTAATATGATTTTGAGTAAATTAACAATTTAATCCTCGAGAAATGAACTTTTCGTCACTTGGGTCCCTTAGAGATTTTTTGCCTCAATTGACTCCCTCATATATGTATTTTTCATCAATTGAGTCCCTCATGGTATCAATTTCGTCCCTCATGACATCAGTTTGGTCCTAAGAGATTATTCGTTAACTTTTCTGTCAATTTTGATCGAAATACTTACAATTTCGTCCCTCAAAGATGAATTTTGCATCATTTGGGTCCGTAGACAATTTTTAAAAAATTTTAAATAATTCTAAATTTTTTTTTTATAATTGTAAAAAATTCTAATTTTTTTAAATAACGGTAAAAAATTGCTAATTTTTTTAAATAACTTTCAAAAATTCTAAAATTTTTTAGATAATTTCCTAAAATTTTTAAATATATTTAGAAAATTCTAAAATTTTTTAAAAACCTTAAGAAAATTCTAAAATTTTTTATATAATTTTAAAACATTCTATAAAATTTTAAAAATTAAATACTTGTCCATCACTTCCGCATTATGAAAATTTTCAGTAAATTTTAGAATTATTTTATCTTTCCTGTAAGTATCTCTTTATGTCACCTATGACAGTAAAATATTAGTCCATCCTGTTTGCAATATATATCTTCAGGGGGTATACAGAAAATGGGTTCGAGACCGAACCAGTTTCGAACTAAACAGAACCAAAAGAACTAGTTCGGTTTGGCACATTAGGCAAAGAACCGAACCAGTTTATGTTGAAAAAACTACATTGTTTTAAACCAATTTGGTTAACCAGTCCGAACCAAATTGGTTTTACAAAGGTTCAATACGATTTTAAATTGGTTCAAACCAAACCGAATTGGATTTGGAATGGTTGGGTTCGGTTCATAACCGGTTCGGATCAAATTGAATTGGTTTTGGAACGATTCAATTCGAATCGAGCAGAATTGAATTGGTTTTTAAATCAAAACCAATTCGGTTCGGTTCAACCAGTTAACCGCATCAATTACACTTAGAAATTAACTAAACCACTTTTCTTTAAAAAAATTCCACCAAAATAGAACCGGTTCAGGGAGAACTAGTTCTAACTAGTTTCGTTCTCCCCGAACTTGTTCGGTTGCACACACCTATATATCTTGTACAATCTTTAGAATATTCTCTATTTTTTAAAATTTTTATAAATTTCAAATAAATTTCTAATTTTGTGAATAATTTCAAATTTTCATGATTTTGAAAATTTTTTAATTTTTTATTTTATGAAAGTTTTTTGGTTTTTTAAGCTTTTATACCCTTCATAATTTAATAAACTTTTTATTTATTTTTAAACTTTCTTAATTTAAAAATGGAAATTTTTTATGTATTTTGAACATATAATTTAAAATTTTTATTTATATTATAGAAATTTTTATATTTTTCTACATTATTTTTAAATTTTCCTTATTTTCTATATTTCTTTATTTTTATAAAATATAAAAAATTTCCAAATTTTTATATTTTTCAGAAATTTTAAAAGTTTTTCAAGCTCTTCATTCTTTTATATAATTTGAATATTTTTATTTTTTTTAGTTTTCCTAGATTTTATTATCTTTTTGATGAATTTTTCTAAATTTTTTGAATTTCTAATTTGAAAATTTTAAGATTTTTATTTTTAAATTTTTATTTAAAAATATTATTCTGATATGTCAAGTCATTCAAAAAAATGTTATTTAAAAAATAAAAAATTTATAAGGGACCTAATTGAAAAGAAAGAAATTAAGATAGAGATCTAATTGATAATATAATAATCAATTTGTGCGAGGACTAGATTGAAGAAAAATAAAGATAGAGATGGACCTAATTGATAGTATAATCACGCCGTTAGTATTCAATTTAACGGAATGACCTAATTGAAACCATGAGAGATCTAATTGATACCATAAAGGACCTAATTAAAACCATGATTGACCTAATTGAAGTCATGAGGAACCTAATTGATACCATGAAGGACCTATTTTAAGTCATGATGGACCTAATTGAAGTCATAAAGGACTCAATTGATACACTAAAAGGGTATAATTGAGGCAAAAAATTCATTTAAGGACTCAACTGATGAAAAATACATATCTGAGGGAGTCAACTGAGGTAAAAAATCTCTAAGAGATCTAAGTGATAAAAAGTTTATCCTTCGAGAACGAAATTTTTAATTTACTATTTTTTAGAGTTAAAAAACCGAACCGATTCGGGACCCGACAATTTGCAGGAAAAACTACCCGACTCGCACAATTTTCACCCCTCCCTGTACGTGGGGAGAGCGGGAAATGAAGGGGAGGCCGCGACTTGTGAGGAAGAGCAGGTGAGGGAGAGGGTTTCTGAGTTTGCTTAAGAAAAGTAACAATGGCGCCAATCCTGCAAAGTTCCCAGCCTTGGGTCGAGAAATAGTATCTCTCTCAACCCTTTTCTCCAATTTAGTTTCCTGATCCTTTGTCCATGTAAAGATCTTCTTCTTCTTTGGATGCTCCTGTTCACTAATTGCGAATCATCAACAGCCGGCCGAGGCAAGTGAATGATGTCGCTCACCAGGACGAAGTTGTCCGGGTCCTCAAAAACACCCTCGAAACGGCCAACGTAAAACCCCTGATTCAACCCCTGATTCAACTTCGTCAAGTTTTCTTTGTTTTTTTTTCAGATGGGATTTCTTCTCTTCTTTTAGTATACAGATTTGTGCCCTTTTAAGGGGTCTGGCGTGTTTGGTTGATCTCAATCATTGAACTGGAGTAGATGAATCTCTGTCTCCTTGCAGTGTCCACACATGCTGTTCTACGGCCCACCTGGCACCGGCAAGACCACCACCGCCCTTGCCATTGCTCGTCAGCTGTTTGGGTAAATGAGCTTAGTACAATATACCCTTCGATTTGTCCAGAAATTGCATTCATATGCTCTTTCACAGTATGGTTTTACTGACTGCGTCTACTTTGAACAAGTCATGTTGTTTTGTTTGGGTAAATGCCCCTATGCCCCTTGAGTTGATTACTTAGCATTCCTTTGATTTTGTATGTGTTCTATTTGATTCATTGTTTCATAAAGTATCTCTGCAAACTTTCTTGTCCCGTTAATTGGTGTTTTCAATAATGTTTTGTTCAGATAAAGGATGCAATTTCCTTGCTCTAGATAATACGTTGTGGTGCTATGAATTAGAGGAAGAGCAAACTGTGCTTCCACTCCAGTACATCTCAGTTGCTGGTCTATAAATCTTAAGTCACGTTCCAATCTACTGACAGGCCTGAATTATACAAGTCGAGGGTGCTGGAGCTGAATGCTAGTGATGATCGTGGAATCAATGTTGTTCGAACAAAGATAAAAGACTTCGCTTCTGTGGCGGTGGGTTCTGGGCAATGCCAAGGGTGCGTATTTTTACATGCCCATGCAGTTAGACTTGGCCTCATTTGCATCGGAAAGTTCTTGCTTAGTCTGAGTGGAAAAGTTTTCCTTAACACCAATACCATTGCTCTACAGAATGTGGGAGGTTGTGTGTTGATTGTTATGAAACGTCGACCAATAAACTATTTTGATTGGCTTGTTGCAGGAAAAAAAAATGTGTTCTTTGCATTGTTGTTCCTGTGCTAATCAGTTGAAGCCTCTTACTGTTGCAGGGGTTATCCTTGCCCCCCCTATAAGATTATTATTCTAGATGAGGCAGATTCAATGACTGAGGATGCTCAGGCACGGACATTTTCTGATTTTTGTTTTCTCTGGTCTGGTTTCTCCTTTAAGTCATGCGATCAAGAAAGTCACTTGGAGTTTGTTTTTCAGAATGCTTTGAGACGTACAATGGAGACATATTCCAAAGTCACAAGATTCTTTTTTATCTGTAACTACATAAGCAGGTATTGCTTTACCTCTTTCCTGAGCTTCACTAGATAGGCCTGTGCTTGTTAATTTCTTTTGTTATTCTAACCTAAATTGCATTATAACATTACCGTGTGATATTTATAATTACTTCAAACTAATTAGGCAAGCTGAGCTTAAGAATTAATTCTTGTATGATTTTCTAATTCATGTAAAATTTACTATTCAAGATAAAACAAACACTTTGAAATCATAGGCGTGCTTTGTGATTTTTCATTCTTCTTGCATGAATTATTATTCAAGTACGATTTCTTTGGCATAAATCTTTTAGAATTATAGAGCCGCTTGCTTCAAGATGTGCAAAGTTCAGATTCAAGCCTCTTCCACAAGAAGTCATGAGCAGCCGTATTTTGCACATTTGCAAGGAGGAAGGCCTTAATCTGGAAGCAGAGGTGTTTATGTTATTTGATATCATAATGTTAGTTTTATTTCAATAATGATTTGTTGGATTATCTTTTTTTATCCCTCTTATTAAAGGCCCTGTCAACATTGAGCACTATCTCACAAGGTGATCTTCGTCGGGCTATCACATACTTGCAGGTAATAGACTGGGGTGTTTGAGTTTTCTCTGTTTGAATACAGTGTTCGAATAGAGCTTCATTACAAGAGTATTCCGTTTCTTTCATTTGTCCCTTTGAAGAGGCTGACTTTAAGATCTTGCAGGGAGCTGCTCGTTTGTATGGATCATCACTTTCTTCCAAGGATTTAATAAATGTCTCTGGGGTGAGCTTTTGCCAGAACTATAGTCCTGTTTTGTCGACTGAAGAGCATATATAATCTATGTTGCTTTAAAAATTTTGGGCATATGGACATGGTTTTGCCTTTTCATCTAAAAACATACGTTGTGAATATGTCAATACTTTTTGTCTTTTCTAAGAATAAGAAAGGAATTGCAGGTCAGTTTTTAATGATCAGCAATTACATTATGGAGTTCCTTTTATCTTATTCATACTACACATTAATTTATGACTGCATTGTGGGGTGTCAATATTGATTGATCACATTGACTTGAAAGACTTCACGATGCAGTATATGCATTGATTCACATATGGTTAAGCATTATTTGAGCCATTTATCAAGGTAAGGAGCCATGATATAGATGTTTCGTAGATTCCAGTTTGAGAGAGTTGAAAAGGCACCATCTCATGGCAAAAATGTTCTATAAATCTGTCCAAGATATTTCTTTAGAGGAATAGTGTTTCATCAAAATATGCTTAACCCTTTGTCGGTGAATGTAATTTTTGTTTCAAAGAGTTTTTTTCCATTTATTTTACATCACTTTTGCTTTTTTTTATCGATCAGGTTATCCCATTAGAGGCTGCCAAGGCACTCCTTGCTGCATGTAAAAGTGGAAACTTTGACTTGGCCAACAAGGAAGTCACCAATATAATCGCAGAGGGATATCCAGTCTCTCAGATGCTTACTCAGGTCAGATCGTTGTTTTGCCCCTATTTGATCAATCAGAGTTTCCATCTAACCGATCTACTTTGATTATTTCATTCCTTGTTCCAGTTACTTGAGATGATTGTTGAAGCGGATGATATATCTGATGAGCAGAAGGCTAGAATATGTAAGAGGCTGGCTGAAGCAGACAAGGTTAGTCATCCCAGATATATCTTACATTCAAATCTTATGTAAGACCAGTTTTGGTTTTGGAACCAAGCTGATATTACTGGAATAATATGAAGCTGGACCTAACAAGCCATTCTGCTGACTGAACCAAACGTAGATGGCCAAGAATTTAAGGGAAGCACACCTAAACAGAATAAATTTTTACTTTTCTTTCTTACGCAGCATTATGGTTTCCATTTTTCTTAAATACAAGATTATGCAAGTGGGTTAACTCTAGAAACCTCGGTTGTGAATCAATGTTCTTGGTTTTACTAGTCAATGTATAGTTTGATGCTATATGCAGTTAAGATCAAAACTATATCATTCTGGCACAAATAACTTGCTTTCTGAAATATAATATTATTATTAGTAATGCCTACTCTATGTATGCGGTATTCTCTTTTTACTGTTAAGTAATTTTTTACTGAAAGGAATATCAATGGTCCACCTTGAGTGATCTCACTTTCAAATTTTTCATTGGTTCAAATAGTGCCTCATTGATGGGGCGGACGAGTACCTGCAGCTTCTGGATGTGACGAGCAACACTATGCGGGCCCTTTGTAACATGCCTGAAGATTTCTCTTATGAAACTTAGCTAATCTCGGGAAAGTCATGCAAAGTTAGATCTGTCTCACTATTTCTGGTTAATGAGCAGCTCCCATTTAACAACGATGACTCAGAATTGTTGTTTATGTGTGTTGATTAAGTGTTGGTGCTGGACCTGCCCCTTCGATACTGTTGAAAGTTTGAAAATTTTGCCTCTCTGCTAAGTGGATGACTGAATTATTACCCATATTATATTGATTACTTAGTGGGAGAACTATGAGAAGCAATTTGATTTTTGTCTCCGTAAATGCTATTGCTACTTTTATGCTGTCTTGAAAAAGTCCTCACTTGTAATCTAAACAACTTAGACAAAGTAACGCTTATATTCAAGCACTTGCCCGAGTTAATCATTTGGCTAATACAACTGCTCCTTCCACTGTCACTCATCAAAGAACCAAACCAAGCGTGTCGAGTAGTGGCTTCGCTTTCATTGTTGTCCTGAGCATGCATTTGATGACTGAAGCCTGAAAATGGGCAGTGACTTCCTTAATCATAGGAAGAGTTCTTTGGTTATATTTTCCTTTATACTGTGAAGTTACTCTAATCTCCTGGACTGGGTTGATGCCTTTTGCCGTTGGACGTCTATACATTCGGTCGGTCGGTCAGTCCTCAAAAATTCATTGTGAACAGCCATTTTTTCATTAAAATAAAAAAAACACTCACAAATACAGCAGATTGCTATGTTTTAACAGTGAGCGTGAGACCCACCAAGAAGGCTTGAATCCAAGTCCCTCCCAACCTCTTTTGATTTGTCTAAACATCATAGCAAAGTGCCTTTCTGAATTCAAATTTGAGGGCATGGTATCCCTCCTCCCTATACAGATTTTAGACCCAATTTCAGGGTTTTAATGAATTCTAACTAATTCAGGTTCAAGTTCAATGATATCTCTATTTTCCAGTTCAAAAATGTTACCTTTCCCCTTCCAAACAGCACAGAGACCCTTTTTTTTTTTCGCTCAGTGACAGTAAAGAGAGTTACTGTTGGTCATGATATTCCCAGAAAGAGTCGACTACAGAGATGAACACTGGCCCACCAACCCTACTTGCTATGATTTGCATTTTCTGGTAAGACAAAAATAGTACGACAAAATTTACAAAATAAAATAATACGGCAAGGGTACGATACAGAGCAAGTCCAGTTCAAGGCTATCCTTAATATCTTGTGTTTGAACATATTAACATACGAGTAAATAGGTGTGTTGAAACGAGTTGAATCTTTGTAATTTGTATGAATATCATTAAACTCGCTTAATTTAATTAGGCGTGTTTAATTTTTAAACGTGTGAACACATAATTTTAGTTTGTTTTATTAGAGTATGTCATGATTTTAGTTGATTGTCTTTTCAATTTCTCGATACAATCTACTGTTTGATTTTGAAATTTATATTTTTTTCATATTTTTTTTATATTGCGGGATATTTAGGTTTCGTCCAACTAATCTCCACGGTCCCTGCGCACGTTTAGAAGTGCATAGGAAAGGGTAAACACAGAGGTGAAATAGCACTTCTCCTCACCATCAACACAATACTTGTGTTTATATGTGGGTGTGTGTGTGTATATATATATTTTCATGTCAATTGTGTTAATGGATTTTTTTAAGTAATTGTACCAATCGGGTATTTTATGCATGCTTTTACATTTAGCTACACTTAACAATTTGACCCATATTACACACGAATTTTTTTATTTGATAAAATTATTGAAAAAGTAACCATTTGAATGATTAAATGATATTTTAATTTCTTTTGATATCTCAAGTGTGTGATTTTTTAAATTAAATAATAAATTTAGAAAAAATTGAGTAATTTTATATATAATAAAAAAATTAGAGAAAAATTGTGAGGAAATGTAAGAGATAAAGTGAGGACTTCCAATCAAATGAATGTTAATGGATAATTTGTAAAACAGAAGAAGACATGAGAGAGCATCAACACTTGCACATATAATATGGATGATAAATTGCATCATGTTTGGGCCAACTCGTTTACACTAGACAATTTTTTTGGTAAACTTATACTGGACAATTTTAACCTCCATAGTAAACGAATTGTCCACGAGATAGACAACAGGAAAGTTTTAGCCCACTTCACGCCTTCTAGGATCGCTTTTTTTTTCTTCTTCTTTTAAAATAAATAAAAGAGACACATAATTTAATAGAAAAAAAGAGAGAATAAATAGTTATGGTCAATTATGGTGGAAACTTAATTCGAAACCTCTTATCCCAGGTCAAGAATAGTTCCGTTGTATCAAACCCTCTTTCTCCCTACTTGCTTTTTAACTGTGGTAGACTATGGTCCCTTGAACTTATCCATCGCTCTATATATGGAGCCATGGACAGGACGAATTTTGAAAGAGAATCATCCCCGCAGAGCAGAGTTGAAACGATTAGGATGACTGTGGATGAATCTTTCAAGAAGCCTGGAGCCGTTCCCTTCAAGTGGGAGACCCGACCTGGCGTACCCAAGACCCGGACCGATGTTCCCGACCATCACCGTAGCGAGCATCAAGAGTTCCATAGCCATGGAGACGAAGAGGATGCCAGTGAACAGTCCCTTCCACCACCACAGAAGCTCAAACCTCCACCTTCCGGACTCCACTTCCTCCCTGGAGGAGACCCTGGGAGCCGTTCGTTCCGGTCCACTCCACAGGCCCGCTCCGACCGCTGGCGTGCCAGCCTCCCCGAGCTTGTCCGGCCCATCTGCGTATCGCCCGGCTGCTTCCCGACGAGCTCAATTCTGAGGCGAAAGTCCAAGTCCAAGCCTGATCACTTTCTGCTGTACCTGGACACACCTGCAAGGCGATCGGCTTCTAGCAGAAAGTCGTTACCTTCCTCCTGCAACTCACCCTCCTCGTCGTACTTCTCATTCCAATCGTCACCTAAGCTGTCGATCTCATCGTATTCACACCTGTCTTCCCGGTCACCGCCTCAGACTCCGGGGCTTCCCTGAGGAGGTGCCACTGATCCTGTTCCCTGTTTTCTTTCCAAGAGGGGCTCGAATGCTCGCTTAGGATAAAGAACAATCGGGTTAAGTTTTACAGACAAGTTTTAGGTTCTGATCGAGTTAAATTTCAAGGCTTCTGGCATTTAAGCCCGGGTTTGTTCATATGGGAAACTACTGTTGTTTTGAACGCTAACAAACGTCCTCTTTGGAAATTCAAACGAGTGATCGATCACGAATTCACGGTTTTCTATTTTTCAATTTTCTCTCATATCTCCCGTTTCGGAGAAAGTCCCCAGCATTCTCTCTCTCTGTTTTTTTTTTCGGTGCACCTTCTTTTTCAATGCGCTGTATTGCATCAAAAAAAAAAAAAGAAAGAACTCGCGGACTTTAAAAAAGTGGGGGTAAATTATCCGCTGCATCATGTGATATGATAAAATTTTCTAACATATCCTGAACTTTAATAATATAAAAAATAGTGACATAATTTATTTATTTTTTCTCATATTATCATGAAAATCAACACCGTCAATATTTCTGTTAAAATCTGATGTGGTAAGTTAAAGTTACTCGTAAAGCATCTCTATTCTAGAAAGTGGTTCTCTCTTCTGCACCACTTGACGAGGAAAGAATGTTGAGAAGAGCATATTCTATGATTCAAGGATGAAAGACAATTCTGAATCAGCTTTGTTTACGAACAAGGAAGTTATAAGTAATGCAACTATGAATCTCATGGAGAGTTCGATCCTAGCTCAGACGACTTTTTCGTACACGTTCAATTGCACTGAGGAGCTGTTTAACTATTATTAACTATTGACTCTCTGAGTGGATTTTCCAATAGATGATACGCACGCATGCGCTAACGTCCCCTCCGGGGATGAGGGCTTTGCTCTTTCCCTTCTCCTCCTGGAAAACCTTAAACACCGAAAATTTTGTTACAGGGCTTTGTCGCCTTTAACATGTATTATAATGAGTTTTTTCGACTGCTAAGGAATTCTATCATTCAGCAGCGTAGATTAGTTGTGCTCTTCGAACTGTACTGGATAGTCACCCATCACACGGCTCCGAGAAAAGGCAAAGTGCTAGCGTGTGTAGGCGTCTATGCTTGCTCCCTTGTGACGAACAAAAAAACAGGGGCTTTCGTTCTACGAACCCTTGTTGATTGTGGGGCCTTTTTGATCTTGGGCATGCATGATTTCGATCTGATCACCTTCATTTTATTGATTTTTATTGCATCAATTTAATCTGATGCTTCACCGCCCCGATTCCATCAATTTATCTCGACAAGGCCTGAGAAATAAATTGATTGAATCGGTGACTTCATTCTTAAATTAAAATGATATGATAAAAATAGGTCAAGTTTCAACTCAGCCTCCACCACCGACATTTCAGCCCATTAGTCTTGACCAAGTCAATACAAGAAAAAATTGGCAAAACTGGTGACAGTATGGTTAAAATCGAGGCCTCAACGTCTAGATTCAGTTAATTTATCTCACAGATCTATTTGAGATAACATGGGACTCTGCTCGAAAAAAATATATATACATATATATAGTGAGCTTAATCTGGGACAGTACCAATAGCCCCGGCCACGGTTCAGGAACCGGGCGGTTACAGTTCGGAACCGCCGGTTCCGGTTCTGTGGCCCCCTAGAACCGGCCCTGAACCTTCCTTTGGACGGTTCAGGGGCGGTTTGGAACTGGACGGTTCCGGTTCCGAACCGGCGGTTCGAACCCCTGCTAGCTGGGGGTTAGGCAAATTTTTTTTTTTTATTTCTCTACTGTTCCGGTTTGGAACCGTCGGTTCTGGGCCGATTCAGGTTTCTGTTCGAAACTGACGGTTCCGATTCCGGTTTCTAAGGCCGTTGGAACCGGCCTTGAACCTTAGCCCTCACAGTTCGAGGATGGTTCCGGGCCGGTTCCTGTTTTGACCTGTTCCGGGCCGGTTCCGGGCCCAAACCAGCCCGCGGCCAGCACAAAGTACCAACATTAAATCTAATGTATAAAACTCTACATTAAAATGAGTGAAAAAAGTGAAATTGCCCCTCATAATTTATTGGGAAGACGATAAACATGCCATTTATGAAAATTGAAGCTCGATGCACTCCGCGGAGGAGAAATTGCACCGATGGTACAAAAAGTTTTGGAAAAGTTCTTAATTGGTATAAAAAGAAATTTTTGGGCCTAATCGGTATAAAAAGGTTCAAATTGTTCCCTCACGATATATTACATTAAATTTCATTTAACACAGTTAATTTTTACTAATGTGGAAGTTGATGTGGATGTCATGGGTGCTTATTTATTGATGTGGCGAACTGTTTAACATTTTTCATTGAACTAGCTTATAAAATTTTTAAAAGAAATATGAAAGATTCATAAAAGTTTTAAAAATTCTAAAAATTAGAAAAAAATTTAAAAATTCGTAAAACACTATAAAAATTTCTTAAAATATCAAGAATATTATATAAAAATTTATGAAAAATCTGTAAAGACTTAAAAAAAATTAATTTTTATATAATTTTAGAAAAAATATATAATTAAAATAAATAAAAAAAACTAAAAATTTGATAAACTTGGCCAAGTTCCACCAATAAGTGAATGACAAGCATCATAATTAAGTCCAGCTAGGTATGAAAGATTATTATGAAGATGAAAATTTTTCTCCCAAAACTGTGAAATAACATGATCTTAAATAAGCTATCAAATTTTATAAGAAATTTTAAATTTTAAAAGTTTTCAAATATTTTTCATAAATTGTTATATATTTATCTAAATTTTTATATATTTTTCTATACTTTTGTCTGCTTCTAAACTATTTTCTATTTTTTATTTTTTTGAAATTTTCATATTATTTTTATATACTATTTCAATAAAAAAAATTAAATGGCTCGTCATATCAGTAAATAAAGAGGTGTGGCATCCACATTGGCCGCCACATCATTAAAAATTAACAGTGTTAAATAAAATTTAACTGAATGTACTATGAGGGAATACTTTTTAAACTTCTTATACCAACTAGGCACAAAAATTTCCCCCATTTAGAGGACTCTAATTTTTCCAAAACATTTGCAAGTGAGTCCTTACTTCGGAGGAAATAAGTAGTAGTTTTAATACAAAAAGAAATGAGATCTACTGCAGGAAAAATCTTTGTTTAATTCTTATACTAGAACTTGCCTTACTATTTCTTTTCATCTTCTTTATACACTGTTTAGGCCGCCGCATCTAGAGGACGAGAAAGTTTTCGGTGGAATGATATACTACGTGTCAATTGACATGATGTATCTATTTAATCAGTACTTGACATGAAATTAATAATTACTAATTTCTTAAAAAATCTTAAAAAGCCTAATAAAATGGTGAATCCTACTTAAGCAAATATATATGATCAATTCTTATTATATAAATATATTATGTCAGTATTACATGTGTGATATGACTGTTCCATTGAAGATTTTGTCCGTGGACACCAAGAAAATGTAATCTAACGGAGGAATTCCACCTCGGAGCTTGTCAAGCCGATTTACCGGTCCAATAGGCCCGAGACATATATGGGCCCATCGTAATCGCTCACCTCGAACCGGATAATTACGAAAACTAGACTCATCCCGCCGAACCCCAAAAGGGCGCTCTGTTGGCGCCATTTCTCTAGCTGGCTTTTCTTCTGGCTGGTCAATCCTCGTCCGAGAGAGTGAACTGATTCCCGGCATCTTTGTGAGGGAGGAAGTCGGCGAGGGAGGCCTGAACGATGGCAGAGCCGATCTCTGTAATGGACATTGACGGCGAGGATTACAGCCCCAGTCACCCTGCCAAGCCTGACAGGGGAAAAGGTGTCGTCGTCGCCGCCGCCGAAGGCGCACCACCGGAAAGCAAGGCCACGCCCTGGGTGGAGAAGTACCGGCCTCAGTCCCTCGCTGATGTAGCTGCTCACCGCGACATTGTGGATACCAGTAATTATCCTCATCGCCTGTTTCGCTGCTAGGGTTTTGGGGTCGGACTGCACTGCTCTTCTCCAGCTTTTCCCATGAAATTTTCTGAGAGGGTGACTGGGGATTTTAGATTTCCATTCGGATGTTAGATGTAGCTTCTTGATTTTTGGTTTCTAAAGTATCTTTTTGTACCTTTTGGACCTTTTGCTGGATATTGTATATACAGTTAAATTGAAGCTCGATTCCACGCGAGTATCAATTTCTAGATAGAACGTTGTATTGGAAAATTGGAAAATATTCTTGAAACTTGATATCTCTATTGTTTTCCGGTTTCAGGAAATGGGAAACTGAAAAGGAATGGGAGTACAATGAGATTTTTCGTGTAATTTGTTGTACTACAGGCTTTCGAATAGAGAGGTTAGAAAACTGAAAAAATGTAAAGAGCATAACTAGGAAATGAGGGGGAAAATAAAAGTTTCAGAAAATTTCTGTGTAAAAATAGAACAGGGATGTCCGGATGCTGAAGGGCTACAAATTAGCTTGTAAAGGATCGCTTCCAATACTTCTTTCAGCTTCTTGTGGTTTTAATTCCTGCTGTGCCGAGTTGTGGAACAGTTGATATGGCCCTGATTCTTTTTGTAACTGTGAAACAGTTGATAGGCTTACTAGTGAGAACAGATTGCCGCATCTTCTACTGTATGGTCCTCCAGGCACCGGGAAAACGTCAACCATACTGGCAGTGGCTCGGAAGCTTTATGGAGCTCAGTACCACAACATGATCTTGGAGCTGAATGCATCTGATGATAGAGGTATCGATGTTGTGCGACAGCAGATCCAAGATTTTGCTAGCACTCAGAGCTTCTCGTTTGGGTGAGTTTTGCATATATTACTCGTCAATCAGTGGTTTTAATATATTGGTTTGACTGTCGACACTTGAAGCTGTGTAAATTTTTAAATTGCATGATATGAGCTTGAGTTTCACACAGTTTTACAAATATTTATTAAGGAGATTGATGTGAATTAGTCAGTGCCTCATCTAATGTTAGTATTTCTCTTGGCATGAAAAATTTGAAAGTGTTGTATTTATTTGTTTCGCATGCCATCAACTTTCAATAGCTATCTTGACGCTAGAAGTTAAGAAAATAACTGGAAGTTATACCATGAAATTTGATGTAAGTATTTCTATGTCAAGTCTGTAATGTAGAACCTTCATGATGCCACTACCTTGGCACTGTGCTTCATTGAAATGAAGGATGGTTTATGAATTCATGTAGGTAATCATGTAGTAGTGACCGGAGCAGAAAATTAATGGTGCATAACATTTGAGACTTTTTGGGAAAATTATGCATTGTAACTTTGCATAGAGCTACAGTTTCTGAAATAATCATGTCTTGCAGTGGGAAATCATCTGTCAAGTTAGTTTTACTAGATGAGGCTGATGCAATGACGAAGGATGCACAGTTTGCACTGCGTAGAGGTTGGAGATCTTTTCGCTGTTTAGCTTAGTTTGCCACTATCCTCTTCTTTCTAATTCTTATTGTTGCTGTTCTTTATGCAGTGATTGAGAAATACACAAAGAACGCTAGGTTTGCACTTATCTGTAACCATGTGAACAAGATTATTCCAGCTCTGCAATCAAGATGTACCCGCTTTAGATTTGCTCCACTTGATCGGCTTTATGTGACTGATCGACTTAAACACGTTATAGCTGCTGAGCGGTAAGATTCCATATACCTCCTAATCATTACGAGTATCTTTCTTTGACAATTGAGCTTTCGTAGTCCTGTCTTTGCTGGATCGGCAGTAGATGTGCTTCTCAGTGGCTCATAAAGCTGCATGACAGGCTTTACGTTTTAGTTGTTCCTTTACTAAAAGTAAGCTGAGCTCATTTTTCAGAAAGCCAGTGCTGAGGTCCATACCACTCACTTAATGTTAGCTTTATTCGAGTAGTGCCGGCTCTTGGATGGTTTTCTTTTACCTCTACATGTTAAGAGTTGATTAGTTGAATGCTATGTGTTCTTTTAGTAGCTATTCAAACATGAATGATGTATAAGTTATGCCTGAATAATTTCAAATTCTTAACTATCCAGACTGGATGTAACTGAAAGTGGCTTAGAGGCACTTGTTCGGCTTAGCAATGGTGACATGAGAAAGGCTTTGAACATTTTGCAGGTTTGTCTTCTGAATCAGCCTTTATTATTCAGATATTGCAATGTAATTCATATTATTTATTGGGCTAAGTGGCAGAAATTTTGAGTTTCAGCATTTGAATTGGTAAATGTTGTTTAGGATAAGTTGAATGGTTTGACTTGTCTTCATTGAAGCATTGTTTCCGTGCAATTTGTTAGAATTGGGTTTTTAACCGTGTTCAAAATGTTTTATGAATCCTTTTCTTCCATTGCAGTCAACACACATGGCTTCTCAACAAATAACTGAAGAAGCTGTTTACTTGTGTACCGGGAATCCATTGCCCAAAGATATTGAACAGATAGCTTACTGGCTTCTCAATGAATCTTTTGCCACAAGCTATAAACGTAATTGACTACCCTGCGTATGTAGTGCAATTGTACTAGAACACCCATTTTCCTTATTGTCACTAACCATACTATGTATCTCACAGAAATATCTGAGATTAAGACGAAGAAAGGATTAGCCTTGGTGGATATCGTACGGGAAGTGACAATGTAAGTGGTTTGCTTATATATTTTGCAGAAGAACTCATTCTTAGTATTTTAGTATAATTATGTTTGCTGTAATCTTCTTTACATGTTTCCAATAGGTTCGTATTCAAAATCAAGATGCCATCAGATGTCCGGATCAAGTTAATTAATGGTTTAGCAGACATCGAGTAAGTAAAATTTCTCCCCATTTTTGTTCAATCTCTAGTTTATTGAGGTTGATTTTGGTTTCTTCCAATTTTTAGTTTCCAATAATGACTACTTGTTCTTGGTGCGGAAGCCGAAGGTGAATGCAATGTTTCGGCAAATGACATATATTCCGGCTCTTTGAAATGGGAATACACTCAGGACTTGGCAAAATGCTTTTACAGCTTAGCCAGTGTATAACTATGAACATCTAATGTCATAGCATGGCAACAGGTTGTCTCATAAGGATAACATGAATTATTAGGTGCTCATGGGACTTAGGTCCTACTATCAAGGACACTGAGTGAGGTGAATGTGGGAAGCCAATAATTTTTTCAGATCCCTAGTTGCATTCCTTTTAGCAAAGTGACTAGTCCAATAATCCACTGAAAAATCCGATGCATAAGTTTAAATCTTGCATTCGATACTTGTCACTGGACAGAGCACCACTGAATTGACATCGTTGTCACATTGCAGGTACAGGCTAAGTTTTGCATGCAATGATAAGCTTCAACTGGGTTCCCTTATTGCTTTCTTCACAGATGCTCGATCTGCCCTGGTAGCTATGGCAAAGTAGATTTTTTGTTCTTTTCTACCCTCTTGCTTCTTCCCATCCTTAGCTGTCTTAATTCAAGAGCATCCTTCTCTATCATAACATGGCTCTGCAGAATCTAAAAGTATCTGTGACCGTAGATCTCTGTTGCCCTTTTTACCTGCCTCATTGAGGACTACTTTGTCCAACTATGTGTAAAGTTGCAGCTCTCCTTTTCTCTTTGTCCTGCTCTTTTGGAGGTTGTGGAGGAAGAATGTCAATGCAAAGGTGTCCTAGGTTACAAACTAGCATGTCACTGCCGAGAGTTACTTTCAACCTTGTGATTGGATTGTTTCAAATATTGTATGTTGTTTAAGTGATGGCCCCTTGTTTTCCTCTCTCTCTGTTCTTCTTAGCTTCTGCTTTGATGTTCTTTCATTACGTCTGGATGCTGTGCAGCTTGTTGAGAACTAACCAGCGCATCTACGCAACTGCTCAAGTTTAATGTTCTGGTATCTTACAGTTTTTGAAGATCAGTTTGATCTCCTGTTGAGCAGCTCTTCATACTCCATCCAATGGCGGAAGCCGTGCAGATCCAGCCCCTTTCACGACTGTAGAGTTTCTTCTGTGATAAAAAAGATGCACCAATATAAAACTGGATTAGCAGAATAACTAAATTATTATTTTTAAATAGAGATGTGCACGGATATGTGAGACCCTAAATTGGTATGAATTTATCCTATTGAGCAGATTCTGATAGATTATAATAGAAATTGGGGTAGGCTTTGGATAAAGAATTAATGAACATGTCAGTTTCGATTTCGAATTTGGATCCGGTTTTGGTACACATGGTACTTAGAACCGCATGGGGAACATGTCAAGTGATTTGCATGGTTAATTTTAAATGTTTGTAACTTGCTTGAAATTCAATTTGTGAATTGTTTAAATCATTTGATTCCTAACTCATTGACCTATTATTTGAAAATTAATTATGTATATTAGATAAATTTTTTGTGTTGAAGATATTACTATAACTTAAAATAGTAATAAGTACTATTCAAATATACTGCAAACATACTCAACATTATATATATATATTTGATTATGATAAAATAAATATATGAAATAATATAATTATGAGAATTCTTTAAATGTAATTATTTTATAATTATTAAATGTATGAAAAATATCGATGTAATATAAAACAATAAATATTAAATATGCTCAAACCGGGTATTCGGAATCTATGTTATATTTATAAGTTTCGGGTAGGGTTCGGTTTCAAGAATTAATATGGTAGTGTCCAAATCCAAAATTTAGGAATCGGTCTTATATAAGGTAAGTTTCAAGTACCATGAAAAAAATACAAGGTATAGAAATTCACAAGGTCGGAGGTACGAATCTCCCGTTGAGCGTATAGTCTTTGGTGAAGCCGCTTACACATATATTTAGCACATGAACTGATCTGGATCCATGGACTTGTGGGGTATTCATGGTCCGAATATTTTATATATATATATATATATATATAAACATGTGAGATCCATCATCTCTAGGTTGTAATAAAACTTTCGTTCCCCAACACCCCCCTCCCGGCGGTCAATTTGTAAATATCAGAAGAAAATAGGAGTTTTGTGAGGGACGAGGGTAATTCAATCCCAATTTAGGATTAAAGGAAAATGAGTTTTATGAGTACTTGGGAGGTGTCCGCCGTGGCTGGAGACTCTTTTTGGTGGGAGCACTCACAGCAAAAGAAGAAGGGAGACGTCGCACATGTTAACGACGCTCGTGGTTGAATCTCGTCGAATAATAGATATAAGATCGTAAGGATAATTCTAAATCACCATAGAAAATCCTCGAAAACAACTAGTGGCTGTCATTGTTCAATCCAGAGGCTCCGACAGTTGGTGCGGCGGACTAACTCACGTCTAGCCAAATCTCTGTTGACGAGATGCACGCGTTTGACACGTTGACGACGACAAAAGTGCCAAAAACCTCGTGGCCTCCTGCTGTAGGATTACCGGATCGCCCGAATCTATTCTAAAAATTTGGTTTCACACTGGATGACAGGTGGGTCAACTTCAAAGTTTGACAAATTGTCTTAAAAGCCATTGCATGACATTTGTGTCGTATGGCGTGCTCACTAAGAATAAAACAGTAAAAAAAAAAAATTAGAAAGACAGATACTCATTTTATGATCTAGAGATTTTAAATTTAACTTTATAAATAGGATTTTTCGTATTTCTTTTATCTCTCATTCTTTTTATTCTTTTAGATTTATGTGTTCTCTTTATAAAAGTTTTTCAACCAAATTTCAACCTGCCAATATGAATTAGTTGAACATATTTCACATTCATTTTGTTTAAATAAAATGTTCAATTTAAGTTTTATAAATAAAAAATCATAATTAGTCAGAGTTTATTCTTCTTTAGTGAGCTGATTCAATCAAAGTCCAACTAAATTTTACACGACGAAACGTAAACAAAGAAGAATTCGAACTCTATGATACTGCTCGCTAAAAAAGAATTCGAACTCTACAATGCAGTCATGCAAAATTGCAAACGCATGGTAAAAGTCAAGGAGATATTCAAATATTATTCATTTACGAATCCAAGGACAAATTGGATTTTGCCACTCTAAACAACTGACTACTACCCTTTGATCACAAAATGACAAAAAAAAAAAAATCCTGATTCCGACCCTTTCCTTCAATTTGTAAATAAATAAACAAACAGATAAATAAAATTATTATTATAATTCCAAGCTGCGCTAAGTTGAGCAAATATTCAATGAGTAATGATGCTCAGTAATTTTATTATATAAATTTCTTTTTAGATATTAATATATAAGAATTTTTTATAAATTTTTTCGCGTATCAAGATTTGTGAAAATTTATACATCAATGTTGTGGTAGTACTCCCAGAATGTTTTCTCCCTCACTAGTTGAGTAAATATTTATCGTGTAATATATCAATTTTATTATATAAATTACTGTTTAAAACTTAATACTTATAAATTTAATCATCTATAGTTATAAAAACATTATACCTTATCAAAGCTTGAGAGATTTATACAACGAATGCAATTCTGTATTTAAACTGTGTATTTTCTGCCAACACGTAGCAAGTACATGGCGTGTCAGCGACTCAGCGTGTCTCCTCAGGATGGGATAGAGACGGACCAAACACTTTTATTTATTAATTCACTTCATTTATATTTTTTGGGGGTTACTTGATTATTGCTAGGAGCTCCACTTGGGCGGGCTTCGAGCTCTCGATTTAGCTGATCCAATCATCCAAAATAAGAGGAAGAGAGGGCTGCTCCCGAAATAAATGGAATTCTCTCTCCTCCACCCCGCTCAGTCTTCGCCAGCTGCTCCTATGGCTTCTTCTCTCAGCGGCGCCGCCACCTACCGCCTCCTTCCCTCCGCCTCCAGAGCCACCCGGAGCTCCCTCTCTCCGTCTCCCTCCTCCCTCAAGTGCCTCAGATCGTCATCATCCCCTCTCATTTCTCACACCTTCCTTCGACAGGTCAGGATCATCTCCTTCCCTGCTTTGGCAGCGACTCATTTCCTTATCGTTCATTATACCGTTGCGGTTTACATTGTGCTTTTTGATGTGTTTCGCTTCTGAATATTACCGGAGTTGACCATCTCTTATCTTGCGCTTTTCATCTTCTTGTGTTGCCATAGAGGTCTTTGATTCGTATATGTTTGTAAAAATGTATAATCAGAGTCTAATAGTGAGAGCTTGAGATTCTCAGTCTCTTCTCTCCTTCTCTTCTGTACCTCGAACCTTTTCAACGGCTTTAAATTTCTTATGCTGTCCAAATTCGAGTGTGTGAATAGGTTCAAATGCGCATTTTATTGTTTCCTTTGTGCTATGTAATCCTTATACTATTTTCTAGTAATCAGTGTGATTCGAAACGCTTATGTCTCACGAATTCTTAATGATTCATTGTTTTTTCGGTCATTTCTTTCAGTGAATTGTCTTTCTCTAATGTTTTTTATATTCTCAAGATTGCTCCAGTTATTCCCTGCTGAAGAGGTCCTGATCATTGATAAATGTTGCTATAAATTGTATAGCTCATATGATTTCACTAATTTCATATGCATTTTCACTGTTTTGTCACTTGTGATGACAGATTCATATTGCTTATTTCTTTTCTTCCCGGTTTGATTTGCTTCTCAGTTAACTTATTTAGTTGTGATTGCTCTACATATTCAATTTGCAGAGGAGAGCAACGTTTCATGTGCCGAGTGTGACCTATAGTGGAATTGCTTCTCCCAAATGTGCTGCATCAGCTCCTGAGCAGTTGAAGAGTGCAAGGGAAGACATTAAGGAGCTTCTGAGGTCTACGTTTTGTCATCCTATTATGGTAATTCTTGATCGTAATATGTCAGGATATGTCATAGTTAGAGATGGATTTGCTTTCTTTCTTTCAGATGATATAATTTACAATATGAGCCTGCACCTTGCGCCAAAGTTTAAGATAGTTTTTGTTAGAAATGAATAGGGCAATAACCATAGATTTTATTTCTTTCCTTCTTCCCCCTTTCTTCCTCTATTTTTGCAGGTTCGCCTGGGATGGCATGATGCTGGCACTTATAACAAGAACATTGAGGAATGGCCCAAAAGAGGTGGAGCTAATGGAAGTCTCAGATTTGAAATTGAGCTCAAGCATGCAGCCAATGCTGGTAATGACACATTGCTGTGTGCCATTTTGCTTGTTAGAACTGTCAGCTAATATTGAGCATTTCAGGTCTTGTGAATGCTCTTAAACTTCTTCAGCCTATCAAGGACAAGTATTCTGGCTTGACATATGCTGACCTTTTCCAGCTGGCCAGTGCTACTGCAGTGGAGGTAATCTTTTTGCAATACCAGCACACCTGCAAGATTGTGTCTTTTGATATACAGATATAATGAGTTGCTCTTTTGTTTCAGGAAGCTGGTGGCCCCAAGATTCCTATGAAGTATGGAAGGGTTGATGTGTCAGGACCTGAAGATTGTCCTGAAGAAGGGAGACTTCCAGGTGAGTGAATCATCTAATTTGATTCTGTAGGCTGTCTAACTTTCATGGATGTATTTCTCCGGTTTTTGCCATTGCTCAAAGCCGAGGACCGAGAAATCTTATACCATTTTTTGTTGAGAAGTAAACTCTTATACCAATTGCTATAACCCAGAACTAATTTTATTGATGGTTTTGATTGCTTTCGAGAGGCAACCAATCTCTCCCAAATGTAACGAAAGAGAAATACCCAAATGATAAGAAGTTACTGATTCCACTCATGCCCCTCATGGAGACTGCTAGCCCCATATAAATACTCAAACCCTAATTAACTAAATAGGAAATAATACTAGGACATAAATAGACTATTCAAAATTACTAAAGTAATCACAAGATAATCATCTAATAAGGAAATAACCAAATTAACCATAAAAGAATAATCATCTGCCCTAGACAATGAATATAGACATTTATGATTTTATTAGTGAAATATTGATATGACCAAGGAGTATCAGCATACATGCCAAGGGAAGTTGGATGGTTACATGAACATCTAGTAAAATATACATAATTGAAGCAAATCCTGTTTATATTATATTTTCATCATCTGGGTTCAATGGTAGATCAATGTCATTTCAATAATTAGTTAATAAAAAGAAGTCATGGCCAGATCTGATTTGTTGAGAGAAATCATTTTCCTGTTCTCTTTTGGCATGTTTAAGTTGGATATGGCACTTCTATAAAATTACAGGTATCATCTTTTGTCGTCAGTAAGCATTCTTAAGTTTTGATGTTTCTTCTACCGAGAAGTTGGCTATTTTTTTCCATTTGACATTTATTTCATTTTAATTCAGATGCTGGTCCCCCTTCACCTGCTAATCATCTGCGAGATGTGTTCTATAGAATGGGCTTGAATGACAAGGTAATAGTTGCTCTTCTTTGCTCATCTGCTATTTTCTCTTAATATGCTTGAGATGAGTACATAAAGTTCCCTATCCTACAGGAAATAGTTGCTCTATCTGGAGCTCACACACTTGGAAGGTCAAGACCAGATCGCAGTGGTTGGGGCAAGCCAGAAACGAAGTACACGGTATATACATCTCTTCTGACCTTTAATGGTATTGTCATGAAATTAGATATGTGGTGGCAGCTGAAATTCTTAGCTTTCACTGCCAAATTTCACAAAATCGTATGGGAGTATGGTAAGATGCTTGAGACATGACTGTACACCTGCACAAATCCTAGTGATCGTGACATTCATAGACTTGGCCACAGAACCAATATGTAGGTATTCTTACTTCTTCATGGGCAAGTTTTCATGTTAAAAGCAATACTGCATTGTCAAGAGAAGATAGATAGTATGAGCTGGAGATTTCATGCAATAGCAGTTACAAGCAAGTCAAGATCAATGAAGGCGTTTTACTGATGGTCATCTGTTTGTATGTTGGCTTTGAGCTTTGCAATTAGTGCCTCTAGTTGCTGTCAGTGTCTCAGTACCAGCATAAACAAATGGGATAGAGCCGGACAAAACAACCATTTTAAAGTGAGCAAACTGCACATTTCTTAGAAAAATACTATTTTGAAGTGATCTGAGATCAACATTACAAAAAAAGAGAGTAGTTTGCCATTCTAGAATGCTCCTAAGAAAAAGGTAGTCATTCTGCATAGCAACTTCATGAGTCAATATATCATCATTAATCATGCATTACAGCTATATGGGCAATTGAGCCAACAAAATAAGATGTGCAGCAGTTATCTGTTCTTAGTTAATGCTTCAACTGAATCTGCGTTGGTATACAGAAAGAAGGACCTGGAGCACCAGGAGGACATTCCTGGACTGTAAAGTGGTTGAAGTTTGACAATTCTTACTTCAAGGTTCTTAATTGTATTTCCCATGGGAACTTTTTATTGGATCGGATGGTCTGATATCAATATGGAATCCTAAACTAAATCTTTCTAACAGGATATCAAAGAAAAGAAGGATGAAGATCTGCTTGTTTTGCCTACTGACGCTGTACTTTTTGAGGATCCTTCATTCAAGGTGAAGCTATTTGAGCATTTATGTACATATGGGCTGAGAGTTTTTACCACTAAAGAAACCAGAAGTGTACCAGATTTCTGAAGGATATTAAGGAATTTCAGGTATATGCTGAAAAGTATGCTGAAGATCAGGAAGCTTTATTCAAGGATTATGCCGAGGCTCATGCCAAGCTCAGTAATCTTGGAGCTAAATTTAATCCTCCAGAGGTTCGTGCTATAAATGACTTGTTTCTTTTTCTGCTGACATATGATGCCTGGTTTATGCTATTTTATTCCTTTCTGTTGCCATAGGTTTTTTTTTTTCTACGTATCAAATTAAAGAGGTCTGACGTGGAGCAAAGTCAACTATTAGCAGCTTCACTTTATGGAATAATAGACTGCTCTTTTTTGAAATGATCCTTTATACTTGACCAAGTTCTACAATACATAAAATAATAACTTCAGATATGAAACTAGAGATGCCCAATATATATATGTGGTGTCAAACATATAGGCTTCAAAAATTCTTGCTGCATTAATTTCTAAAATCATGGATGGAATAGATGGGGATAGATTCAAATAACTCAAGTATGTTTATTATTTTCCTTTGGCCTTCAATATTTCTGCCAAAATTTGCAACCAAATCTTTAAGTTATGTTTGGTGACGACAAAATTAATGTTTCCTCTCCAAATTTGCTGATCAGGGTATTGTCATTGATGATGAACCCACAAAAGCTGCCCCAGAGAAGTTTGAGGCAGCCAAGTATTCATCTGGAAAGGTTAGTCTGGCAAATACTTTCTTTCTTTCCCGTATTCCATCATAGCCAGATATCATTTTTTTCTTCTCCTATGCATTATAGATCTCTTTTACATAGCATCTTCCATCTATATAAATTGTTCATCCTCTTTGCTTTCATGGCTTGATGCAGGATTAAAAAACCGAATGTCAGTCAATGTTTTCGTGTGTCGTCTCTTTTAATAATAGAAGATGAGGCTATTTTGCGTGTCCTGTGGGTCTCTGTCTTAAAAACTTGGGTAAGTCTAGATGAAGGGAGGAGAATAAAAAGGCATTCAAACTGTGCTCTTGTTGCATGTTTGAACTTGCAGAGAGAACTCTCAGAAACCATGAAGCAGAAGATCCGGGCAGAGTACGAAGCCATCGGTGGAAGCCCAGATAAGCCTCTACAGTCCAATTACTTTCTCAATATAATGATTGTGATTGCTGCTTTGGCAATTTTGACATCTTTCCTTGGAAATTAATCTCTTCTGGTGTTTGTTGGTACCTGATTAGTATTGGCAATATCTGACCAACGGTTCAAGTTCACTTCCTATTCACTCACTGTTGTCAGCATCAAATATTTGCTTCAAAATCTGCCACACAGCGTTTGAAATATCTCACACTTATTTTGTCGATAAAATTGTATAACTCTGCTATACACACAAAATAACCTGAGTATGATCTGCCCTACAATGTTGAAATTGCCAGCAACAGGCTTAGGAAAGCTCCTGACAATGTCATATTCGGTAAACATGAATAGAAAAATGCATAATAAAACCAATCATACGAAATGGTATTTCGGATGTTTAATTCCATTCTTTCCAACAAGAAGGGTGAGCTTTTCAGCTAAATCTTAATAGGGACGAGCCGTAGATGGATAGAAGGCTGCTGCATGGCCACCCTTCCTGTTGATGAGCTAGCTTCAACATTTCATCAATTACCAATTGCTTGGCCTTAGAGCCGTCTTCCTTTTTCCTATGTATTAAAAATATATATAGAAGGGTCAGAAACCTCGGGCTAGGTACCTTCATTGGCATAGAGACCATAGGTTTGTTGAGATATGTCAGGTTCACATCACTTCATTGGCACAGGATAGGCATCAGAACTGCTCTCATAAGGCTGGGATAGGGATTTTGCTTGCGTGACCTCCATCGGAATACTGCTGCTTTTAGAATTATTTGGCTGAGTTTGGTCTGTACACCATACTTTATAGATGCTCCACTGGCATATAGTCATTAGCAGCATCCCAACTTGTTCTTTCCAATCTCAGGAAAAAGGAATATGATCCTTCTGGGTTCTTTTCTTACTTTTAATAGTAACCGTACCGATATCTTTAAATGTGCATATCTCTTTGCTATTCCTGGCGAAGCTTCAGGTAATGAGACTTTGATTACGGGTCTGAGAGTAACTTATGACTGAATGTTGGACTGAAGAGAAAATGCTTATGCATGCAGTTTACACTAGCCTGAATAATAAAATAAAAGCTCCTCTAAGTGGGAAATTATTTCTTTGTAGCATTTATTCTAGTTTTCCTATTTATTTCAACCGTGGGTCACCAACAAATCCGTTCCCACTGTCCTTTTGATGGAGAAGGTAACTTGTGTCACGCTGTCATTGTGTGGACCAAGTATCCTATAACAGTGTAATCACCTAATAGTATTTACATGTTAACACACTAACACCAATCAATAAGATTAATCATTTTTAAGATTTTTTTTGTAAAATCTTATATATTAAAAAATAACACTAAAAATAGTTGAATCGCATTGATTAGTGTCAATGTGTAGCATTGTCATGTAGTGACATTGTTCCTACATGGTAGTACCAATTAATAAAGCAAAAATTTTAAAAATATTTAAATTTTATCGATTTGTATTACCATTTAAATACTGTCACTGTTAGTTGGGTAGAAAGTTAACTTTGAACACAAATTTTTTCTTTTGGGTAATTGAGGCAACTATCATTGAACCAAGTAAATATACAAAAGAGTATTATCAAAGTTATAACTGCAAACTCCTATATTGCGGATATCTTATTAAAATTGGCCTAACTTGGGAAAAGAAGCTATTATAAGTTTCAACATGTTCATAACTATAGTAGAAATGTTAAGAGTAGGTCTAGGGCCTAACTGGAAAATCCGCCGATTTCTCTTTTCAAACAGTGTATATATAGCAGGTGAAAGCCAATTTATAAATTGTAGGAAGACCTAAAAAGGAGTTCAATCGAGCACAGGAGGAAGAACAGTCCATAAGAAGCAATCAATTCCATTCAAAGTTCCAAGAAGTGAAGGTGGACTAGGCCTGAGAGATGTTAAATCTTGCAACGAAACTTGCATTATTAGGAGCATGTGGCAACTCCTCATTAATGCTGGATCTATTTGGGTGGCTTGGATACATATTGACCTTTTGAGATCCAGGAGCATTTGGTCCATTAAAATCCCTAATTCATGCTCATGGAGTTGGAGGAGGATACCCAAAGTGAGGAAAATATTGCATGGGAGTTTATTTCTTGCAAGGTTGGCAGTGGTGACTCCTTATTCTTTTGGTATGACAAATGGTCTTCTTCAGGGCTTTAGTGCTCGATCTTTTCCAGTAAAGAGCTCAGCTTCCCGTCTATTAATGTTCAGTTGAAACTATCCAGAGTATATTTTGATGGCTTTTGAAGAAGACCACTTGTCACTAGGTTTACGCTCTCAAGGGAGAATAGAACATCTGATCTCATGAATTTTTATCATAATTTAGACACACGTCCTATTCACTTGGATTATTTCTTGAGATTACCACTATTACTTAATCAATACCTCTTTTGAGTAATGCTTTGCAATTCTAAGTACTTGTTCATTGATGCTCTTAAATCGATGAGATAAGTTCCTTTAAAAAGTACATTTCGCTTTGTCAATGCAAATTTCCATATTATTCCAAGTTTTATTTTATTTTGTAACATAATAGTTCATCTGTTTTCATTTTGTTGAGAAATATGCTGATCAATGCTATTAACGGTTCCTATTCATTTTCTATGGATTCAACAACCATAGAACGGAATCAACAAATGTACATGCGATACTATTCGTCATAGTCCCCTCAGGAAAATTTTAAAAAATTTGAATATAATGTCCAGAGAAATTTATAAGAATAAGAAAGATAAAAAAAATACAAATACAAAAATGAATGTTATAAAAAACTTTTGGAAACAAATAAATTTAATAAAAATTAAAAAAATCTGAACAAATTATTAAAAAGATAAATTAAATATGAAAATTCATGTGTAAAAGTTCATATAAAATTTGTTTGTATTTTTGCAGTTACCCATGTGCCGGACACGCTTCGCAAATGAACTCCAATTTGAGTTTTGAGCAAATGCTTGAATTTCCTAAAAGAATATCAGAATTTAAGTTATCAAAGAAATACATGGAAATCTTTGAACACTTCATCTGAAAATTTCCAATTCACTTCGAGATTTTTCTTCCCTTAGATAAATGGATTTTTTTAATTGTTTATGCCTATTCCTAGAAAAGTATTAGAAATTTTAAACAATTGATAGAATTATAAAGACAGAAGAATTTAAAAACAAATCCACAAAATATGAAAATTTTGAAAAACTGAAATTGAAATATATAACAATTTATAATTTTGGAACATATATTTCTAAAAAATAAAAAATCAATAAAAATTTTCTATTTAGAGAAAGCTCGTCCATTATTAAATTGAAAGCTTGCCTTTTCAACATCAATTTGTGGAAAAGTTAGTGTCCAATAACTGAGTGGTCGACTTAATGCAGCGGAATGGATTTGGAGTTCACACGTGGAAATTAGATTCGCTCAAGAGATATTGTCCACTTTGGACTTAACCTGTATGTTTTTGTCACTTAAAAAAAATGTCTCTTGAAGGGGAGGATTCTCTTGGACTTTATGAACACCTTAAGACCCCAATTTCGTTCAAATATAAGATCATAATGGTAACAATTGTTAGACCCAACTACAGGAAGAGGGTCTTGCGTTTGAGAGCTGAGCATTGTAGCGCACATGTTTCTCTCAATGAAAGCACAAGTTGCCGAGGAAGTAATTGGTGAGGTTGACACGGTTGGCCCAATTTAGCATGATGGGTATTGAGTATATACATGGAAAGACCCTCAAGAGGTATTGTATACTTTCAGCGTTCCTCGGACGATTTTGCCTTCTAAGAGGCTCTTCTTGAGTAGATGCTCTTTGACTTTATAAATGTCTCAAGAATCTCTTCCTTTAAGATATGGGATCATAGCGGACCCATTCGTAATTGGTGAGGTCAATGAGGTAGATCCAACGTAACCTGATGGATTCGAGGTTTGCACATTGAAAGGCCCGAAAGAGATATTGTCTACTTCACATACGGCTTGCACATATTTTCCTCTAATAAGCATCTTTTGAGGGAGAGGACACTCTTGAGCCTTATAAATGGGTTAAAATCCTTGTTCCTTTTCAATATGGAATTGTAGTCATACCATCATTAGACTCATGAGAAGGGCAAGGACCTTGAGTTTGTGACTAAGCATTGTCGACTGCCGTCTCCTCTTAAGAGAGTAACAATTGATAATGAAGGAAATTGAAGAGGTCGTTATGGCCGACCCATCATAATATGATAGTTTCAAAGGCTTCATGTAAAAAGAAAAAATTTACAGCGAAATAAATATTGTCACCTCATTATTATTTTGATGTATGATATTGATACATCATATAAATTAAATTTCATGATTTCCCTGACACATTAATACGCTGACACGTGTTGCCGAAAAAATGAATGCTTGCGGAATAAATGGATATTACCTAAAAGGAAATAAACAAACAAATTAAATATTTATTACTAATAAAATGGACGGTTAGGATTGATTATAGTCGACCAATCAGATGCAAGCATGAGGATTGACATTCTTCTCCCTCCCCTATAAATAGAGGGATCTTCTTCAAAAGAAAGACAACAAGAAGAAGGCACAAAGGTCTGGAGAAGTTCTGCAAACAAGACTCTCTAGAACTTTCTTAAAACTCTATCAAACTGAAGACTCGAAGGAATTTCACTCTGATTCATTAGATTCACGTCCAAAGGCTCCAGCGACTCCACCTTGATGGAGAACAAGTTGCTCAAGCCCTCGCTCGAGGATCACGAACGGACCCGTCGGATCAAGTCCACAGGCCCCGGTGGTTTCACATTATTCCTTGATCGAGAGCAAGCTGCTAAGCCATTGATTGACAGCCCAGCACGTGAAGGACAATTAGAGGATCTGTTTTATATTTTCTTTATAAATTTCTGCTCAGAGAATTGTACCCACATAAATATATATATGAATATTTGTCGCTCAATTTTCTTGTCTAAAGTTCTGTAGACAAGATATTTGTTGCATACAAATTTCTAGCACGCTTGGTGGGACATCTCTCCCTCTCATCTTTCTTTCAGAAGCTCATATCCTAAAGCTGCAATGGCACCAAGGAAGCTTGTTCTTGTTGAAAAGAAGGGTAAGGATTACTTTGGTGACGTTGCCGCTGACCTCAACTTGAACACCTAGCAAGGCGTCCTGACAAGGAGCAAAGCTCGGGAGGTGGTGGTGCATGGTAGCGTCACAATGAAATTTAACCCTATTTTTGGGATTGGCATGGGCGGTTCGTCTTTTGCCTTGACAGGACATGAAGATGATATTGACATGCCTGCACTCATTGAAAGCGTGCTAGCTTAGCACTTTTCACAAGGAGAGCAGGAAGCTGCAGGAGGAGATGCCTCTTCAGATGCAGAAGATCATGAATATATTGTTGACTCTACTCTCCCATCACTTCGGAAGCCCATGGCTGTAGAAGGAAACTCAGGCAACATTGGAGTGCTGCCTTCGATGGTGACAAACATGTCATCGTTAGAGGAGCAGATGTCCATCATGGCATGTACCCTTGAAGGCCTCATGAAGACTGTTTAGGAGCATGATTCACAAATTGCTTACTTGATGAACAAGCTCGGGAGTATGGGCGAGTCAAGTCAAATAAACAATAATATTTCAAAACAAGTGCACGTGTTAGAGACTATTGTTGCTGAATCAAGAGTGCCAAGAAGAATAGTAGCACCACAAGCTGCCATCATGCGAGAGCAAGTGTTTGACACTGAAATTGCTGATACAAGAGCTCCAGCATCAACAAGAATCATACGTATTGCTGCTGATGGATCCATCCCTACAGATCAATTGCAAGAATCATCATGGAAGCCCTAAGGGGTCAAGCACAAGTGAGCGGTTCATCATTGAAGACGTATGTCAAACCTTACACTCGGAGGATTGACATGATGAGGATGCCCACCAATTATCACCCACCAAAGATCCAACAATTTAACAGAAAGGGTATTTCGAGACAGCATGTTGCTCATTTTGTTGAGACCTGTAATAATGTAGAAAGTGAGGGATACCTACTTGTAAAGCAATTTGTTCGTTCGCTGAAGGCGAATGCCTTTGACTGGTACACCGATCTTGCACCTGGCTCAATCGACAGTTAGGACCAACTTGAATGAGAGTTCCTCTACAGATTTTATAGCACCAGGCACACGGTGAGCATGATCGAGCTTACCAATGCACATCAAATGAAAGATGAGCCTGTCATGGATTAAATCCGGAGATGGAGGAATTTGAGCCTCAATTGTAAAGATCGCCTCTCTGAGGTATCTGCAATAGACACTTGCATTCAAGGACTGCATTGGGGGTTTTCATTACATTCTTAGAGGAATTAGGCCCCACACGTTTGAGGAGTTGTCACACGAGCACACGATATGGAGTTGAGTATCAAGAATAGTGGTGCCCAAGGACCACTCGTTCAAGAGTCAAGAAAGGTGAGTCAATATGTGAGAAAAGGGGGCAAACCACCCTCCAAGTTAGATAATAAGCAAATTCTAATGGTAAATACTACCCTTGTCAAAATCTTGGGGAAGAAGAAGAAAGAAGAAAAAGTTCTTCTAGCTGAACAAAAGTTGAAGACGAGACCTACATTGGAGGAGCTGCAAAGAAAGGAGTACTTATTCACAGACTCCGATGTCTTAGGGATGCTTGACCAATTGCTTGAGTGGAAACTCATCGAGCTACCTGAGATGAAGTGTCCACGGCAAGCTGGTTGCACGAATGATCCCAACTACTGTAAGTATCATCGTTTGGTCGGCCTACCAGTGGAGAAGTGCTTTGTCAAGGAGAAAATCATGGACTTAGCACGCCAAGGACAAATCGTGTTTGAAGACGACATGGACACAAGCACCACTGTCCCTGTGCTGGAAGAATATGAGGAATTGCCCCCAGCAACCATGAAATTCGAAAGCTTCAAGCTTGTCCTGATGGAGGTAGCTTATTCCTACCCGTTGCACATCTCGAGTCCCATGAGATGCTTGACAATTGCAACAGTGACAACGATAGTCACCAGGCCGTCCATGTGTTGTCGTGGATTGTGTCGAAGTAGATGAGGAGGTTTGGACCCTTGTCACGAGATGGAGGAGAGCTTCGAAGCTTTCCCCACACTTGTTGTGAAACACTCAAGGGCATTCCTCACAAAAGTCACCAATCCCCCGAAAGGCACGAAAGCATGCTTCGTGCAAGGTAGCCAAGGGACCAAAAGCTCGGTCCAAAATAATTCAAAGAAAGAAGAAGCCGGCCTCCAAGGGAACACTCAAAACTCCTGCTAAGATCGAAGGGCCTTTCCAGTGGAAGGCTAGAGTGCCGATTACATTATGGGACTTCCTTCCAAAAAAGCTGTGATACGTAATGACTTCCTCATCCTCTTGTAACTAAACTATTGGTGAAGAGGACAAGGAGAAAAGTGAGGCTGATGTCTCTCATCCTACTCCTAGAGCAGACTGCCTTGAAGCAATCATGTTTACCGATGACGACCTTGTCCTAGGCGCCGAGTCATGCAATTGGCCACTCTACTCTCTGCGGTCGGCTATGTTCGGGGACAACTAGTGAACCGGATATTGATAGATGGAGGCTCTGTGGTGAACATCATGCCCACGCAAGTCATGGGGAATCTAGGAGTGACAGTTGACAAACTCTTAGACAATCGGTTGATGATTCAAGGCTTCAACCAAAGGGGGCAAAGGGCTATCGGCAAATTGAAAGTTGACTTGTTGATAGATGACAAGGAGTTTGCTCTTCCATGTGTTAGATACGAAGATGACCTAGAACTTACTCTTAGGTCGACCTTGGATTCATGAGCATGAGGTAGTACCATCCAACCTGCACTAGTGTTTTAAGTACATCAAGGATGGTTGCCAGAAAATGGTTGTTGCATATGACAGGTCACTTACAGAAGTTGAAGCTCACTCTGTTGATGCAAAATTTTATATCAAAAGCAAAGTGACAGGATGGGTACAACACACGTCGCCTTCAAAGGGTAAGGAAAAGCTGCAACAAGGAGAGCTGGTAATGAAGAAGGCAATGATGTTTGATGCTTCCTCAAACACTAGGAAGGAAGGCAAGCCAGGCATTAAGAAGAAGAGGCCAATGCCTGTCTTGCGGAATGTATACAAGGACAGAGGAAAGAAGGCGAGTCTCCTTTCACATGCAACAATGATTTGAAGGTCGAGAGCTTGGAAGAGCTAAACTCGCCCATCACAAAAATTGAAGCAATCAAACCTTCTAGTCCTCCCTTAAAAGGATTCAGATGGCTATCACAAGGACTACACACCATACAAGGGTTGCTACCTACGAAGTATGAAGACAGATTTACAAGCTCCTTGCGAAGGTTGGGTATGATAAAGACATGAAATCATTGTCAAGGTCCAACACAAGCGCCATCACATCAACCACACGAGGGCTAACCTGAATGCAGGTTGCATTAAGAGAACAAAGGCATGCTATCAGAAACTCGCGAGCAGGTTTGGGTTATAATCCACTGGAATCCGTACACTTTCCTATAAGGAAGTTCTCTATGAGATACATCTCTGTAGAAAATGATGATGAACATGAGCTAATGGCAAAGATGAGACCTTCTGTATTCAATTGCTTTGGTAAACGCCCTAATCGATCCTCGGTTTTCGATAGGTTAGGAGAGGTGATAAAGGAAACTAGTGATCAAATAGCCAAGAAGTCATTTAAGCAAAGGGTGGGGATTATTCCGCTAGTTTCTCAGACTGTCAAGACAAAAAGAAGACAAAGAGAGCACAACTCCTTTGTTTATTGAGACAAAAGAGCTCCCTAGTGCGATACCATCGAGAATGAAGAGACGCCTAACACTAAAGGTGAAAGTCGACACAATGTTGAGAGCAAACACTCAAATGGTTGTGCTGACAAAGCCAGAAGAAGGGTGTAGCCAAGTTACGAATGAGGATGCAGTGTTGTCCTTTCATGTCACGATCCAAGAAGTTGATCATGACTCGATAGAAGAAGCAAAAGTAGAGGAAGCCCCGGATGCCCTTGAAGAAGGTGGACAGGCTATTGTCGATGAATTAAAGGAAGTTGATTTAGGGACAGGAGAAGAACGATGTCCAATTTTTCTTAGTGCAAACCTAACTCTTGAAGAGGAGGAGGTTTATGTCAAACTATTGATTGAATACATGGATGTCTTTTCATGGTCATACCGAGAAATACTCGAGTTGGACCCAAAAGTTGCAGTTCATTGCCTCTGTATTAAGCATGGAGTTAGGCCAATCAACCAAGGCCAAAGGCGATACCGTCCGAATTTGTTACCTCAAATAATTCTAAGCTTGACAAATTGATTGAAGCGGGGTTCATTCGAGAGGTCCTTTACCATATGTGGATTTCAAATATTGTGCCGGTCAAGAAAAAGAACAGCCAAATTTGTATTTATGTGGACTTTCGCGACCCTAACAATGCATGTCCAAAAGATGACTTCCCACTACCCTAACGAAGTTAATGGTAGATGCAACAACCGGCCATGAAGCACTCTTATTCGTGGATGGGATGTCCGCTTATAATCAAATTCGAATGGATCCAAGGGATGAAGAACTTACAGCTTTCGGTACTCCAAAAGGCATTTACTGTTACAAAGTTATGTGGTTTGGGTTAAAGAACGCAGGGTCAACATGCTAGAGACTGATGCAAAAAATATTCGATGACATGCTTCACAAACAGGTTGAGTGTTATGTCGATGACTTGGTTGTGAAGTCCAAGAAAAGGGAAGAGCATCTAGCAGATCTCTGTAGAGTATTTGACCGCTTACTTCGTTATCCGCTCAGGATGAACCCCTTGATATATGCATTTGGGGTTACTTCAGCTAAATTCATTGGATTCATTGTGCGACATTGGGGCATCAATATTGACCCTTCGAAAATCGAAGCAATTTTAAAAGTACCGGAGCCAAGAGACCTTCATGAACTCAAAAAGTTTGCAAGGGAAATTGGCATACAGTCGCCGTTTCATCTCTAACCTCGCCAGACGATGCCAACCTTTCAATAGAATAATGAAGAAAGATGTGATGTTCGTTTAGGATTAAGCAAGCAAGAACGCCTTCCAAAGTATAAAGGATTACTTAATCAATCCACCAGTCTTGCAGGCTCCCTACCGGGTTGACCCTTGATACTCTATATTGCTGCTCAAGAGCATTCATTGGGCGTTCTCCTTGCTCAAGAAAATGAGGAAAAGAAGGAGAATGCCCTTTACTACTTGAGTTGAACCTTTGCAATGGCAGAGGTTAATTATTCATCCATTGAGATGATTTGTTTGGCCATGATCTTCTCTGTTCAAAAGCTCCGACATTATTTCCAAGTTCATTTTGTCAGACTCATCTCAAGAGTGAACCCTCTCAGGTATATCATGTCTTACTATGACCTCTTAGGACGAGTAGGGAAGTGGGTATTGCTGCTGCAAGGTCTTGAAATATCATATGTGCCTCAAAAGGCAATTAAAGCTCTTGTAGACTTCCTTGCTGATCACCCGATTCCTGACTCTTGGGAGTTTTTGATGACCTGCCTGATGAGGATGTCATGCTTGTTGAATTGGAATCATCCTGGAGTATGTACTTTGATGGAGTAGCAAATCGACAAGGTGCGGGTGTAGGAGTTGTCTTTGTCACTCCAGAAGTTGATGTTTTGCCCTACGCATTTGCCCTCAGCAATAGATGTTCGAACAATGTGACCGAGTACCAAGCGCTCATTCTTCGGCTTGAAATGGCATTAGAGAAGAACATTAATGACCTTTAAATATTTGGGGACTCCAAGTTAGTGGTGAATTAACTCTTGCTAGAATACGAAGTGAGAAAGCCAAAGTTGGTCTCACTCGCTCAATATGCTGCCAAGCTCTTATGACAATTTGGGTATTTTTCTTTTGCACATGTCCCAAGGGAGTCAAATGGACAGGCTGATGCACTTGCAGGCCTAGCATGTGCTCTCATACTACTTGAAGAGGAAATGAAGGTCCTGCTCTATCGAAGGTGGATAATTCCTTGAGTAGATGATGCACCAAATGAAGAAGAATGCTACGCAACGTTAGTTTATGAGGTCAATGGGGAGGACTGGCAATAGCCTCTAATCGATTACTTGGAGTACGGAAAGTTGCTGAACAATCCAAGACGTAGAACTGGCATAAAATGTTGAGTGCTTCGATTCATCCATTTTTAGGGGGCTCTTTATCGACGATCGTTCAATGGAGTCCTCGTAAGATGTCTCAATAACCATGAGGCATCTACGGCCTTAGAGGAAACTCATTCTGGAGTATGTGGTGCTCATCAATTAGGTCCAAACTTTCATTTTCAACTTAAGAGAATGGGTTATTATTGGCCGACTATGGTAAGAAACTGCATGGACTATGCAAAGAGATGCAAACATGCCAAGTGCATGCAAATCTCATTCATCAACCTCCAAAACCGTTGCATCCCACAGTTGCCTCATGGCCCTTTGATGCACGGGGACTAGATGTCATCAGACCACTCACACCAAAGTTGTCCGGCAGACATGTCTATATCCTTGTAGCCACTGATTACTTTTCCAAGTGGGCCAAAGTAGTACAGTTTCGTGAAGTAAAAAAAGAGACAGTTGTTAATTTCATTTGCAAGAACGTCATCTTCAGGTATGGTGTGCCTCGTTGCATTGTCACGGACAACAAAAAGCCATTCTATAATAAAGCCATGGATAGCTTGGTGAGAAATTCGGCTTCAAACAATACAACTCTTCTGCCTACAATCCGGCAGCAAATGGGCTTACTGAAGCCTTTAATAAGACTTTATGTAGTCTCCTTTAGAAGATTGTTGACAAATCTAAAAGAGAATGGCATGAGAAGATTGGTGAAGCTTTATGGGCATATCGAACGACATTTTGAACTCCAAGACAAGCTACCCCATATTCGTTAGTGTATGGAGTTGAAGCTATCCTTCCGCTGGAGCAACAAATCCATCACTAAGGATCGCTGTGCAAGAAGGGCTCACAAGCGAAGAAAATGCGAAGTTACGATTGGAAGAGCTGGAGGTACTGGATGAAAATAGGCTTGATGCTCAACAATGTCTAGAGTGCTATCAAGCTTGGATGTCAAAGTCTTTCAATAAGCAGCTTCGCATACGGTCGTTTCAAGTAGGAGACTTAGTCCTTGTTGTACGTAGGCCTATTGAGGTCACACATAGGATGGGGAATAAATTTCTTCCCAAATGGGATGGCCCCTACGTCGTCAAGGAAGTATACACTAATGGTGCCTATAATTTGGTAGACCAAGATGGCTTGCACATCGGCCCTATCAACGGGAAGTTTCTAAAGCGCTACTATGCATGAAGAATCTCTGAAAAGCTCACTTGAACTACATAATGACTTGATCCCTTATCAGGGTACGTAGGCAGCCTTGATTACACAAGTTAAGGTTCAGTCACATTCAAAAACAAAAAGAAGCTCGCTTGAACTACGTCATGATCTGATCCCTTCAAAAGGGGTACGTAGGCAGCCATGATCACATTGATTAAGATTCGGTCACATGAAGAAAAAAAAGTTGGACAATGATCATTACAAGATAGATTGTTTATTCAAACTCAAACAGTTATCACTGAGCAGTGAGGAATAACGTGACAAAAGAAAATGCACTTTATTGAAATATGTCAATAGTAATAAGCAAAGAACAAAACAGGGGGCAGGATTGCCATAAGCCTGCCTAACAAACAGTAATGACAATGAAAGTTATCTATGGCTACCATTTGAAAATTTTCAAGGCCTCCTTTGCTCGCAAAATGTCACGTAATTCCATCAGTGGGTTTGCCTCTGATTTAGACAAATAGGGCTCATTCTTCATATTTTTGCTTCAGCCATAATAGTAGAGACAACATCTTGCTTCACTTTTAGCTATTGGAATGACTCTTGAATGAGCATGTTGGCATCTTCAACCCTTGCTTGAAGTTCGGGAATCTGTGAAATCATGACATCGCGTTTAGTGATGAGGGCCTTCAAATGCTTGACTTCTACCTCCTCTAATGCTCTCTTCTCAGAAAGACGAGGACGAGCTTTAGTTGCCTTAACATGTTGAATATGCTCACTGGCCGAGGGTTTAGTGCCTACGAAGCCTCCGAAGCTACAAGGCGACTTGCATTGTCTAAGTACTCCTTAATGACCTTACTCATAGAAGAGGATCCTACAAAGGAAAGCCCTTGAATTGTTGCCAACACCTTCAGGATCTCATTCCTGAGTAGGTGCACCTCATTAGGAGAAGAGCCAGTCGACTTCTCGTGAATGTGGTCCCACAGTGATGAAGCTAAAGACTGATGAGCTTCAGCTATAACATCATCTCCCAAGAAGATTAAATGACACGATGCATCACAAGGCATATTAGGAGCAACTTGGCGTGAGTTTGAAGTTTGGACGATGGCTAGTGTGGTAACACCTTGAACAGTTTAGGGAACCAAACTGCCAATACCTTCATCTGCTTCAGGAGCGATAGCTAGCTGTGACTTCACTCCCCCACTGTCATTGCTGTTTGCCCTCTCTTGTAAATTAGAGGGTAAGGCTTGGAAATTGACAATCGGATGGTCTCCAAGATGTCATCCACGTCTAGGTCTAAACGGACTTGAAAAAAAGCCCAGATATTGGAGATAAATTGAAATAAAAAAAAACAGAGAAAAGAGAGAAAAGACTTTTAGGAGAAGTAAGTAACAAATCTTTGAGATCATCAGGAATAGGAGGGAAAGGTTGATGGAGATCCTCATTGTCTTGCTCGAAGTTCTGAGGTTTCCGCTTCCTCCTCTTGAAGTGACGATCCTGATCATTGCTATCTGATATGTCCTCCCCTTGTGTTGTTCATGCAAAGATGAAAGGGATAAGTAAAATCTCATTGAAAGGTAAGATTGCTAAAGAAAATAATTGCACGAACACCTTACTTGACGATCTCTTCAATGGTCGAAGTTCGCCACTAGATTTCCTATTCGAGCTATGGTCAACAATAGGATGAGCTGGGGAGCTACCAGAAAGCCAAATATTGTCAACGGCAATGGGTTCCTTCTCCCCTGCCATGATTACATCATGCCTACTAGCAAATGCTTGGGAGGAGGCACTGTCAATTAGTTTGCTTATCACATCTAACATACAACTATAATGCTTCTTCCAGTCCTCATACCATGCGCTGGTATAGTTCTCGTAACCTTTTGTGAGCTCTGGAAAATATATCTCAAAACGTGTCTCAAGTCTGGTAGATGTCATCCAGAGACGAATACCATCGTCAAGGGAAGCAGAACAGATATCTTCCTTGAGAATACCTGGGACGTTCTAACAAGGCTCGAACTAGCGAATGAAGTAGCCATGGGTTGTACGGCTCTATGATGAAACAATCGGCAGCTCGTAAAGTCAGGAAACAAGGATGAACACCTATAAATAGATGACAGCGCTGTGAAGACATATCCTTGCCTACAAGATGTAGAGGCCTCCTCAAATGATAAGGGGGCCACCGAATGGTCGACCCCTTATGGATAAGCTCACGAGCATCACATTTGAAGTAAGCCTTTGTGCCACCTTTGCCAGAATATTGACACAATAAGTGGCCCTGGAATCTCACTAGGGAGACGGAAGCGGGTTGTGGAATAATACACTAGCCACCCATAAATATAATGGAAGGGAAGGCATGCTTCAACTTTTCCTACTATGAAGGCTTGTGCTATGATGTTCAACCCTCGGTAAATTTGCATTAGCACTGGAACTACAAGACAAAAGGGTTGTCCAAGTGCGAGCAAGCTAGCAACCTTAAAAGTGATAGGGCTAACAGTTCCAAGTGGTACCTGGGGAAAGACGAAGATAGAAAGCCAACAAGCAAAAAAGACTGCAAGACAAGTTTCTTCCCATAAATGCGGTTTAGTGCCTAACTCATGGAAAATAGCTTATTCTTCACGATTCCACTCGGTCATCACTGAAAGGTCACCACAAAGGTTATGTGTCTCATTCGAACGGACCTTATGTGCTCGCCTATTCGGGGTTTTGTGTAGCGTGTCCTACCCCGGTACCAAAAATTGATCCATTTAGTCATGGAGATATGCAAGCTCTTCCCTTTAAATCTAGAAAGGGTGGCGTATGCAGCAAATAAGTGCTCACAGGTTTCTGGTAGGAACTTTCGACCTTTTCCATGCAAGTTAGCTTGAGCTATCTAGGGATAACTTCTTCGTATAATCCCCTAGTTATTGGGAGTTTTCCCAGTTGCCCAACATTGTAAAGGGATATTGACACTGACCCTTGCAAGGTCTCCATGGTGTTGGTATCCGGACAGCACGCCTCGCAGAATGCTTTAACGACGTTGATGTTACGATCATATGTATAAAACGAACATGTGATCGCATGTTTAAGCTCAGTGCCATTTAACTATTCTTCACAACGAACCAAGATGCACTTGAACCACTCCTAGAAGTTGGGAGTGTATGTGAATTCTCTAGTCGGTCTAAAGTAAGACCGCCATGAGGCTTCCCCGGAATAATTCTCTAACCCAATTTGATTCGTGGACTTGGCTCATGCATCCCTTTATGCAAAGGCGAGCGAAGGAACCAACCTTTAGAGGACTTTTCAGGGCCTCTTTGTGATTCGTAGCTCTGCTGCAATGGGTGGCCAAGCTCATCAATGCTAGGAGAGCCACGGGGAAAAGGCCCCTGTGAGTGGTTGATCAACGGGAAGGATGAGGCCATTTTTTGGTTTATCATTGGGACGATTCATGATGGCAAGATATTGCCCATCACATTTCGTTAACTTCCGAAAGCTCACCATGGTACCTAAAGAAAAAAGAGAAAGAGGACTTAACTTCGCAAAAAAAAATGATGATAATAATAAATCAAGTTTATGCAATTTGAGAGTATTATTACACTTTATACAGAACAAGTCGTGGAGTTAAATGGACAAAGTCAAGTTGACCCCGAACAACACTATACAAATCAAGTCATGGAGTCAAATCAACACATCAAGTCAACCCTGAACAATATCATGGAGTCAAATTGACCCCGAATGATGCTAGGCGAGTTTCGACTAGGTTGTGGAATCAAGTCAACGAGGCCAAGTCGACTCTGAAAGATAGTAAACGAGCTTTGAACAGGTTGTGGAGTTGAATCAATGATGTCAAGATAACCCCGAACGAGGCTAAGATGGCTTGCACACTTATCTTTCCCACAACAATTTAAGTAGTTGGTATTAAAAACTTGCAAGACACTCACACGGGCTTGGTGAGAAGTGTGGCGATGAATGTGCATGCATGGAATTTCCACATCAAATGCATGAACATATATATATGGATGCAGGCATAATGATGTATGTGCACGCATGGGTTCTCTACATTAGATGCATGAAAAAAGAAAACTCAAATAACATCATGGCTTCAGCTCGGTTTACTAGCTTGAGTCCTCTATGTCCGAGACAAAAATGGAGGGAGAAGCAACAATTGAGCAAGTTGAATTCATTTGGTCGGTCTTGAGATCTGCTTATGCTTTGCCTTGTGTTGAACTCAACACCTTACAGTTCGCAGCCCTGAACTAGTGGATCAACACTTCAACGTCACGCAACCCGAAGAATGGAGTAACCGTGATATAGCTAAAAAAAATAACAAAGAAAATGTCAATGTTAAATCAAAGAAGACGTCGAGGGTAGTTAAGAAAAATGGGGACGATCAAGATTTACACCTGGAGCATCACTTACATGATCGGAAGAATACGAAGAAGGTTTCTGTGTAGAAATTGGTGCACTTGTGAGTGGAGTTCAACCTCGAATTTATAGAATGGAGAAGGGCTCGATTTAGGCAAGAAAGTCTAATTGTGGACGGGGTCACATGATCAGAGCATTGCATTATTCAATCTGCCAAAATTAAATAATAAAAAAAAGAAAGGGACGAAAGGATTGGCAATCTTGATTGTCTGAATGGAGAGTCGATGGGGGATGATCATCATGCATGCAAAAGTTACGCAGCCATGCAAAGCAATGGGAATAAATTGGGGCTGCAATCAAGACCTCATGGGCAGCACAATGTCCATGCCTTCTATAAGGACTTCTTGGTCAAAGTTTAATTTTGATATTGATTGAGTAAAAGATTCTCAATTGAAGTACCCACAAAATTGGAAGAGCAAGAGAGGATATATACGTTAGAGGCTCGGACAATGGTGAAGGGCTTTACATATATATTAACCTTTCTTAAATATGATTTGAGGTACTGAATTTGCGGAATCATCATCATGGCATGAAGGATTCACATGCCTTGCCTAGTGTGTACATTCCTTGCATGGAAAATGCATGCTGTAAGAGATATGGACGTGATAATAGGAATTATGCCTATAAGAAAAGGTAAGGATGCATAAAAATAAAAAAAAAAGGAGCGAGGAACATCACATAAACCAATGGATGGCGGTGCATGATGAAATAAAAATAAAAGATATATCGAGACGTGTGCACTCTCACGCTTACCTAAATTGAGCCGTGCACAAGTCTCGAGGGGCATTTGTAAAAAGCAAAAATTTACGGTGAAATACAAACTGTCACCTCATTATTATTTTGATGTATGATACTAATACATCATATAAATTAAATTTCATGATTTCCCTAAACGTTAATACATTGACACGTGTCGCTGGAAAATGAATGCTTGCGGAATATATGGATATTACCTAAAAGGAAATAAACAAACAAATTTAGGTAAATATTTGTTACTGATTAAATGGACGGTTAGGATCAATTATAGCCGACCAATCAGATACAGGCATGGGGATTGGCATCCTTTCCCCTTCCCTATAAATAGAGGGGTTTTCTTCAAAAGAAAGACAACAAGAAGAAAGCACAAAGGTCTAGAGAAACCTGCAAACACGACTCTCTAGAAGCTTCCCAAAGCTCTGCTGAACTGAAGACTCAAAGGAGCTTCACTCGGATTCATTAGATTCATGCCCAAAGGCCCTGGTGACTCCACCTTAATGGAGAACAAGTTGCTCAAGGCCTTGCTCGAGGATCACGAACGGACTCGTCGGATCAGGCCCACAGGCCTCGGTGGTTCCACATCATTCCTTGATCGAGAACAAGATAGTAATCCCTCGATCGACACCCCAGCATGTGAAGGAGAGTCAGAGGATCTGTTCTGTATTTTCTTTATAGATTTCTACAGAGAGAATTGTCCCCACATAAATTAATATACGAATATTTGTGGCCCGAATTTCTTGTTTAAAGTTCTGTAAACACGAAATTTATTGCATACACTTCACATGAAAAGATTCAATTAAGATGTATTTTTCACTTTGTGGACACCTGATTTTGACCTGGTCAAACCCTAGTTCAGTCCAATTAGTGTCCCACATTTTAAATTTTATTTCAAATTTAAATATTTTATTTTATTCCATATAGAAAATAAAAAAAAGGGGTGCAGGATGTGAATAGTGCATGTCGTCTTCTCCACCCATTCCACTTAACAGAGAGCTCACGGCCAGCCACGACCAGCCATGATCAGCCATGGCTGGCCACCTCCAGCCACACCGATGACTCCATCGAGCTCCCGGCTCCGCCTTGATCCCATCCCCGTCCATTACCGGTCCTCTCTCTCCCCTTCTCCGGTCACTTTCGCTCTCTCTCTCTCTCTCTCGCTCCCCTTTTCTGCCGCTCCCTTGACTAGCCGAACTGTCGTGCATGGCATCGCTGTCCTAGCCAGTCGTACGTCACTGTCTTGCTCTGGCCGCTGTTGTGGACTTCTGTGGCTGCCTCCCGTCCCTGCTTCTCGGCTCCTCTGCTCCGTTGATGATCTGCACTTTTGTTCTTCATTTTTTTTATCTTTTTGCTTCTCCATTTCAGCCCCTAAAGTTTTGTGTCTGTTGCAATTTAGCCTCTACAACATTTCCTCTATAAATATGCCATTCATTTGCAGAAAAAAGAGGAGATCTTGAACACAAAAAATACACATTGAGCTCTCTCTTGAATATCCACCCTTAGACTCATGTGTTAAGCAAAAAAAAAAAAAAAAATTCAAGAACTCTCATCCCGTTCTAAATTTGATTGTCATCGAATCTGCTGCCGATCCGAGCTCAATTCCAACACCGAATTGAAGTTCTTCACTGATCCGAGCTGAGCCCATGCTACTCATCGAGATCGAGCCCGAGTCCATGTGAATTGACAAGTTCTCCTCAAATCTCGAAGGTGCTCGGATTTGACATCAAACCAAGCCAAAGTCTCATTCACTCCTCGACATCGTCATCATCGTCGGTTGCAAGTATAACTTCTTGATCAGGATTTTGGCCTTGTCATGTAGATAGTATCTTTTTTTTTCTTTTGTTTCTTTTCTCCTTTTCAAAATAAATGTTTTATGAAAAATAGAAAATACAAAAAAATGAGAAAATAAAAAAATAGGATTCATGTTTTCATGAAAAATATGGAAAAGGATCCTTGTCGGATATTTAGAATGAATATATATTGCTCATCTTTTTTTAGAATATATAAAAAATGATAAAATGAAAAATGAAAGATGAAAAAAAGAAAATCAATTTTTTTTTCATATAAGAAAATCGGAGAATGACTAAGAAATGGGTTGTGAAAACATTGTGATGATGAATGGACCTCCCAAAGTCGGGTTTTGAAATTTATTTTAGTTTAGCCCGACATCATTTTTGAAATCCTTAGATCAAATCGAGATATCAATATCCATTTTAAAATGGTTTAAATGTTTCCTTGAAGTCTAGGGATCTGTCTTCGAAAATTTTGGATCATTTTGGATCGATTCGGGGCCTTTTCCTTTTTTTTTTAAACCAAGCCGGCTATGCCCTAAAATTTTCAGCCTTGTTTATGATTTTTTGTGTGTTTTAAGATGGTCTTAGGTATTGTTTGAATTTAGGAGTTCATTTTTAAAAATTTCGGATCATTTTGGATTGATTCAAGGCCTTTCATCAGTTGTTTTTAAATCAGTCCAGCTCTATTTTGAATTTTTTAACTCTGTTTCTGTTGTCATTTTGTGTGTTTAGGAGTGTTCTTAGGTGTTGTTAAGGTTTAGGGTCAGGTCTTGAAAATTTTGAATTGTTTCGCATCAATTTGGAATTTTTTTTTGTGCTTTGAAAAGTCCCTCCAACCCTACCCGAATTTTCCTAATCAATCTCCCATATTTTTGTGTGTTCTAAAGTTGGTTTAAGTGTCTCCCAAGACTTATGATTTGATCCTTAAAAATCTTGAAACATTTTGGTTCAATTCAGGGATTGTCAAGTAAAACGAGTTAGTTTTTGGTAGAATCTTGAGTCATTTAAGGGTAGATTTTTAAGGTGCTAAATGATTTAACCCAATTTTTACATCATTCCCCAATTTTTCTTACGATTAACTTTTCTCATTTCTAAGAAAAATACTCGTATTGAGTTGAATAAATTTGTTGTGATTGAATTGATTGATGTAAATATTGGTTGAAATATTTTCTTCCTATATATTTTTTTGATTGTATGTGAGGATGGAAAAATCAATGTACTGAGTGAACCGATGTAAATGGGATGGGTAGTGTGAGAGAGAGATAATGATGGGTGTATGTAATCTCGATAATAGTGGAACCCTTTATTTTCTGCACTTAGATTAGGACGGTTAGTGGCGTGTTAGGCTCATAATATGAATTATCGAATTTTGATCGGAGAAACAATTGGGTAAGTTAAAATGTGCAAGCAAACAAACGACCCAGACTTGGGACGGGTACCAAGTTTGGACGTATTTTGGCCTCTAGCTTCAAGACACGTAACAAGACCCCCGGACTCAAATCTCGGTTTAAAGACCAACAATAACCTAGGTGGTTAGTATTATGATCACTTAGTGATTTAGGCATCTAAATGACCTTAATAAACAATTTAGTGACGACTCCAATCTAACCCCGATTTGAAGTCCCAAGTTAGGTCTCGTGCGAGCCTCACACAATTCTTTTTCTCAAGTCAGAACTTTGGACGTCTGACACACTTTGAGTGTGATCTAAACATTTTAGTTCTGTAACAAGTGCCTGTTAAGGGAGACAGATGCTTGTGGGCTATAAATGCCTTAAGATATTGTTACTTTTTACTCGTACTTGTGCCCATAAGAGATGAACTAAATTGAAAAATGTATCTCTGGTTCGGTTCGGTTCAGTTCGAACAGTATGGGGCCAAACCGTATCCATTTGAGGAAGGAAAAACTGAATTATTTAAAACTGATTTGAACGATTCGGTTAACCGGTTTTTTAAGTAAATAAATAAAATTCACTATAAAAACACAATTGGTCCGGTTCGATTTGGAAATTAACTGAACCGAATCATAAAAATATTAGTAAAACATATATTTTTGTTTAAAATTGTATATTTTCATTTTAATTTTTGTTTGATCTAATTATTAATTAGAAAACAGTTCGGTTTAATTAATCATAATTAACCGAACCAACGATACCAAGTAATTAATCGAACCTCTTCTTGACAAAAACCAAACCGTTAATGAACCGATTTGAACGATTCGGTTATTTTTGTGGTTTTTTTAATAGCCCTAGGTTAATATTAGAAATATGTTTATGAAATATAAAAAGAGAAATAATTTGGAGAATTTGAATTATTATATATATTTTTTATTTATCCTTGCTTTTTACTAAATTTGATGAATTTATTTATGTAATTTAATAATTTAATTTGTTTGGTTTATTTTTTAATTTTTAAGAAAAAATTGTTTTGAATTTTTTAATTTTTTGTTAAGTTAGTTTGTGATGAGTGTGTGAATTGTGAGATTATGGATCCCATTTGATGGTCATATAATTCATGTCAGCAGATGGAAAGAAACATAATTTATATATACATGATCCTTTTAATTAATCATATCTTTTTTATTAATTTGTAAAGCTCAGATGTATTTATATATGCTTTCTAATTTACATTTTTTTCAGCGTATAAATGAGACAAATAAAACTAGAAAGTTTGGAAGGAGAAGATAAAAAGGAGTATGAGAAGTACCATATGTGAGATCAAATCATAACCTCTAGATTATAGGACAGGAGATATACCAACTGTATCAAATCATCTTTCTCAATTTACGCTGTTATTAAATTAATAAGACACGAATTAGATATATTAGAAGTAGTGCTTTACTTGTAATCTACCATCTAATTCTGAGGACACTAAACTGGGTCAACCAATAATTGAAGTAAAACCTTCCGATTTATAAATATTTTTATTTAAAATATTTGTACCAGAGAACTTATTCAGGAAAAGAGGTTGAACCTCAAGTTATGTTTTTTTTTCCGATCTTTACTATTTGTATCTAAAAAGTCTATTGTCCCTTACTAATTTAGTTTAGGTAGGGTCGGTTCATTAAGGGCTCAATATGAATTTTTTTAATTAATAAAAACTCAAATCTAACACCTTGATTAAAATCATATTAGTTATTAGAAGCACTCTTTACGCGTAAATTACATGTGTCTATGCTAAGAAAAGAAGGAAATGCCGTTGGGCAAAAATTTAAATTGAAAAAATAAGTCAGCAAGATCAGACGACCAAACTCATCTTCTCCAAAGAGATCCCTTCCCATTGGCTCATCTGGTCATCGCCAGATAAGGCATCTTCCCATCATAATAAAGCACCGCCAGAGCTTACTGGAGGATTAATTAAAAAGGAGGAATTTACTTTATATGGCACACTACTCACATATAGGTTATGGGAAATTAGAAATAAAGTAAAATATACTGAAGAGAAGCCTGACCTAATTAAATTTTAAAACTGCCTCATGCAAGACTTCTATGATCACCTTAATAAAATAGAGATAAAGGTCAACTACTATTTTGTCCAAAAGTATAGCTACGGGGAGCGACCACATAAATGGCGAGATGGATGGATCTGTATAAATATGGACTCTGCCTACTCGGAGGATAAATCTTGTTTTGTAGGTGTGGCAAAGGATGAGGGGGGCATCACTTTTGTCTTGGTTTGAGAAAGGAAGAAACACCTCTGCAACACAAGCTAAAGTTGAAGTGATTCTGTTAGGAGTCAAGATTGCAAAAGAGAAGAAATGGTCCCCAATCCATATCCTAATAGATGCATTATTGGTGGTGGAGGCCATAGTTGAGCCACACAACTCCTCCTAGGAGATCAAAGCGATAATTTTGGATATTGTTAATACTCCAAGCATCTTCGAGGACTGGGAATTTTTGTTGGATCCCTTGAGATCATAACTCGGAAGCCCACAATCTAGGGCAATTGGTAATGCAATCCCAATTAAATGGTTTATGTATTTTTAATTACTTGCCAACTTTTCATTTGCTACCTCATATATATTGAAGATACAGATCCAGAAATTGAATTTCAATTATTTGTGGAAACATATCAATTGGTAGAACCTTTGATAAAAGAAAGAGATGCTGTATATGAATTACTCACATATTCTTCTGAATTATATGTATCCGCGGGATTAATTTGGAAAACCAGTAGGGATATGCAAGAACAAACTATTTTTATTGGAAACATTCTGATGATGAATTCCCTGAGCACTGGGATCATGTATTATTCCTCTGGATTGATAATATGTAATAAATTTGACTATAAAAAAAATCCTCCTCCATCCTTCCCTCGGTCACCCTAGCACTTTTTTCGTCATCAAGGTACGCTCAGTTCTGCTAAATTTCTCTCCTTATTTTGCTATTTATCATCTGGGCATTCAATTGGGGCTGACCTAAGCTCAGTTAATTGGGAAAATCAGCTTCACTTCAATTCATCAATGCTCCCTGTAGTGTCCGTGCATCTAAGGGTATCGATTTCCAAAACAATGTAGGTCTTTGACTGAACACCGGTTTGAAGCTCAATGCTTCAATTACTGTAGAAAGGGCGAAAAATGGACAGTCTTCTCAGTGGCTGTTTGTTGTCAGGGCTGGAGAGAAGCGTGGTGAGTCCCTTCAAAAGCAGGGTATGAGCAACGAGGAATGTGAAGAGGCCGTTGTCAGTGGTAACGTTCTAGAGGCACCTCCCATTCCCCCAAAACCTGCTGCTCCAATTAGGACCCTTGTTATCTCATCTTTTGTAAGTAGAAGAGCTAGGATACTATTATCAGTTGGCTGGGCTATGTAAAAGTTGGCCTTGATTTGTGAATTTTATAACAATGGAATATGGGACATCAGCTCTACTAGTATACAATCCAGAACGTAATATTGAGTCTAATATGTGATTAGTTGAAGCATTTTCTTGGCAATATTACTTTAAATCTAGGATTGTTTAATAAAGTTCATATTCATATTCTTTGCTCATCTAGAATATGATTGACCAAATTTGGCAAAGCTGATTGTAATTTTAATTGGCCATGATCTGTACTAGCCACTTAATCAACAACCTCATAGTATACGAACGACTTCCACAATGAGGGCTTCTTTTCAGAAAACGACCCTATTACCTGCAAATTTGGTGTACCCACTTTTCTTCATGAAGGTTTGCTAGAAGTTGGCCAGTTATTTTTCTGGGACATTTTGCTACATTATAAACAATATGATGATTATCTTTCTTTTTGAGCTTTTACGGGTGAGGAGGATACACCAATTGGAGCTATGCCTGGATGCTACAGGCTTCGGTGGAGAAATGGACTTATTGATGAGGTGATTTAGCCCTATCTTCTCTCCAAGGAAATGAATTTGATTCACCAAGGCACCCAATATAGTCAACCGAATTACAGGATCATCATTATCAATCATCTGATTATCTTTTCTATGGCTCATAGAAGGAATAATATACTTGCCGAAATCCTATGAACTATGGTGCTTCACCATCTTAAAAGCTCTTTCTTTTGTGGATTTGACAATGTTGTGGTGAGACAATCTCAAAAGGAACTACATTTAAAATTTGATTATGTTTTTGTTCTTTGAGATGAGCGGTGTACTCATGATCAGTTTGATCCTAATTGTCTTTTGTTAGGTAGGTTTTTGCCTTTTACACTATTCTTCAGACCCTCAAGATAGTAGACAGCTTTGGATGCGACAAGTATGCCTCATGTCTATAGTCTCTTGAAAGAAGTGTTTGGAAATGCATGTTGTGAAAGCTTGGGATGTTGGTGTATTGCTTTTCTTGATACAGTAACATTTTTTTAGGTGGTTGGGCCAAACCTATGACGTTTTGTGTGGGAAGATGAAATTGCATACCATTTGAGTCATGTTGGAACTAAAATGGTTTTTTTTTCGCCACATTGATATCCAGGTCATATTTCCATGGGAGAATTTAACAGCAAGACAAATATGTTGGCAAAATGGCATACGTTTGGGTCGATGTGGTGGCAAAATTTTTTGGGGACGAAAGTGTTGCCCGTATGAAATTTCAGGGACTAATTTAACTATTTATACTTTATCATTCGAGCCAACGCGATTTCATTTGGCCGCATTGACATCAATGTCGTATTTCTGTAGGGGAATTCAATGGCAGGACTAATATATGTTGGCAAAATAGCATAAGTTTGGGTTAGTGGGTTGGCAAAATTTTTTTGAGGATTAGAGTGTCAGCTGCATGAAATTTCAGGGACCAATCCGATTGTTTACTCATCCTAAAGTTTTAAATTATTTATAAAATCATAAATACAATGAAATTTTGTGAACAAATTTTCTAAATAATAGGCATTCCATATTAGAGTATTAATTATGGTCACACCCATTGATTTCATATCGATTGGGTAAGAAGAAGACATTGCATATATATGTACGCCCTAATAATCCTAAGAGTACTGAGATTAGTATTTTGGGTAATTGGCATGTGCTATTACTTATGTTATCAGAGTCCAACTCATGGCCATGAGAGATTATCGGTAGTTTACCTTTGAACGTAGGCCTCAAGCATGAAATTGAGGGGAAATGGTATGGAACCTAGCCCAAGAGTGGTGGGGAATAGTATTTTGATCTAATGCAAAAACCTAGCATGGACACTGGGGATTTAAGGGGGAGTTTATACCCTCCTTAATTCCACATCGATTACATAAGGAAGAGATTTTGAGTATAAGTAAGGTATGATAATATTAAGAGTACCAAACTTAGCACTTTCAAGCGAAGGACCCATGGAAGGTGCTCATACGTCTCGCTTATTAAAAAAAAAAAAGGGTGAAGGACCCATGGTGTTGCACGTATAAAATTAGAGTTTCAAATAGGGTATCTTAAGATATTTTTATGAAATTTAAAATTTGAACAAAGAATAGTAAGGAACTAGAACATTTTTCAGTACTATTCACATCTTAATATATAACATTAACATATTTGAGCTGAAAATTTAAATATCTCAAGATAAAGTTGTTGCATCTATATGTGTCATCATATTATATGAGATTTCGAAAATATCACTACCGTTTAAGGTCCTCTAATGATTTTTTTTAAAATACCTAAACTACCCTTGTCATTACTAATTCATCTTCCTACTCATACATCCTCTCCTTTCCTTTTCTCCCTCCTAGTTATCTCCAGATGAAAAAAAAAATCTTCTCCTCCCAACAATCTTCGGATCTTCACTATGATCTCTCTCTCCTCTCTCATCTGTGTGTTGCCTCCCCCTTAGAAATCTTGTCTCGATTTTCTAGCAAGCTCTCCCATTTACAACACAGAGCAGTGAGTTCCCTTATTTGTCCCCCCTTGACTACCCACTCTCCCCCTCCCTTCTCATTTGTCCCTTATGTCCTTCCTAGGAAACCTTCCCCATCCCAATGAGCATCGACCAATGACTGGCAAGCCGTCCTCCCCTCCTATAGGGTAGCAACTTCATGCGAACCTCCCCTCCCAATGAGAATCAACCAATCCCAGTGAGCCCACTCCTCCCATAGAATAGTGACTTTAACGAGCCCTTCCCCTCCGAATGACCATCAACCAGGACTAATGAGCCTTCCCCCTCTTTCTCAACGCAACGACCCATGAGCCCTCCATCCTCCCAGCAATAAACACAAACTCTAAGGTTTGTATGGAGACGGGAGGCTCATTGGACATTGCTGCTATATCACTAGTTATTTTGATAGGTAGGGCTTACCAGGAGGGAAATGACACTGTTGGCTCAGTGGTCACTACTTTGTTGGAGAGTAAAGGGAGATAATGGGAGAGAGCTTTCGTAGAGAGAATGGGATAACATGTGGGAATATTTGAAAAAGGGAAGGCTTCTTAAAAGTGTTAATATGGGCAATGATTACTTTTACCTTAACTTTGTGCTATTTTGCTAAATCCATTAGAAAGTGGTGGTAGTTATGTAAGATAGGAGAAGAGGCGGCCAAATGGACTCATTAAAGTATTTCTCCAACAAATTATGGTCTTGAAAAATGGCATTGGAATGTTTAACGTTACAATATCAAATTTGATTAAAATAAGAAGAACAAAAAATTGTGTTAACTTAGTTGACTTTTTTTGCTCAATAAAAAAAGGGCAGCAATGGCAGCATAGCCACCCCACTATGTAATATTCGAATTTCGTATTTAACCTAGAAAATATGAACTAAACAACTAGTAATAATATTGGTTCCATCGGCATATCATTTTCAAAAGTCTAGTTATAGTTCAAGAAGTTAGTGTCTACTAAGACCTAGACTCTAAGAGTCTCTTCTAATATTTATGCTTAGGTGGAAACTCAAATTTGGGATCTCAATTTTACCTAATCACACGATCGTGAGATTTCAACCACAACATCATAGCCCTTGGGAGTGAGCTAACCTCAATCAACTTAACACATAATAATAAAAAGTAAAAAGGGGGTAAAAAATACGACAATATTAAAATGTGATTACAAATATAAATTTAAAATTAGTGCATTGACAAGAGAGAAAACATGTAGATGAAGAGTATCCTTTCACATATAATTCTCTCAGATTTTTATAGAATATTGATAACAGAGTTGTAGTATTAGCTACTACTCATTCCATAATACGAAAAATTGAAATTATGATACATGTATTTATTTGGGAGAGCAAAAAATACTAACGGTAAATTATCTGAAAAAACCCAAATTTTCTAAAAAATATCACTTTTATCCCAAGTTTTATTTTAATATAACAATGTATGAGTACCTGGCACCATTTAGTCCACGCCACATCAAGGAGAGTTCCAAAATTATTAAAAAATAAAAATAAATTTCTAAAAGATAGAAAAATATGAAAAAAATTAAAGAAAATTTTAAACATCACAAAAATTTAGAAACAATAACAATGCACTGGAAATAACTAAAACTTGAAAAGTTCAAAGAAATTCAGAATTATACGCATAGTATTTCATAACCTAAAATATTAGTTCAAAATTGGAAGACAAATTAAAGAAAAAGAAAAATATATGAAAATATACATACTAAAAAATATTCTAAAAATTTAAATACTAAATAATATGAAATATGAAAATATAAAAATATTAAATCATTATTTAATACTTTGAAAATATCTGAATTTGTCTAATTTTGCAATATTTGGACATAAAAATATCTGATTTTGAAAATTATTTTCCAAAAAATAATAAATTTGTCAATATTTTAAAAAAATTGATTAATTTTAGAAATTTAACTTATTACTCTTTATTGTTTCTGCATTTTTCATATATTGATTGAATATTTATTTTGCACTGTTTATATTTTTATATTTTAAAATTTCCTTTCCATGTTTAAAATTATTTTCACATTTTTGCTAATGTTATTTTTGAAGAATGATACTGTGTGTATAATTTTGAATTTTTAATGTTTCTAAAATTTTTTATTTTAGAAAGTCCTAATTTCTTCTTTCGCTTATTTAGTCGCATTAAGAAGTAGAATATCATGTCTGAGAACAAAAAGGAGAGCCAAACTAGTGTCACCCACTTCCATGCATGAATAGGTGTTTCTAATAATTTTTTATATAACGCACCATACATAACACGAGTGAGCCTCTAGTATTACAAAATAAAACTTGGAATTCTTTTTAAAAACTTGATTTTTCAGGCAATTTATTCAAAAATTTAATGTTTTAAGATTTGTATTAGAAAATATTATTAATCTAAAAAGATTGCATTTTGAGTAGTACTGGCAATTTTTGACAGGACAAGATAACTCAATACGACGCGACGCGACACGACACGATATGGAATTAGAGGGGTTCAGGTCGACCCTAAACGAGTTTCTTGTCTAAATGGATTGACCCATTCACATAAATGAGTTGAATCCAAGTAACCCGTCATGACACGATTAAACTCATTTAATTATGTGTTTATGTATCAAACACATTAATCCATTTAAACATATTAAGTTAAAATTATAATTACATCACACATATTTAGTTATACGGGTTAAACGTGTCGCGTCGTGTTCGTGTTTGAAATTTCTGATCTCGTTTATTAAGCAAATCGTATACTGGTGAGGTACTTTTAACATGAACTCGTTTAGACACGACACATATTGCCAGACCTAATTGCGAGAGCATTAGACCGGCACGTCCTTCCTCCACTTCCATTCACATATACATAGTTGCATTCAATTCTACTAGTGTTTACATACACGATTTGATAAAGATGGTACATCATTTCAGTGCGCTAATAATCTACTTGACACGGTAGTATTATTTGACAATATTATTGTGTCAATAATACTGTTACTATTTAGCCAAGGTTAGCTCGAGTGGATAAAAAGTGTGTTTAAATCCTGCGGAACTCCACAAAGTCAAAAAATCAATTTCCCCCTTGAGTACATTGTCCTTGGTGAGGTCACCTATTTATGTACCTTACAGATGGACTTATCTGAATGATTTGTGGAATATTTATGGGTTGAGAGAGAATAAACTATTTATTATAAAAAAAATAAATTAATATTGTTACATTTTAACCAACAAAACAACCCTTTCCTCCGGAACGACCACATACAACTGTATTCTCAACAAGAATCATAACAGTCCAACAAGAGCACTTTTCGAACGTCTATGGATAGGAATCAATCACATTTCATTTATCATGAAGAATAATTGATTGAGATTAAAACACACTGATTTTGAAAGTGATGAAGCTTTACTTTGACCTGTCACTTCATCCTTCTACAGATTCTCACGAATGGCTCTGCAGCCCAAAAGCAATAGATTGGTAGAGAATAGCAGGGCTGCAAAAGGCAAAATGTCGCATTTTCATCCTTTGGTTCTTCTGCTTGTTAGAGTCCTTATCCAACCAGTCCTCTTCTTCACACCTTCCACCTTGCTGCCCAGTTGGCAGACACTCCCTGCCTTGCGGGATCTCTTCCATCTGATGAGGTGGAACAGGTGGCCAATCCGTTTTTGCCACCTCAACGATGCCACCTGGGGCTTCGAATGCTCAATCACACTCTTTGTCGTGGTGGTGGCCGCGCCCTTTGGATCCTTGAAAGATGACGCAGTTCCGATGGAATCCCCACGAATCCCTGGAATATTGCAGTTATCACGAGAGATTTTGGATTCAGGATTCTTCTCCCATGAAGCAACTCCATTGTCCGTGAACTTTATCGATATGAAGGAATTGTCTGCGAGCAATTCATCAATATTTAGAGCCACTATTTCGTGTTAAAACTGCAATTTTTTCTTCGTTACTAAGCATTCATTTTTTTCCCAATACGGGTGTATATATATGGATGAATTGCACATTGGAAAAAGTTTGCAACATCTCAATTGAAACAAATGAAAGAACCAACATCAGGGCACAACCAAAAGAACATCCAATTTCACTACACATCTGATCTTTGTCTGTCTGGACTTGGGACCATGTTTGAGGGACAATTGGCGGGATAAAGACATGGATCGGATGGCCGGTCTGACCCAGGAGACATCAGAACTTTAAAAAACAACTTAAAATGTACATGCAATAAGCATTGATCAAACATTTTATAACTGATCAGTCTGTTACAACACGATCCAAGGAAGACATCAAATGTCTCCTTAAATCACGTGATATTCACAAAGAATGAACCTGATTAATCCTTACTCGAAATCAATTGACCCGCAAATGAGTAAATCTCTCCTGAGCAAGCTCCAATCATGAGAACTAAACACAAGAATTTTCTTTAAAAAAAGGAGGTGTCAAATTGACTCACTGGTCCATGTTAATATAGTAGGTTAAATAAAAGAAAAGGAGGGGGCAAAAGACAGAGAACTGTAGACCCTTTAGGAACCTTTGATCATCTACCCCTCCTCCCTTATTGTCTAAGACAATAACTACTCATGTAAATGTTTTCTTGAAACAGACACAAAGATGGATATTATTGTGATGCCCCCACCCGAATATCCTTGCCCGGTGACAAATTATAAGAGAGAAAAATGGCGTAGAAATCCAATTTCGATCGAAGCAGTTCAGCAATGTGATGATTATCTCAGTTTGAATTTTAATCGGTAAAAGAATTCTCTATTTTTCATCACGAACGTGAATATGTTCCCGAAAATTTTTAGGTATCTCGTATGCATTTTTTCCTGTTTTGTCCAACTATCATTCATAAGATTGGGAAACCTTCTGAAATTAAAATCGATCAGAGCTAGCGGACCGTTTTTACCTTCAGGACTGGAGGAGGCAGCGTTGGGGCTGTCTTTCCTCCGGTACCGGAATTCAAGGCGGTTGAGGAGAGATCCGATGGCAAAGATCTTTGGGATGTTGATGCCGGCGTTCTTGCTCCTGGCATTGCGCGTTTGATGATAACGGTGGGCCTTGTGGGCATGGCTTGAGATCCAACGGCGGTGGTAGCTCTGCTTCGCTGCTAAGACGACGAGTCTCTCGTTCAAGCAGATGGGGCAGACGCCGACGAAGGCCACGTCAGGGTGGAAGTAGCAGGAAGACGGGTTGTCTTCTCTTTGGCCGTTCATGCTCTGTCCTTTTTCCTCCGAGAAAATGGAGGCGATGGCAGACACAAAGTAGAACAGAGTAAAAAACAGAGTAACGTGAGCCTTTTAGGTAGAGGGAGTTTCGTGGCATGGATTGGCTTTTGTGGTTATTAGTGCGGAAGGTTTCAAGGGAAAATCACTTTTGGTAACACTGATTTTTGTCCGAAGCCTTCTTTATTTCTCTCTCTTTCTGGCTGAGTACGGTCATCCATCTTCACCGGACTAAATATTTAATATGTAATATACGAGATTTATTCATAAATTTCTCCTAAATTTTAGCACATGTAAGATTTTTATAATTTTTAAAATTTAATTTTCCATGTATTAAGATATAAATAGTAATTTAACAGTGAACCTATTATGTATTACGAAAAATTGCCGGTAGGGTGTAAGTTAATAACAAGAAATCTAAAAACAAAAGGAAAATGTCGACTAAGTCCAACCTGAAAAAATTTATTTCTTGGAGCCCGAATCGGCCAGAAAAAGTCAGGCTCCTGCCCAAAAAATATGATGGGGCCGGGACCGCCCAAATTCCAATACATATTTAGTGTATATATTTTTATTTTGGAATAATTTGTATTAGACGTATAATTCAGATACAAAGTTGTCTATTTACCTTCGTAAATATTTTGAATTTTGTGGTGTAATTCAACTATAACTCAAGTACACTTCAAACAGTTTGGTATAATTCAAATATTATCGTTCAAAATATAATTTAAGTGTAATTTGATGCATTCTCTAATCCCCTCTTTTGTCTTTAGTAATTTTTGTTTATGATTATTTGAACAAGCTAGAAGGACCATGTATAATTAACTGTAAATATTCTATACTAGAGTATTTGTAAAGTTTCAAATTATTTAATAAAAATTCTAATACTGATCTAATTGTATTAATAATCAAGCACCTGTAAAACTGCACCCAAAGCAATTAATTTTTTATAGTGTAAATGATTCTTGGTATCATTTTTTTTATAGTTAAAACTGGGCAAAAAAATTGGAGCCCGATAATTTACAAAAAAACTCACCCAACTCATACTATTTTCACTCCTAGCCTTTACGGTCGTTGGATTTGTGGCACAAATCTGAGCCATCCATTTCGTAAATTGCTTATCCAGTTGTCAGTTGCCTCTCTTCTTGGATAAATAATCTAATTAAACCCAAACTTTAGTTGATTTCTCACTTTTAATGCGAACTTTTTGCATGATCTAAAAGGTACGAACTATAAGACATTATACTTGTTTAGCACACATTGTGAAAACTAACGTTTCCAACTAGCGTAATGTGTTAAATTCAATACATGGCAAATAGTAGATGACATGGCCTTGAGACGTGGAGAACAGGAGTTCGGTCAGCCGAAATATTATATGTGCCACTTAATTGTTCTTTGCCGATTCGAAAAATTAAGGGTATATTCGTAAATTCAACTATCATCTTTTTCCCGCCTCTTCTCCACTTGCCAGCTCTGACACCGCTACCACCACCACTGCTTGTCGCCCCTGCACCTTCCTCTCGTCATATATTTATCTATCTGTCTATCTCCTCCTTAGATCCATGCTCTACATTAAATCAAAAACCATAGATTGTTGTCTGTCATGCCTTCAATTAGGTGATAAGTAGCATCCAATGAGTTCTCGGATTAAGCATAGAGATGGTAATGAGCCGAGGTGAGGTGGGGCAGGGCAAGGCATGGGTCAACTTGATTAATTAAAACATATCTTAATATTACATATAATGTAATTTAAATTATAGTATAAATTTATATATTTACAATAATATGATTAAATAAATGTAACATAGTTAGGATTTACATAATTTTAATAAAATAGAGTGATTATTATTGTGTTATGGGTCAAAAGTGGCACAACTCTCCACCCACGTTACAAAAATAGCACCAAGTTACAACAAATTGGAGAATAGCACCAAGTTGTGTTAATTATCATGTTTACCTCTCTATTTGTCATTTTCCTCTTGTCCATCTTAAATGAAATCATTTTTGCCTCTTCTATTTTCCCTCCAAAAACTTTTCCTCCCTCTCTCCTTCCCTATCTCACTCCAGCACCAAGTCTCTCTCCTTCTCGGCCTGCCTGAGCTGCTGTCGACCTCGAGCTGCTAAGCTGCCTGAGGTCCCATGTTGTCCCTCTTAAATGAAATCATTTTTCCCTATTCTATTTTCCCTCCAAAAACTTTTCCTCCCTCTCTCCTTCCCTGTCTCTCTCCTTCTCGGCCTACCCGGGCTACTACCGACCTCGAGCTACTGAGTTGCCTGAGCTCCCAAGTTGTCAAGCTACCAATCGAGCTGCCCAAGTTGCTACTCCTCGCTCCCCCAAGTGTCAAGCTCTATTCCTCCCTCCTCGGTGTCAAGCAGAGGTGCCCGAGTTGCTACTCCTCCCTCCCCTTGTTGCTGAGTAGAGCTACCCGAGTTACTGCTCCTCCCTCTCACCAAGTGCCGAGCCGAGCAGCTTTTGCTGCTCCCGTCCATCCACCTTGCTATCTTGGTAACGCCTGGTAGTCTGGCCACCTTTGATGGTAGTTCCCCTTTGTTAGATTTTATTAGAAAGTCCATTTTCATTCTCAGTTAAATAGGTCCCAGTAAGGGAAAACTAGGTCCCTGTAAGGGAAAACCAGGTTCCGAAGACCAATTCCTTAGTCAAATTTTATTACAAACTTTATTTTTCTTCTCAATTAAATAGGTTCTGGTAAGGAAACAATAGGTACCAATAAGAGAAACATAGGTCTCGAAGACCAATTCCTTAGTCAGATTTCATTAGAAACTCTATTTCTTTCTCAGTTAAATAGGTCCAGGTAATGAAAAAATAGGTCTCGATAAGAGAAAAATAGGTCCTGAATACCAATGCCTTAGTTAGATTTCATTAGAAACTCTATTTTCTTTCTCATTTAAATAGAGACCTATTTTATAGCATCAAGACCTATTTCTGAATAATAAGGCTAATTGAAATATGGCAATATTGAATTGGGTAGAGTATAACTAATATATCTTTCCTTTATATTAATGAATAGGTATTATGGAGTTTGTTCGAGTGGTAATTATGTTCAATGGCAAATGAGAGTGCAAAGTGGATGGCGGCTCTCAATAAATAGGGAGTCAAATAAAATCAAAAGGATTAATTGTCCCAATGAGCATCACATATGAAGAATTATATCAAAAGTTGCAATCAATCATTCCTTATGACAGTAATAGGTCTACGATGGAGATTCCACAAACATAGGACGAGGTGGTATTCCATATCAAATGGATGTGGAAAATGATGAAGATTTAGAGTTTGTACTTAGCGAGAAAAGATATCCACCTCAGATATGTGACATTTGTTAACCGACGAGATAATGATGGGTCCAATAAGCTGACATTATTGAAACAGGTGATGCGCCCTTCCATGAAAGCAAGCAACCCCAAGTAGGCATGCAATTTGTGCCACCCTTTCATGAAAACATTGAAGCTAGCTAACCAAAAGATGCACATCGCAATGAAGCAGAAGATACATATGTGCATGGTTTCTCATATGCATAAACAGAATATACTCGAAATGATGGGTCCCCTTTTCGGAATGTAGTCACTACGGGGTGCGAAATAGGGATGCGGTGAGATAGTCAATGGTATTGGGAGATCTTTGTAGCAATGATTCAGAACAAAATGTAGTACAACCATAAGCTTATATAAGTACTGAGTGGTATATACCGGGGGCAGGTGGACTTAGATGGCAGGGAGATGTGACGAGTGGCATGCCAAAAGCAAATATAGATGTCATTTACATTGGCCAATTCTTCCCGAACAAGAAATATATGCAAAGATTGCTCGACCTATATGCTTTGGAATGAAATTTTAAATGGTGAGTCCATAGGTTCAATAAGTCATTGTTCCATGCAGTATGCAAGGAGGCTAATTGCTCATGGAAATTTCATGCCATTCAAATCAATGAAGGTTCTTTTTGGGAGGTTCGAGGGTGGATTGATGAGCACCCATGCATGTGTAATGAGGTTCACTAATGCCATCGCCAGGCTAGTGCTAGTATCGTTGGAGAGGTTATTGCATTGATATTGTCTGTTATTGAAGGGAGAGTAATGAAGCCAAAAGACATCATTGCTGACATGAAAGAGATGTATGGAATCCAAACACTTTAGAGTAAGGCATGGCAAACACTAAATTATGCACTTTCTCTTACTTATGGATCTCATACAGACTTATATCAACTATTGCCATCATACTGCCAGGCTTTGCTAGAGGCAAATCCTGGCTCACACACAGACTTGTACATTGATACTAACAATCATTTTCTATACTTTTTCATGTCTTTTAGGCCAACTATTAGGGTTTTTCAACAATACCTTCAACCAATGATTGCTGTTGATGGTACCCATTTAAAAGAATGCTATAAAGGCACAATGTTTGTCGCATGTGCCAAGGATGATAATGACCAAACATACTCTTTAGCATTTGGGTATGGAGATACGGAGAATATTCATGCGTGAACATGATTTTTTAGGACTTTACATATAGCTATTAGCGACATTGTTGAATTGATGTTTATTTTAGATCGTAATACTAGCATCGTAGAAGGCATTCATAAAGTCTTCTCAGATGCAGAATGTGCTCTGTGTTGCTAGCACATTTCACAAAATCTGATCAAGCAGTTCTACCGAACCAACCTGAAAGAGTTTTTTTAGATAGCAACAAAGAGTTACATTACACATGAATTTGAGAAGCACATGGATGAGATTAAACGAGTGAACTCTTCGTATTATGATATGCTTGTGGAAATAGGAATGCCAAAATGGTCTCGCGTCTACTGCCTGTTACCATAGTACCAGTTGATGACAACTAAAATTGCAGAGTGCCTGAACTCTTGTCTTAGATTTGCATGTTCATTGCCGGTTACTACTTTGGCTGAGTTCATACGCGATATGACCCATAGATGACATTACGATCGAAAGCATATTGCATCTAGTTGGACATCTCGCTTAGTGAGCATTCCACATGCCAGGGTCATGAAGATGGATGCTGATACTCATCATATGACGTGCACTGCTGTTGACTGGAATATGTTTTTGATAAGGTAGTGCACATTATAGTGGACGGTCGACCTCCAACAATAGACTTGCACCTATGAATTTTTTCAACGAGAACGAGAACGAGAACGATTACTATGTGGCCATGCACTTTCTGCAGCAAGGTTTCCTTTTCTTACATCTAACAGTTTTTCCTGATATTATTTATATTAGTTTTAATTACTTCATTTATGAACATGAGGTGGAATATAGATTGGACTACTTTGTGTTCCAATTTCTATTTGTCATCTTCTGTGGTTGGTGGATACTTCGAGCCAATCATGCCTCTTGGTGGTGCTGACACAATGGGCAATCCCGAATCATTTACATGCCACGTTCATTGTTCCACCAAAGATGCTACCTCGAGCAAGTAGGCCTCGTACAAGTTGTATTCCTTCTTCATCAGAGACACGAACTATGAGGAAGTACAAACACTATCGGTCGTATACCCATCCATCACCCAATTGTCCAAATAGAGTTACAGACACAAATCAATTTAATTTGTCTAAAAACTGCAATCGCTCATCTAGTAATTGCCGATGTGGTAACTATCATCAAAACAGGTTACTACAAACAGATATGTCCAATGAGAGAACAACTCCCTGATAGAGAAGAAACTGACACGTGACTTTGTTCTTATGTAACATTCGGATCTTATATGTATTTTCATCCTAAAGTCAATGTATTTCAATGTTTCTAATGAAATCTGACTAAGACATTGGTTATTAAAACCTATTTTTCTATTATCGAGACTTATTTTTCCCTTACGAGGACTTATTTAACTGAGAAGGAAAATAGAGTTTCTAATAAAATCGGACTAAGGCATTGGTCTTCGGGACCTATTTTTCTCTTATTGGGACCTATTTAACTGAGAATGAAATATAATTTCTAACAAAATCTGACTAAAACAGTGGTCTTCGGTACTTATTGGGACCTATTTTTCCCTTACTAGTACCTATTTAACTGAGATAGAAAATAGAGTTTTAATAAAATCTGACTAAGGTATTGGTCTTCAGGACCTATTTTTCCCTTATTGAGACCTATTTTTCCCTTATTATAACCTATTTTTCCTTTACTAGGACTTATTTACCTGAGAAGGAAAATAGAGTTTCTACGAAATTTAACTAAGGCACTGGTCTTCTGGAGCTATTTTTCCATTATTGGTACCTATTTAATTGAGGAGAAAAATATAGTTTGTCATGAAATCTCCCAACAAAATATATATGTATGGTAAATTTCTCAGAAAAATACATAAATATAATCCCAACGAAATACATTAATATCCTAACAAATACATAACTACGTTAGTTATCATAATTTGGGTCAGTAAATGGACTAAGACAAGTGAGAGCCTTGGTGCGCTGCCACCCTTTTTATTCGCATATGTTTTCCTACACCCTTCAGTATGTAAACATTCACATTACAATTATATACTATATAAGTCATGAAATTTATTACTTATATATCAATTTAATAATATACCACTGGATGTAATGATGCGAGTGACTAGTCGATAGAATCATTACAGATGAAGGTAGGGGATGACCTGCCGATGGGTCTACTATAAGGAAGCACACCCACCTGCATATAAATTTATAGTTTGATAAATATAACAAACATTCGATATAAAGTATCTATGGTAAAAATGTCCAACCTACCCTTGAAGTGAAGATACTCTTAATTATTTTTGTGGATGGACATTCACTGAAAGTTCATGGGCAAATTCTTGGACGATCCTCCACTCCCTCAGAGTCCTTGCTTGAGGAAGGACTCGCGTCACATCCATAATCATTTCAAATGTAAGAATCTAAAAAATAATAGTAAAGGTATTAAAATATTAAAGTTCTCATAAATTTAACTCAATTATATTTATACAAATGTTACATACCTTTAGGACCCATTAAAAGCTAAACAAATTACACTTTATTGCTCCATTAACTTGTTCAGGGCTGTGCAATGATCGGCAGAACATCTTAGTGAGTATTAATATACAAGATTCCCCCAAGGGAAGGAATTAAACTCATCTAGATTTTCCACCAAACCCCACTACCAATAAGGCATTGCTTGTCTCCGATCAGTGCCCCAGACAAATTGTCCTAGCAGGAGTAATAAACTCAATTTGACAGGATCAAATTGTTTGTCTTAAATTACCCCTGACCAGCGCATTCCGAATATCATCAAAATGAATATTGTTTCGCCCATCAAAATAGTGATATAATATGCAAAGGGGGCTCATATTGATCGACATTTGGACAAGCTCCAAATTTAAGCATCAAAATGAGGCAAAACTCCCTTCTGGTCATTTTCATTATTTGACCTTGCTTAGATATGAACCATATCTCGTCTCTCGGTCCCTCATATGTAATTTCTCTGAATAATAGATTTACTATAAGTAGTCCACTAAATGCCATGTCTCGGTCTATATCTAAAAAATGTTTAGGACAACTCCATCGAAATCTATCCATCTTTACTCCCTGATCCAGTGTACTCTCAATGTCCTCAAGCTCATTGACATGATTGTGTCGATTCAATTTGGGATAGAGCCATTCTGTAGGAGAAATTTTGAAAGTTTGCTCCATTTGCATAAATAAAATATGTCTCAATTAATATAAATATAGGTCCGATGCAAAATTCATTAGGTCACGATACGGTACAAATAGGTACTAAAATATATAAATAGGTCCCAATAAACCAAAGTAAAGTGTGAATCCAACAACTAATCAGTCCTGATGCATGAATATCCAACTCTTACTGCAGTTTTCACATATCTTACACAACTCTCTATTGTAATAATTGCAGTGCTATGCAGATTTCATACAATGATCTATTTATGAGTGAATTAAGCATATTAAAGTTGACTTGACCTTAAGTGTCAAATATTACTTAAATATATAGTAAGGCTTAAGTATCCTCAATTGATCAGCTTGCAAATATATTCAACAAGGTGCATTTTTCTAAACGGCATTTTTATCTCATTGACAAACTCAAGTTGGCATCAGCTAAGCCACCTCGAGTTTGAGGAGTTCTTAAAATATAAACTAATACTACTGCTACCTTTATCCATCTATATACTATTATATGCCAACATTCGAGAGGTTTAGTTTTTTTTTCCTTATTTACCTTTAATATAATTTACTTATTAAAGTTTACGAAATGTATCTGGTTATAGAATCTTTTAAATTAAGGATAAAATAATAATTTTAGTAATTTTTCTCTCGCTCTATTTCTATGATCTTAACAACAAAAATATTTTATTAACTGCTTAAATTCTCACATCTTACTCTATACATTCTATATCCACAATTTTAATAAAAAATATCATATTTTTTAAATAAATTATTTGAATTGTAAATATGAAAAGGTAAAATTGACATAGTATACTGATAGCACTAGAAAATGTTTTGCCTACTATTGTAAATTAACGAATTTTAAATGAATTAAATTGTAATATGCCAAAAATAAATAATTTAATTGTACAGGTTCATCCGATATTTTATTTTTATCTTCTTATCATGCGTATCACAGGTTCGTGTCTAGTTCATACTAATGTAAAGATGTATTTCACGTGTATAATGTTATCTCTGTATATGTTTTTTTTTTGTATGCCTCTTTCCTTGTATATGGTTCATATTCTTGTGTATACGTCTGATTGCACAGTACAATAGAAGTATATACACATTTCCTTAATGTCTTCTGTTACTATTAACGTTTACTATTATTCTAACACACGCAGTATATGTGTGTGTATCTGTGTCTGTGTCTATATATTTATATAGATATATAAAATAAAGTTTCTTGTTTTGCTAGCTGCTTACTTTTTGTCTCTTCCTTGCATAGTTTTGGCTAAGAAATTGAAAATCTTGTATGCTTGTAAAATATGGAAAAGCTAAATCAGTAGAAAGTCCAGTCAAAGACAATTCATGCATGCATTGTTTCATTGGATCACAACTGATTTAATTCACAAAACAGAACTTCCCGCTTAGAGATATAGTAATAAATATGTTTACAAGTCTCAATACAAGCGTGTTTATGTTTTTGGAGGCCCCAATATAAGTTATCTACTGCCTGATGCTGCTCCTTCCTCTATTATTCCCTGCAACCACAAGTTGGAGAGGACGACATTAACCTTGGATTGGATAAGTAGGAATCGAGAAGGAGGCAAACCTTTGATAAGAACTTTGGTAGTTGACACACCTGATAGATGTGATAAACGTGATGACTGTTTAGAGATACAAAATGATTAAAGGCCCGATGAACAAATGAAAAAGAATGGTGACCTAATTGTTGCTGGTCTGACCCGATTGATATCTTCTTTCTCCTTGTATCTCACTATTGTGTCAGCTCCTGAATTGTCCTCCATGCTTGCTTCTCTTGTTTTCCCTTGTTCTTCCATCAATGAGATTTGCTTCCGGTGTTAAAACTCCAATAAGTTTAGAGAGGAGTGATTTCTTCAACCAAATCAATGAAACATTGTCGAACTTTGTTATTGAGAAGGAGAGCTGAGAGCTCATTAGTGCTTATCATTGCCAGAATGAATTGTTCCCAATCTCCACCAAGACCCTTGATGATGGCTTGATTGATTTGAGCCACATACCATGGCTTCCCAATTTGGAAAAATTGATTCCCGAGACTTTTGACAGTACTAATATAATCAAGCGTCACCATGGAACCTTTTTGAAGTCATGCCACTATTGCTCATGGAATCTTCTTGAGCAATAGTTTGTGAGTTGAAGTGTGTGGCTAAGGTTGTCCATACCTCACAAGATGTCTTCGCAGCAAGCAAGTTGCTTATGATTTCTCCCGTTACAGTAAGCATTAAACATGTCGGTATGATTTTATCTTGAGTTACTCACTGATGATACTCCAAATTTGTTCTTCCCTCCCATTCTTGCCAATAGTCTGCGTTGGAAGAGTGCATTCTCTGTCTACATATTTGAGCAGATCATAAGTATTTAATCGTGGCTCATAATGCCCTTCCAAAACATTTGGAGGAATGCATTCTCCGTCTACATATTTGAGCAGATCATAAGTATTTAGCAGTGCTTCATAATGCCCTTTCAAAAGCAGTAATTCTAGTCAATGAGTATGACCGATATGGAAGGAAAAGTAGAAGGGCTAGAAATTGTTTGAGGATCCTATCACTTTGTAATGAACTGGTGAAAGAAGTCGGATGATTGATGAACAGTAAAATCTTTGGAGGTTCTGATACCATATAAGATTTTTGTATTAATTGTTCATATAGAAAGACTCATAGTATTGAGTGGATTTGCTGTCCATTTATAATATACAAGAGATACTATTATTAGAGATGCAACTGCGTGACAAGTCAATAAATGCATTCACATGTCTCAATACAAGCGCTCAGGTTCTCTAACTATCCTAACATGAGCTATCTAGTACTTGATGCTCTCTTTCTTTAGGGTTTGTTTGGATTGAGGGGTGAGGAGGGTTATGAATGGTTAAACATAACCCTTGTTTGACTAGCAGGAGGTTTATGGAGGTGTAAGTTCAACCCTTATTTGAAAAATTAAATATAATGGTTATGGAGGGTTTTTTTTAACCCTCCATAAACCTCCTCCAAGCCAATTTTTCAATCCCAAATCGGGGGGTTTTGAACGGTTGAGAAAACCCTCTGTAACGATCGATAATCTCCACCTCCAAAAACCTCCATAATCTTTCACCCCATAAACCTCCATAACCCTCTATAACCTCCACTTCTAAAAACCTCCGTAACCCTCCACCTCCATAACCCTCCAATCGGGGGTTATGAAGGGTTGAGAAAACCCTCCGTAACCATCGATAATCTCCACCTCCAAAAACCTCCATAATCTTTCACCCCCATAAACCTCCATAATCCTCCATAAGCTCCACATCTAAAAACCTCCATAACCCTCCACCTCCATAAACCTCCTCACCCCTCCATCCAAACAAGCCCTTAAGGCTAACATGTACCTGTCTAGTTTTGAGTATACTGAATCCAGCAGTGGTTGGTAATGGGAGTCTAAGCACCTGAGCGAGATATATAGGATAGCACGCTTTGCACGATCATGGTTATTGGGTGATGCGTCTCTTTGGCCAATTATAACGGGACTCGGGTTTGTGTACGTTTCCCTCGTTCCTAGAATTTTATCACGTATAACCACGGTCAAGTTTCAAAATTTCTGATTTCTCCGTCTTTCTAGGGACATTACTGGCCAACAATCCCAACATGCCAGTCCCTGTCTGAAACTTGGAGCATGGGCAATGGCCTTTAAGGCGTCCCACTTCACATTACCTCTCGAATATGATGGATGTCTACCCTTCCTTTTTCTGGTACGCAAACAACAATGCAAGCCGGCCCCCTTGCTCTCCAGTGGCTGAGCTTCCACGAGAAGGTACAAGGGTTAATTGGACCACGGTAAAATGAGTGGCTGGATAAAAGTATAATGAATTTGGATGCTTAACGGATCCATGATTACCTTAAGCGTTATCTTTGATATGAAGAAATTAGAAAGAATGGAATGGAACGGTTTTATAAAATAAATTGTAATAATACGGCAAAAATTAGTAATTTTTTATTCATTTTAATAACCTGAAAGAGTGCAAATGTAAAAAATGATGAAATAAACATTTTTTTATCTTTGTTCAAGGAAAAATTATTCCACCAGTTCGAAAAAAAATTTTATACTAATAAAATGCATATAATAACTTTTAAAAGTACAATCAATTAAACAATAAATTACTCTCGATTACTTACTTCTCGATTCTTGCTTCTCTATTCCTTGCTTCTCTCTATTCCTCTCGATTCTTGCTTTCCTAGCATATGTAACCTGACCGTGGGGTATCTTGATGAGCTAATGAGTTGACTGGATTAGCATCAAAGTAAGTCGTCTGAATTCGTTCCCTTCCCTTAATGTTATATTTGGTGCGAAGAAATAGAAAGAAATGGATTTCATAGGAAAAATTGCAACAATACGTATAGTGTAAACTAGTAATTTTTTTATTCATTTTCCTAATTTGGAAGGCTGTACCGATTAAAAAAAATAATTTGAAAGGATGTAACTGTAAGAAGGTCTAGCAAATTGTGTCGCGTCATGTCTAAATGTGTTCGGGATAGAAATCCCGATAATCTAGACATGACATATTTATTTTTCGTGTCTAAACGGGATTGTCGGTCGTGTCTAAACCGTGTCTAAATAGGATTGATCCATTTGACTTAGAATGTTACAATATATAACTCTAATAATATATGACACTACTACTAAAATAATAATATTTATGGACAATTAGTACATTAATAAATAAGATCAATAAATTATTAACTATGTAATATAATATTTGACAAAACATGCAATATATGAAAAATTTTCATAAAATTTTTATATATAAATTAAATAGGTTAAATATTTATATAAAAATAGGAAAATACATTTAATAAGCATGTTTAAATATGTCTTATTGGGTTATATAGGTTCAATCCACTTATACACGTTTATTTATCGTGTCTGAATAGGTCATTATCTGAATGGGTTTGTGTCTAAATAAGTTCGACCTAAACCCACCTAATTCTATGTCGGGTTACCATGTAGTGTCAAAAATTGCAAGCCTTACATGGTAGAAGTAATGAACTGAACATCCTCTATCTTTTTCTAAGGAAAAATCAGTCCATCGATTTCAAAAAAATCTATACTAATAAAATACACATAAAAACTTTGAAAAATTCAATCAAGTAAAAAAAATGAAAATGTAAAATTAAATTACTTATTTCATTCCACTCTTTTCGATTCTTGCTTTCCTACCAAATGTGACAGAGTTGAGTGATCTTGACGTATCTTCCATGAGATAACGAGTTGACTGTATTAGCATCAAAGTAAGTCCTCTGATTCGTTCTCTTCCCTTTTTTCCTCTTTCCTTTCCAGCTCTGTGCTTGGCATAGTTATGATCGAATTTCCTAAAACAAGGTTATGCTATGGATTCATTGCCTCCGACATTGTTAAGCTCGCTAACTGTTTCATCTATACAATGTGATATGTAATTCGTAATTGTTCTTTGTTTTCCGGCTCCCCCTTCTGCAGATTTATGCGTCTGGTGTGAGATTGGTCAGAATTGGTGGGAATTCTCATATAAGCCACGGACTAAGAGCATCAACCATAGACAATCCTCCTGCATCGTGTCATCGAGTCGATTGTCGCGAAAACTAAAAACCTCCACATACCCTCATGATGTTCCGAGATGATGACATAAGATTTAGGTTAGATCCTCTGTATAAATGCATATGATGGCTTCGATTCTCTTGTGCACGTTGATATGTTGAAAACGGGATGCCTTTGGAAACAGAACTGTGTTGACAAATGATTTGAAGATTCTCTTCATCCTTCGTTGGTTAACGAACCCACTTAAAATCTCCTTATTACTCTCCTAATTGAAAAATTAAAAAAAAAAAAGGGAGTGAAAGTAGATGACTATATGAGCAACAATAGTCCACTGTACGCTTTAGATGGAGCAAGTCTTCCGTGCATTGTGTGACCACATAACGGTGTTTACATTGTAATATCAAGTATTAAAAAATTTATAAAGAGAAGGTTGATTTTGACCCTCAAATTTTTGGGTTATGTTCATGTTCGACTTAAGCCTTTACGTTATTTTTAGTATTAGAAAAAGGTGTTTTGGCTTTTTAATGTTAAAAATTATATTTTAGTTTAAATTAAAATATAAAAGGAATATCTCAACAGAAAAGAGGTTTAAATCCGCTACCACAGTCCCTGCGAGATCACTGACAATACCTAAGATTGCTGACAACATTAGTTGGAGTTAAATCCCACCGACCACTCTCCTCTTGTATCGACCGTTTCTCCTTTTTATAATTATAAAAATAATTTCTAGTATAATATATATTTTTTTACTTTTAAAAAAGACAAGTCATCTTCCTCAATATTAAATTTAATGAAAGGACTGAGGTTGAAAACAATATTTAAAAGATTTAGGGTTAGAATTAACCCAAATAAAAATTTAGGTCAAACATGAAAATGGTCTCAAAAGGTTGAGGAGTAAAATTAATTTTTTTAATAAAATCCTTAAAATAAAAAAAATCCTAAAAGAAATAAATTTCACTGATTATACCATCATATAAGCATTGCTGCATGCAAGACTTTCTCCTTTAGATGGGGACCATCTATGAGAAACAGAAAGGTTCATGTTGGTGGAAAAGACAGTCTGACTGCATAGATCCACATGCTTGGCAGCTATTATCTTGTCGTCCACAGTATGCCATCGACAGAGAAATCGTAGACAACTATGATCATAGGCAACGAGCAGTTCAAGTACCTACATTTCTCATGATACTCCAACCCATCATTCTAAATATCCGAAATCTGAATTGTACCATAGTTTTATGGATATCTTCTTAAAATTTGTTGATTTTTTTTTTCTTCTCATCAAGTTGATAACATTATGACTATAAAATTATTTCATGTTTCATAAGTTTAATTATTGGTAAACTATCAAGTTCAGAATAGATTTTTATAGTTTCAGTTTAATTTTTGACATCTTTTATAAACTCAATTATTATTAAATAATCGAATTTGGGATAGATTTTAACAACTTTAATTTGATTTTTTTTATATGTTCTACATAATTGTTTTTGCTAGTATTCGCCATACTCTAGTTGATTTATGGTAAAATTTTATTATATCTTATTATTATTTATTAGTGACCTCGCAATTTTGTAGATTTTGAATATGGTAAATTCCTCCTATGCAATTACCATGTAAAAAATAAACATAGCTCATCGAATTAGAAGTCAGCCTAATTGTATAAACGACACAATAATCAAAGTACTAACAGGAAGCTTTTTGGGCCTACACGGCACCATGCGCAGCTCCATCACTCTCGCCACTTCTTAGCTAATTATGAGCTGGGGATGCACGAATTGCCATACTTGAAGAGTCTTCAGAAGCTCGCTACAGACAAGGCCGATAATCGACCGAGCAACCTCGCCCATCAATTGTGCCGCTCAGCATATTGCGTTTTCTTCCATTTACATATCTCATGGACCTCAAGAAAGCATCGACTGTCCATGTCTCAATAACAGATATATTTTTTTTCCTGATAACTGAGATATCCTGGCACTTTTTGGACCCGACTAACGAGGGCTGCAACACCACGTCCTTGGGAGAGACCCAATAACCGTAAAAACATGTGTGTCCGATAAGTCAGGTGAAACTGATGAACTCGAGGGCTATAAAGCCCCTACTCTTCGGGAAACACCCTTGGCATTGCGCCTATTGAAAATCAAATTGAATATGCAACGTTGAAAAAGGTACCAAGAAGCAATAGTTATATCTGCCGTAGGCATCAAAAGAAAAAGAACTCCAAGGGGATCTCATGTTATCAATCTCCGGTTTACAGCTAATGTCTTGGAGGACATTGTGAACTGAAGCGATATTAAATGACAAGAAAGATTAGGCCCAAATAAAATTAAAAAAAAGAAAACTTTTTCCTTACAGAAGGAGCTCTGACACCAGAGGCCGAAACTGGCCTGCCAAAATTAACAGATTGAAGGACCTTGATCAAGAATATAACTTTGAAAGCTCTTCTGAGAATGCCCTTCTGATAACATCTCTCTTGAGCTTGAGAGCTGCCGTTACCAGTCCGGATTCAGGAGTCCATGGAACCGGTAGCAATTTGATCTTCCCGGGGATCTCAAACTTCTCAAGACGGGCATCCTTTGCTGCCTGTTAATCAAGAGTAGGTGAAGCCGGAAGTGATCAAATAGTATTGCCAATCACTGACTAAGCCGTATCTTATTTTACATATGTTATTGATATTTGGTAGGGAGCAAGATATCCATTCTATTAAACCCACTATGAACATTTTAATAAGGTTACGCACCTTGACGAGGGAAGAATACACTTCCTTAATTGTCTCTTCTCTTTCACACAGTTCTGCAAAATCAGCAAAAGAAATTCCTTTCTTTGAAGCCCATTCTTCCAAAGCAGGACGTGAGACCACCACGAGAGCCACACAGTAGCTGTGAAATGGGTCAGCATGAATCATGATGTTATCAACATAAGAGCTTGTGGAAAGGGCAGCCTCAACCTGCATGAGGGAAGAAGGAAAATAGCATTTTGGTTACCCAGCCATGTTAAAATAATAATGGCCGGGCTGTCATTGCAAATAAATCCAAACCTTTCCTAAGGAGACATATTCTCCATGTTGAAGTTTGACAATGTCTTTCTTGCGGTCGATTATCTCTAGGCAACCATCAGCATGGAACTGCCCTATGTCGCCTGTGTAGAACCACCTCATTCCTCTCTCATCAACCTTTCACAGATGATTGAACGGTCATTTTTTTTTCAATTGTGGTACTTTGGCTGACAGGAACTACCCCTTTTCAGATAATTTTTAGGATGAAAGTGTGTGAAACACCCTACCTTGTAAACTTCTCTTGTTTTTGTCTCATTCTTGAAATATCCGAGTGTCACATTGGGACCACCAATGACTATTTCTCCACGAGGCATTGGTGAATCGGTAGTTAAATATCCACCTTCAGGCCAATCTATCAACTGAGACGGGAAGGATATATTGTTAAGACAATTCTAGTCAAAACATGCATTTGAAATAGTAAAAGGACAGCTAGATCTGTTGCTATATGAGCAGCTGTTCAGGCTAGGCAGATTGTAGAGCCAGTATATGACAATCACAAGCACTGCAAGTCCTATCTTATTTCTTTATCGAATAAAATGGAAGGTCTTATGAACAAATTGAACAAATAGAGCCACAAGCACAGTTTGGTCCGTGTAAACTTAACAAAATAACCAAACGATTACTTTAAAATGATTCAAATAGTCGTCCTAATTTTTACCTTGACAAATGAGCAAGGGAGGGGAGCACCCACACGACCAACCGATGTATCATCAAATTCAGAAAAGGTTCCACCAGCACAAGTCTCTGTGAGGCCATATCCTTGGCCTATTGGAGCACTGAAAACCATCATTTGTTAAAGTTAGAGAGAGGAGCGAGAGAGAGTAGTGCCGAAGATGATTCATTAAGACTAAAATGTTAATACATAAAATGAAGTTGAGAGTTGCAGGAAACATAAAGAACATACTAACCCAAGACAAATATTGATAAATCTTTGCGTATCACTAGAAAGAGGAGCACCTCCAGATAGTATAAAGCGTATGCGACCTCCAAGAATTGCTCTAATTTTCCTGAACAAGATAAAAGTCCATAGGAGCTTTTCAAGTCCCCAAGCACCAAACCAACTGCCATTTATGGCTGACAGCCTGCGGGAATATGCTAAATCAAACAATTTTTTGGACAATCCACCCTTCGCATCAACCTGCAAAGTTGAAAGCATAAGATTATGGAAATTGAATGAACATGTTTTGCCAATTATAAGAATGGAGCATGCGTAAAATTTGATTGTCAGAAGTGAAGGACCAACCTTCTTCCGAACTCCATCCCGTACACGATCAAGAATTGCTGGAACAGCTGTCATAACAGTTGGTGACAGGGCAGTGGCATCACCTTTTGTCCCCTTCTTAATTTTGTTTGACGTATCTGTGAGGGTTAAAGGGGATCCATACCCTATAGCACTTCCCACAGCAGCAATTACATTCTGTACCATCGAGTAAAAGTGAGAGAGAAGAATTTTTAGAATTTATTGCAAGTAAAATCATCGATAATATCCTCATGAAATTTTTAAATAATTTAATAAGAAACATACCTCGGCCGCCAATTCAAGAATGTGGGCCAAAGGAAGGTAAGCAAGATAAACATCTTTGCTACCCAGACCCGGAACTATTGTCATCACAGCAGAAACAGTAGCTAATACATTCGCATGTGTCATCATTACACCCTACAAGATGAATGGATTAATGAAGAAGGAATATCCAGATTCTCTCAGTCCTCAATCCGAGGCTAGAGAAAACTCGGAGATCCATTGATGTTGTTACTCACCTTAGGCAAACCAGTACTTCCACTTGTGTACATTATCACTGCAATGTCAGAGGCAAGCGGCAGATCAGGCTCAATGGGATTCTCTCGACCACGTTTTTCCACTTCAGCCATAGAGATGATATTCCAGATACGGCTCCGATCAACCAATGACAGGTTAGATGGAATTTCATCATCCATACAAATGATTCGCTCCACTGTATCCAGTTGTCCGCTAATTTCAACAAGCTTTTTCAGTTCTTTGGACCCACAAATAACAGTTGTTGCCCCTGTCTAAAGGAGAATATTTACATATAATATTAGAGTCTGTACTTACAACAGCTAAGAGCAGAGAATAAAGTATGCAATATGATGCATAGGTAAGTAGTGATGTTGCAATCTGGATTACTCTCTTTAAGGAAACATATGCAGCAATTATATGACCAATGGTCTAATACTGTCATTGACTGATAAACATACTGCAAAAGATTCCTAACTTTTAAGTGGAAAAACAAATCAATCTGATGGTCACGCTTCAAAGGAAATTGAGAACAATAATGACAGGTAGTAACGTAAGCACTAATATCATAGAGCAAATTTTGTCAGCCCTGCTCTATCCTTTTTAACCTAAAAGATATAACATTTTAGCACATCAATGACAAACTGCTCATTGGGGAACAATTCAGTCCCTCTTCCTCTCCAAAGGTTCCACAGCAATTGTGCTGAGAAAATCTTCTTTCTCCAGAGCAATCGGTGGTATGTTTCTATATATTAAGAATACGAATACTATGTATTAATCTGATTACGAGAGAGAGTCAGAGATAGAAAGACGAGAGTATATACCTCATTCAATGAATGACATAGAGCTTCCTCTCCCAAAGATGAATATATAGTAACAACAGAGACATTCCGCCTAAAACAACCCTACCAAAAGAAAACTTCTTTAGAAGCCCGTTCAAGACAATGGTCACCATTGGCAATTTGTAGGAATAACTTGCAAGATTGAGTTAACATTTCAAAGAAGCATATATTACAGAAGAAAGACTATTTGAGATCAGTCCATGGATGATTTACTGCATCACCCTGACCGATAAATGCTAGCAAAAATGGCTCTGGAGAATCAGAAGTCTTGAGAATACACATACATCAAACAAATTCCGCAAAAGAAAGTGGAAATAAGTACTGGAACAATGTAACTGAGGAAACAATAGTCATAATTCATCATTCCATAAATTTAAAGACAAATTAGATACCTGCAATGCTATAAACCATTCTTCTCTAGTATCGGCGAAGATTGCTGCACGCTCCCCTCTTTTATGCCCCAGCTGTGCTAGACCAGAGGAGAAATTGCATACAGCTTCAAATGTTTTTCGATAGGTCATCCATTCATATTCCCCCAGATGGAGCTTCTCAAACGACCTTCCATCGGCATTCATCTCGGTCTCTCTTGAGATCAACTTCCTAGTCCCGAGTAAGGGTTTATGTGGGTGCTGTTGGCATGCCTGTTCAAAGAGTTCGGCAAGAGTGGAAATTCCCTCCCAGGCTGTTGTAACTGGGTCTCTGAACCGGCGGTTTCGAATCGCATACCCTGGTTCACCACCAACTTCGACGGGTAACCCCCTTTTCTTTTCTTTCTTTGAATTTCGAATGATGAGAGTAAATACCAGCGGAACAAGGACGCCAACAATGTAAGCACTCATCTGCTGATGATTAGGCGAATCCTGAAATCACAAGAGGATCGTGCATGTGACAGGTTTATGGAAAAACTTATCATCCAGAATGAGGACAAGAGAAAGGGCTCTTGTTATAAAAATGGGAAAAAAAAAGGCACCACTTATTGCATAATAGAAACTCTCAACTCAAGCATATAAAACAAATACAACATACAACATCCAGACAGAAAATAAGAAGAGTCAGCCGTGAAAAAGTCAATTTGGACGAAAGCTGTAGTCAAGAGACTTATACAGAATGACTCTTTTGAAATGATCAACGACAAGTGCTTAGTTACACTCTAGGACAGGGTTCACCCGGTTCACTGGCCAATGAATCTGGACACTTGCAAGAGTTTCACTAAACTTCATGAACATTGTCCGTCAGAAACTTCGTATGAGAGAATGAAGCGAACATCTGTAAATCTCATTTTTTGCACGGTCCGCTTAAAGCAACCACGAACCAAACAATTGCTGCTGTTGATGCTGAAACGGTAAATTATTTCACCATTTGGGGAACATTCAAGTAATTATTAACGCCAAATATCATTCAGAATCTCGATTTCCTCTTTGCATAATGTGCAATTAGTTTCCTATTGCCTTCACTTACATCGAGTAAGCAGATCTGTCGTTACCGGATCAAATCACAAGTAAAGAACCACTATTTTACCTCGCACTACTAACGGAAATAAAGACCCATCACTTCAAAAACAAAAAAGGCCACCTCAAAAACAGAAGCATCTACCTATTCGTGGGCTTGCGAGATCAAAAGTTCGGGCGTACTGCAGCAAAAGAATTTTCATGCACAGAGGAAGCTCGTCGACTATAAAAAAAAAAAATTACCTTCGGATCGCGAACTTAGTTAGAGGAGAGGAGATTTAAGATGCAGAGGCAGCAAATTCAACCGAACAGCATTGCATGAAGTGAATGATATGACAGGAGTGGGTGTTAATAGAGGGAGTGATGGCGGACAGATCGAGAGCGCAGATGTTTGGAGTCTCAGGACGACAAGCGAAAGAGGAAATGTACTACGTTTGGGTTTTTTCCCTTTTATGCTGTTTGTTGTTTTTTTCTTTTCCCTTTTCTTTTTTTCATTTTCCAGTTTAATCATGGGATGAGGACAAACAAAAGGGATCATGTAACTTGTTTGGACACAGTACAGATAAGCCACCCAACATCATTATGGGCCTACAGTTTTAATTTCTGATTTGGCACTTGCGGCCCATGTGACAGTGAAATGGGCCCCTTTCTATTGATTTCCCATCAAATTCGACCACCTAACCAACCAACCGAGAAAAAGAGATGCAGAGCTCCTACACATTAGATGAATATTACCCACTACTATAGTTAAAAAAAATATTCTTGCTATAATCGTACACATCTCAACTTAAATAAATTTTAGTTAGACGTGGATTATTGAATAATAAAAACTAAATTATTTCATTATCTAATAATAAGATTAAATTTTAAAACAAATATTCATTGGGATTTTAAATTTTATTATGGTATCAGATCATTGATTCGAGTAGTTGCACGAGGACATGCCCCTTCTTTTAACTAACTACACATGATGAAACTCTAAAACTAACCTAGCTTCGGGTTCAGGAGAAGTATTATGTAATAAATAGTAAATTATATCGTCAACTTTTTAGTGTAAATGATCGGAATGAATTCAATACCTAGCCAAAAAAGAATTATAACAATCTCAAACTCTATTTTATGTGAATAATATTTTATCAATATTTAATCAACTATATGACTGTTTCCATCTAAATCTTTCTTAGCAAGAGTCAAGTGATGCTCTGATAGGACTCTTTCCAGTTAAAAGGTTGAGAATTAGAAGTGGCAGTATTAGGTCTGACTTGATAGTCCGGCTTGTGACCGACACGATAAGATCGTAACTTAGCCAAGGATTATTAGGTCACTTCCTTATCAGACCAGATCAGGTCGGCCCCGACCCTAAATCTTTACATGTCAGGCCGTGCTCGACGAATTTGGGTTGAGCTGTGAAAATAAAACAAAAATAATAATATAAAAATGAAATTTTCTTAGATAAAATATTAAAATAGACTATAAAAAAATTAATTACCTTGCTAACGAATCTGGTCAGCCGTGCTTGAACCATGCCTTATTGAGCTCACCTCTTATTGGGCCATAGTGGCTCGACACCATATGATAAGACTGGACTGGCACCCTTACTAAGAATATTCCATGATTCGATTTGGTAACAAAAATCACATCCTTTACTGTCAAAAATTCACCATGATGTTGAAGATTCAATTGCTAATGCTCACATGATTGAGAAGAAAATGTGGGTAAAATGGTAGATGTGTAATTGCTCCCGCTCGCAATTTTCTCGCCCACGCTCTCGCTTCTATCTCTTTGGTGTGTCAATTCCATCTTCCTCATTTCTTTCATTGTCTTAATACATAATTCTACCAAATGACCGACGTTTCGTACGGAAAATATAACTTGCTGAGGTGCTCATAAGCTTAAACTAAACGCGTCAAAATACTTGAGTGGTTGAATTTCATGAAATTTGTTATAGTATATGAAAAAACTAAATAATCCCACTTACATGCATGAGATTACAATGGTTGGCATCAGAGAGAGTTATTAACTAACCATCCTCTTCATGCTGCTCGATTTCATCATTTCCTGAAACTCAAATTATTCTCGATCTTTCTCTTCTTCCTCGATCATCCTTACAACGCGTGTCATGCTTTTGGTAATCTCACACTGAATCACACCATCTAGGAAATATCCCTCCTAGGATCCACCTTATACAGCATCTGTTTCAAGCTCAAGTACCATTGACCCTTTCTAAGATGTTACAATCAGATCAGTATATTCTTTGGAAAAAACAAGTAATGGCTTATCAACATCCAGCTATACGAGAGCCACATATTTTTACTGAAAAAGATAAATAACGATACGTCTGTATTTGTGGAAGCAAGAAATGAATCTTGTCAGGGAAGCAGAATGAAATATTGGTTATTTTAACATCTAGAAGGTTATGAAGAAGTATCAATAAAGCGGATTCTTGCATCTAAAGTTCAAACGGTATCAATATTATGGTCACTGCTAAACACATTATTCATAAGCTTCATTCTGACGAAGATAGGGCGTGACAAATAAAATGAAGCACTAGTCAAGTGTTCAGGTGGTGGATAGTAACTGAAACTTACAAGCACAATTTTAACAAATTAAAGTCCATACAGTAAGTGGCAAAAAAATAATGAAACAAACATAGACTATACCTCAACGGCATTTACTGTTAGGAGAAGAACCATGACCCTCTCACAGAACCTACATCGTTCCTATACATCGTGAGGACCAAATTGATAATAGGAGAAACTGTCAAGTAGTGCCTTAGTCTCCTTCAGCTTGGCTTTAGCCCATGCAAGCTACTTGATGGAATGGAGAGCAGAATCGGATCCATTGGGCTTCAATAAATCTTGACGTCCCAATAAAATGCTTGAAGAAAGACTATGAGATGAGCATTCCCACGAGATGTATCCTCTTAGCAAAAAAAAAAAAAAAAACACTTTTGATCATCAACCGTTTGCGTTTTTGTCATTTTCATTTTAAATATTCATTTTTTGTCATTCGCGTCCTAAACATTTTGAGTTTTTGTCACTTTAATCCTATCGTTACTTCTTCCATTCAAAAAAAGCATATTCCATCCAAGATAGTATATTCCATCCAAAAAAGAATATTACACCCAAAAGTAATTTTTCAACAAAAATATTTTTCAAAAAAATATATGTCATCCATGATTAAGGAAATATTAATACTAAAAGGTCTCCCTTCTAAAATTAGAACTCATTTCTCTCACAGTGAGTAATAATTTAATAATAATAATAATTATTAATCAATTTTGAATCTGGAATATATCCAAATTTTGAGGGAGACATAGTCATTAGTAAAACCCTACCGATACTTTCATTTTCATTCATTTTTTTCTCTTTTTTCTTTACTTTTTTGAAAAATATTTTTTGTTGAAAAATAATTTTTTGATGAAATTTACTTTTTTGGATGGAAAAAGTAATGATATGATCAAAGTTACAAAAACTCAAAAGGTAAATGACAAAAAATAAAAGTTTAGGACGAAAATAACAAAAGTGTAAAAGGTTAATAATTAAAAGTGTCATTTACCATATCTTCTTATAAGAAATGTAATTTGGTCTAGAATAGTAAGAAGTCATGTCAAAGAATAGAATATATAGATTGTTTAACTCATCTCAGGACTTGACCCAACTCATATAACCGAATAGGCTTCTACAAGTTTGGTAAGAAAACAAACAGTGATTTTCAACATGAATTATTACCTAACGGGTAGTTTGGTAGGCATGAATGTCTAATTCTAGTTAGGATCCATTACATTCAAGAGGCCCAGTCCATTGTTTGGTTGAAATTTTGGCCAGTAATTGTTATTCTTATTCGGGTCCAATTATAGCCCGATTCAAAATTGCTTCTACAGACATTCTGATATGGGTTTCTTATTATGGGCCAGTTCTTCATGGCCGAGAATAAATTAAAATATGCAAAATATCCAAATTGCCCCTTGTACTTCGACTTCGCTCCTCGTTTCCCTCTTAGCAAGAAATCTGAGACTCATCATCCGTTGAGTTCATTCCTATTTGAGCTCCCTCTCTATCTAGAAGAGGCCCTATTGTCTTTATACGATCTGTTTCAACTCAACAACTCCACAATGTATCAATTGCCTCTTCTCTTCTGTACCATTTTAGGAATCAAGGAAGAGAAACAATGATATGATATTGGTTTTGAGTCTGAAGTGGTACATCTTCTGATGATTGCTTCAATTCTTGAATGATCATTTCTGCCGGAGTGCAATGGCTGTCAGGTTTATAGATTGTGAGAAGGTAAATAATAGGGTTATCTTGTATTAAGTTACCTCGTGCTCCAAGTAAAAATCAAGATATTTTTTAGGTTCATTAGTTATCTTGCATTCCATCATTCTAAATCTGTTCCTAACAAATATTTAGTTTGTGTTTCTCGAATTTTCGAAGCATGGGTGAGCGAGTTCCTATTTCTTTTTTCTCATATTCAAACATTCATCTGTAAATTTTTTTTTTTAATTGATCGTTGATTAAGTTAAGAGGAAAACCCACATTGGAATTGATTGATTGGACTAAAATTGAAGGATAAAGATTAAGGTCTGAACTTTCGAATTTTTAATTAGATGCATGTATGCTAAAATAAGTCAATTTTATCAATATGAACAACTTTATATTTATTGTGCTTTCGGGGCAAGTATTGTATAGAGAAAAATCTGAAACGGATGCCAACCACACCAAAGAGAGCATCTAATTTGCACAGTTAGGATTTATTACCACTGAAAATAATCCTTCTGCACTATCCCTTCAATTTTGCTCTTCTCTGGTCAGAATTTCTCCTTGAAAAATACGAGTAGAGTTTTTTTTTAATGTTATTTTGCTGTAAAAAAGTAATAAATATAGTACCATGATAATACTTTATCTATGCTTTCTATTCTTGTACTGATGAAGAAGTTTATGACTTCAAAAAGCTATGTTTTTCCGGAAAATTTTAAGAAACCGCTAAGGTATAATACCTTGGCCTCTTTTAACCATTGGATCATGAGTGTTGATCTGAGCCGTCCATTTTTTCCCCTTTTACCTGGTTGCCGGTTCCCTTTTTTTTTTTTTGTCTTTTCGCTTGACGCCTTGGCGCAAAACTACTTGCGCCAAGGCACATGTGTGAATAATTAAAATTTTCGTTTTGTCCTTTAGTGTCAGGTCTTGGCGCAAAACAACTTGTGCTGGTACCTTACAACTTTTTGAACTGAGTTACAACTATTAGTTGTAATTTAGTTTAAAAAGTTGAAAATAGTGTGTAATTGGTGCGATACAAGTTTTTGAATTGACTTACAACTATTAGTTGTATTACAGTTAAAAAAGTTGTAACTGGCACCTTACAACTTTTTGAACTGAGGTACAACTATTAGTTGTAATTTAGTTTAAAAAGGTGAAAATAGTGTGTAATTGATGCGTTACAAGTTTTTGAACTGACTTACAACTATTAGTTGTATTTCAGTTAAAAAAGTTGTAACTGGCACGTTACAACTCTTTCAACTGACTTACAACTATTAGTTGTAATTTACTTTAAAAAGTTGTAATGGTGTATAATTGATGCGTTACAAGTATTTGAACTGAATTACAACTATTAGTTGTAATTCAATTAAAAAAGTTGTAACTGGCACGTTATAATTCTTTCAATTGAGTTATAACTATTAGTTGTAATTTAGTTAAAAAAGTTGTAAAAAGTGTATAATTGGTGCGTTACAAGTCTTTGAGCTGAATTACAACTATTAGTTTAATTAAAAAAGTTGTAACTGGGACGTTACAACCCTTTCAACCAAGTTACAACTATTAGTTGTAATTTACTTTAAAAAGTAGTAAATGATGTATAATTGGTGCGTTATAAGTATTTGAACTGAATTACAACTATTAGTTGTAATTCAGTTAAAAAAGTTGTAACTGGCACGTTGCAACTCTTTCAACCGAGTTACAACTATTAGTTGTAATTTAGTTAAAAAAGTTGTAAATGGTGTATAATTGGTGCGTTACAAGTCTTTGAACTGAATTACAACTATTAGTTGTAATTTAGTTAAAAAAGTTGTAATTGGCAGGTTACAACTCCTTCAACCGAGTTATAACTATTAGCTGTAATTTAGTTAAAAAAGTTGTAAAATGTGTATAATTGGTGCGCTACAAGTCTTTGAACTGAATTACAACTATTAGTTGTAATTCAGTTAAAAAAGTTGTAACTGGGACGCTACAACTCTTTGAACTGAATTACACAACTATTAGTTGTAATTTAGTTAAAAAAGTTGTAAATGGTGTATAATTGGTGCGTTATAAGTCTTTGAACTGAATTACAACTATTAGTTGTAATTCATTTTAAAAAGTTGTAACCGGTACGTTGCAACTCTTTGAACTGAATTACAACTATTAATTGTAATTTTATTTAAAAAGTTGTAATTATTCATAAATTGATCGTATCTCTGTCGTTACGCAAGTTTTATTGCGCCAAGACATCAAGCTAAAAGACAAAGTGAAACTATTTATTATTTGCACTCGTGCCTTGGCGCTAGTCTTTTTGCATCATGGCGCCGTGCTAAAAGACAAAAAAAAAACTTTTTCAGGTTAACCGGCAATTGCCGGTACCCTGGCCACGGTACTAAACAGCCAAGGTTTCATAAAGGCCTCCATGTTTTTCCTTGTTGTCGGATTTATGTTAATTGAATGTTGCATTGCCATGTGCTATTCTTAAGATCCACATTTCTTGTGGGATGGACTTTACTATAGATGAGTCTTAATCCTTTCATTGGAACATGTGTTTTGGTGTCTTGCCATGGCCATTGTTTCTCATATCGGGTTATCTTCTCTTTCAGTTGATACAAATCGAGAGAATTGTGCATGTTCTTCAAGTGCTTGTTGACCTTATAATGCTTGTTGCTATTCTTTGTTGATTGGTATTTGAGTTTTCCTTTTCTTTGCTGAAATAAGTTTATCCTCATTCTTTAATTACAATAATTTGAAGCTAATTGGATAGACTAGAAACCGTTAGATGCTCTTATATGAGCTTCAATTATCTAAACAAAAACCTGTATGTATATAGGTAGCTTGCTTGCTGACATAAGTTTGTGGGGATATTTTATTGCTAGCATTTTTTATTCTATAAGTATTTTCTTTACGTTTGTATAAGACACTGCTATTATGGATCCGTTGAATTTGAACAGCTCTAGAAGGATAAAGAAAAAATTAGTTGTGTTCGGCATTTTCGATTCAGATGTGTGCTACTATTAGATGTTTACTAAATGTCTTGTTAGACCCCAAGTTAGTTCTTATTCTACTGGATGTTTTACTAAAAGAGAATATATTACAAGGCTTGTGCATGGTGATGATGTCACATGTGTTGAGCAACTGAGAATGAATAGATGAGAATTTTTCAATTATGCGAAATGTTAAAAGACACTGGGGGTTTAAAGTCTACAAAAAATATGGAAGTGGATGAACAAGAAGCAATATTCTCGCATATTCTAGCTCATCATGTCAAGAATATAATCATAAAGTATAATCTTTGGGGATTTGGAGAAATTTTTAGTCGGCACTTCAATAATATGTTGAAGGCAACATTGCGACTGCAAGCACTCTTGTATAAGAAACCTAAGTCCATTCCTGCCAGCACAACTGATGGCATTGGAAATGGTTCAAGGTAACATTAATAGTTATATTTGTCACTTAGGCTTAGACTCACAAAACATACTATTTGACTTTGCTTTGATTTATTTATAGAATTGTTTAGGTACTTTAGATGGTATCCATATTGGAATTAAGGTACTGATAGTGGATAAACCCAGATATAGAGCTTGTAAAGGAGACATTGCGACAAATGTTTTACGAGTTTGCATGCCTAAAATGCAATTGTACATGTCCTTCCTAGATGGAAATGCTTTGCTACTAATGGTAGAGTTCTTCGGAATGCAATAACTAGGAAGCGTAGACTTAGACTGCCTCATGGTAAGTGCACAGTAATAAAATTTTCATTCATGATCTAATATCTAGTATTGAAATAACTTATAAAATTTTAATAAAATTTGATACAAGTTGCTATTACCTAGTAGATGGAGGCTTTATTAATTGTAATGGATTCTTAGAACCATTTAGAGGACAAAGATACCATTTGAATGAGTAGCATCAAGGGCATCAACCAAGGAATGCAGGGGAATTTTTTAATATGAAACATGATGTTGCTTGCAATGTTATTGAGAGATGCCTTGGAATACTCAAAATGCATTGGAGTATTCTTATGAGTCTATCTTTTTATCGTGTTCGTACACATAATAGGGTAATTATTACGTATTGCTTCCTTCATAATTTCATTTAAAGGGAGATGCCGATTGATCCAATTGAAGATTTACTCGGAATACGTGCTAACACCCCAGATGTTGATATCGCCCACATCGGAGAAATTCAGGCCTTCGATGATGGAACTAATTAGCAGATGGATCTATGTAGAGATATGTATAAGAGATGGAGGGCTTCCTTTGATTATCTTGAATATGATCTATTTTTAGAAGTTATAATTGTTGATATGTGAATCGGATTTTTTGTCTCTTTTATTTCAATTGGACTTGTTGGAATGATGGATTTGTATAGATTTACTTTTTTTTCTAACTTGGATACATACAAATTCACTTTTATTAGTTCTTTTTTTTTTTACTTTTAGTTTTTAGTGTAATTTAAAGTGCTGATCAAACTTTAAAATTTGATTTAGTAAATGTAGTTGATTTTGCAGTAATTAAATTTGTCGATTTTCATATTATTTGAATTGTCTTATGAAATAGTTGTATTTGATGATTTTAATTTGTTTTAATTCTTATCATAATGGTATTGATTATTTATTGATTTTTACTTTTTATATTTCACTTATTAAATTAATCCTAAGTTTCAATTAAACTTATTTACCTCTAAGGTTATTTATGTAATTTAGGTTATATTACTTATGAATTTGATATGCCATTCTTGAATACCAAACTATGTATTACAATTTCCTATTCAATTATATTATGTACTGCCAAACTATGTAAAACTCATTCCTCACATATTAAATTATCTATTATTTCAGTTCCTCATAGATTGCGATTCATGGTCAATTCAATTAATTACTACTAAACCTACCATAACAAATGAATTCGCCAATTGCGTATTTCAATATAATATCGTCTAATAAATAGTGCACGTCATTGTTTCGTTTTTGTTCTACCAAAACAACCAAATAAGAAGATTATAAGTGTAGACACTTGATTTTGACCCAACTAAAGCACATTTCATTCCTATTTGTTTCCAATATTTTAAAATTTTATTTTATTTTTATTATTTTGCTTTTCATTTTAAGACTGAAAAATAAAAAAAAAAACTAGTGAACACAAGCATTGTTCATTGTCTTCCCCATAGCTCCTCCCCCATTTTAGATTTGCAATGGGAGAGCCTTCTTGGCTTGCCACGGCCACACTGACGACGCCACAACACTCCTTTCTCCCATCTCTTAGCCTGTCTCGTTCCATTGTCGGACACCCTCTCTGTCCATGATCGCATGTTGTGCACACCAACATTTTGACTTTGCCCATGTCACGATAGCCACTCCCTCTCCCAGCCACACTCTCTCCCTCTTCCAACTCTCTCAAAAACAGCCCCGAGATTGCCGAACTGGCTGTCGTGCATGGCGTCACTGTTCTAACCAGCTGGCCATCACTGTCTCGTGTCAATCGCCACTACCTGCCCATCTTGGTTGCAGTTGTTGACTCGCTTAGGCCTCCCCTGTCTCTGCCTTCGTCTCTTCCTCTGCTCTGTTTCTTTCATTTATTTTCTTCTTCTCCATTTCAGCCCCTGAAACTTTCTTGGCTATTACAATTTAGCCCTTCTGCATTTTCTCAATAATTAGATCTCCCCATTCATTTACAAGGGGACACAGACATTGAATACACTTTGAAGAACACTCTTTCACATACTCTCCCACGTATTTCTCATCCAACATAACCTCTCCACCATCTATTACCAAAATATTCATCCACCATACCATATTATATCCTCCATTTTCCATCTAATATATGTTCACACACCACTCTTCATCAAATCATTTTCTTTAATAGGTCTCATGTGTTGAGCAAGATTCAATACACATCCTCATCCCGATATTATCCATCTCCACAATTGTCATTGAGCCTGAGTTTGTGTGAATTGATGAGTCCCCTCATGCCTCGAAGCTACCTGAGTCCAACACCGAATCAAGTTTGAGCTCCACTCACTTCTCGACATCATCATGGTCATTGTCATGACTGTAGGTATAATTTATTGATCAAGATTTAGGCCATATCCTTGTGTGCGCTACAAATTTCGAGTCCGAATTATGTAGACAGGAAAAATGAATGACAAATTGTTTTTGTATTGATTGAGGGGTACAATTCTCTAATAGGAGCCTTGCAAGTAATGAGCAAGAAAATCCTCTGATTCTCCTTCTTGGGCTTGGTCTCAAACGATGCTCTTGGTCAAGGAACATTGTAGATTCGTCGGGGCCTTTGGGCTTGGTCAACGAGTCTGTGGAGATCTCGGGCGAGGAGCTTGTGTGGCTTGATCTCGCACGAGCATCCATTCTGGAGTCACCGGGGCCTGTGGGCTTGATCTGTTGAATTCGCTTTGTGGTCTCAAACGTGGGCTGAAACAGCTTGATCTCGATCGAGGTGGAATCTCCCGGGCCTGTGGGCTTGATCTGGTGAATCCGTGCGAAATCTTCCGAATGTCTTCGAGTTGGTAGAGCTTCGGCATTTTTAAGAGTCTGGGGTTCAGCAGAGTTTCTTCAGATCAGTTATCTATGTCCCCATTTATGAAGAGGAGCCCTCTATTTTTGGAGGAAAGGAGCTGATGTGTCAATCCCCATACTTGAATCTAATTGGTTAATCAAAACAGATCCTGACCGTCCATCTTGATTTTATGGATAATTACATGATTTTATTTGTAAATAATATCTATATGTGGAGATATTACGTAATCTCCCAGATTCTAGTAGATAATATCTCCATTTATTTTAGATAATATCTACTAATCAGAGATATTGTGTATGCTCCAGATTTTCTATTGATACAATATCATGTATTTGTCTGTACAAGATATTATGCACATTATCTAAGATTGTATTTATTTGTTCCAAATAATATCAACTGTATCGGTTAGCCACAGATATTTTACTGTAGATTACCGATTGTTTCTCGATGACACGTGTCGTATGCTTAAGTATCAAGAAAATTATGAAATTTAATTTATCCGAGACATTAATACCACATTTAATTAGACGTTTAATATATCAGATAAGTGAGGTGGCCATTTGTGATTGGCTTGCAATTTTCGAGCTCTACAAATGCCCCCTTTAAATCTAACTAACTTCCAATAGCTTGGACTTACTCTGCCTCTTTTTTCCCCTCAGATTCTTAGATAGTCTCGTCTTCATCACACCATAAAAGACGAGAAGCAAACAAGCATCAGATTTGGACTTAATATCTAATAGTGTTCTTGAATTTATCTTTAAAATTTAAACTTCAAAGATAAAATCTCAACAATGATTTCTGATGGAATCTACGAGAATCAGAACCGATCTGTGATATCTCCATATAAATACATTGGCATGTTGCACCAAGATTCATCCTCTTGTTCTTGAAGTTTCTTTGGCTAGCATGACACTGCATTAACGTTCCAACCTTCACGATTTTCATCCAATTGAAGAAGAACAACAACAAAGCTTATCTCTTGGATGAATTGCTACAATCAGAGGCCGTTTGCTTACATCAATCCTTTCCTCTTCGTAAAGCTATAGTTGACATTTGAGGAAATCGCATAACTCCTGGTTGAAACAAAAGTACAAGGGCTACTTCTTAGATTTCCATATCAAACTTTGGGAAATCAATTCCAAAGACAGGTGGCATCTTATAAATTTTTTTTCTTTTATTGTCACCTCTCCTTTCCTTCCTTTGCAGTTGAATGGGTCACAGGAACTAACAATTTGTATCCTTTTTTTTTGGATAGTCCTGATTGAACTTTGTTGTCCGATCTCAAAGTTCCGATCGAAGCCGTCTCAAAGTTTCGGATTGAAACCATCACTACGTAACATCTCGAGGTTCTACTTGTAGTCCCTCTGCATCGTAGGTAAGAAATTCTTTTGACTTCCAAAGACATTCTTTTTTTCCTTGTTCTCGTGATAAAACAATGCACCGAGATCCTGATATCAATCAGTATGCATGGTCACAACTTTTTTTGATCATTGCAACCCCAGATTCATTTCATTGTGACTGCTCCTGTTCCTGTTCCTCTCTTGGTGTCGGAGGTAAAAGTTTGATCTTTTCACCTATCTAGAGAGTTACACCGACGATTCTTTAGAACAACATGTGAGATGTCTTTATTCCATATATAATGAAGCCCGTGACGTTGATTTCCTCACTTGGTGGTGATATCGTCTTTCTAGTATGCATAATAAGTGGATCGTCATTTTTTTTCTACTACTGCCTCGCATCTCACGTTTTTTTTTTTTTTTTGTTTAACGAAGGAGACATATCCCGTTACATGCATGTGCATGTGTATTCTCATGCATGTCAATTTGCATGCCTCCATCAAGAAGCACCAATCAGGCCCGCATGACATGGCCATTGTGTAGCGATCTGGTTTTGTTAACCTGATTCCACGACACGGTCGTCGCAAGAGTTAACTTGACCTTTATTGACTTAGTTGCATGACACGGTCGTCGTGTAGGGTCGGCATGGCTTTATTGGCTTGTTCTACGACATGGTCGTCACTGGGGGACTTTAATTTTGTCAACATAACTGCACGACACGGTCGTCGTGCATGGTTTACTTAATTTTTTTATTTTTATTTTAATCAACCCGACTACACGACACGGTCGTCATGGATCGTTGGCTTGATTCTGTCGACTTCCTCCTACAACATGGTAGTTGCTGGGCCAATTTGACTTTATCAGCTTGATTGCATGACATGGTCGTCGTGCCTAGTTGACTTCTTTCTTTTTTATTGGTCTGCTTGGCTGCATGACATGGTCATCGTGCGTAGTTGGCCTGTTTGTTTTTTTTTTGGTCAACTAAACTGTACAACACGGTCGTCGTACATGGTCGACTTGATTTTTTTTGTTGACTTTACTGCACGACATGGTTGCCGTGCATGGTCGACTTTATTTTTTTCTTGACTGTACGATACAGTTGTTGTGCATGGTCGACTTGATTTTTGTCAACTTTACTGCACGACACGGTCACCGTGCATGGTCAACTTTATTTCCTTTTAGTCAACTTGACTATACGACATGGTCGTCGTACATGGTCGACTTGATTTTTGTCGACTTTACTGCACGACATGGTTGAGTGCATGGTCGACTTTAATAATTTTTTTTTCTTTTAATAGACTTGACTGTACGACACTGTTGTCATCCACGATCGACTTGATTTTTGTCGACTTTACTACATGACACAGTTGCCGTGCATGGTCAACTTGATTTGATTTTTTTTTTGCTTTCGGTCAACTTGATTGTATTACACAGTCATCGTACATGGTCGACTTGATCCTTGTCAACTTGGCTACACCACACGGTCGCCGTGCATGGTCGACGTAACTGTACGACACTGTCATCATATGTGGTTGACTTGCCTGCACGACATGGTAGCTGTGCAGTGCTGATACGCATTTTTTTATGTCAACTCCTTAGCACTTCTCACTTTTTTTTTCTTTTTGGGTGCAAATGGTGACCTTCAAGAAGTTAACAAGATGCAATGGACAATTCCTTGCGATTGGGAACCGTACTGGTGATAAGCCGGAGAATGGCTTGTTCTTCCTGTGGACTAACCAAGCATGGGAGGATTTTCTCAGGCTTTTACTGTCACTGAAGACCTTGGCCACACGTCAAAGTGGAGTTATGAATCTCAAAGAGCGTCCGACAAGCCTATCAAATGTTGGTTTCTTTGCTCACCCTTACATAAAGGGGGGCATGAGCCAAGTCCACGTATCACCCTAGGACAGTGGATCATTTCTGAAGAAGCTTCTTGGGGATCTTACATTAGAACGACTGGTGAATTTGTGTACACCCCAACTTCTGGGAATGGCTCGAATGCATATTTGTTCATTGCAATGAACAACTTCATGGCTGAACTCATACACGCGATCAGATGCTCATCGTATACATATGATCGTAACGTCAACGTGATTAAAGCATTCTGTGAGGCGTGGTGCCCAGATAACAATACCGTGGAGACTTTCCAAGGGTCCATGTCAATACCTTTTATGACCTCGGCAAGTTAGGAAGACTTCAAGTGACTGGAGAGCTATATGAAGAGGTGTTCCCTGGGCAACTTGAGCTAACTGGCACAGAAAGACATCGCAAGTTCTTACAAGAAACGTGTGAAAACTTGTTTTCTGCATTTTCCATTCTTTGTGGGTTTAAAGGCAAAAGCACACACATTCTTGTGGCTAAATGGATTGGCTTCCGGTACTGGGGTAGAACCCGCCATGCAAAGCCCCTTACTAGGCGACCTCATAAGGTCTGTCCAAGGGAAGCGCATAATCCTTCTGGAGAACATTTTGTGATGGAAGAGTGGAATCGTGAGGAGGAAGCTGTTTTTCATGAGCTGGGTGTTAAGTCACAACTGTGGGCGGCGACTTATCTCACAGCTTTCCTCACCTGTTGGCTGTCTATCTTTGTTTTTCCACAGATACAGGCCAGGACTGTTTGTGCTGACACTTTCAAGATTGCCAGTTTGCTTGCACGGGAAGAACTTTTTGTCTTGCCATTCCTGTACTGGCACAGATTTATCATGGATTAAACACTATAGCACGAGCCCCGATAGCAGGAAAAGCCGAGGTGTGCCTTCCCTTTCATTATATCTACGAGTGGTTGGCGTCTTATATTTCTCAACCCATTTTTCTCTTCCTAATGAAGTGTTGGGTCCGCTCATGTGTCAATATTCTAGTGAAGGTGGCGTGAAGAATTATACAGAGTGCGACGTATGGGAGCTTATCCATTCAATGGTTTCCTTATCGTTTGAGGAGACCCCTTCGCCTTGTGGATAGAGGAATGCCTAAACAACGCCACAATCTCTTCATACGTGGTCATGCTTGTTACTTGACCTTAAGGAGCGGCGATCACTTCATTGTGGAGCCCTACAGTCCATGGTACTTCACTCACCAATTTGGGCTCTGTCAGAATGTCCCATGCACTTTAAAGGAAGACATCCGGTCAACTTCCCTTAAGGCTAGCATTCGCGTTTGGATGATGTCTACCCAGCTTGAGACACACTCTAAAATATATTTCCTCGGGATTTCAGAGGACTTTGGGAGTTATACCAACGCATGGTATGAAGACTGGAAGAAGCATCATAGTTCACGCTTATTGGATGGGATCAGCAAACTGATTACCAGCGCATCTTCCCAATCATCAATTGGTAAGCGCAATGTGGTCGTGCTAGGGGACAAAGCTCCTACCATGGTTGAGGACACTGGACTTCCTAGCAGTGACCTAGCTCCTCTAGCTATTGGCCGAGGCTCAAATAAATAATCCCATGGCAGAGTTTGAACATCGAAGATATCATCGGGTATGGTATTTGTGTTGATAATTTTATAGTGACATACCTTATGCTGAAACTATGCTTACTATCTCTACCTGCCTTTTTTTTTTTTTGCAGGCATAGCACAAGAGCATGATATATCTGAAGACCGCCGTTTCAAGAGAAAGAAGCAGAAACTTCAGGACTCTGAGGAAGATGATGAGACTAAACATTGCTCATTCCCCCTGTACCAGACAATATTGAGACTCTGGTACCCACTTTTCTTCTTAAGTCTATTCCCCCCTACAATTATCTAACCAAGTATATTCTCCAAGCTCAGCTAGACCTGGACATGGATAGCATTTTGGAGACCACTTAATTTTCTATTTCCAAGCCCTACCCTCCTGAGGATAGTCAACCACGAAAGTGGGGAAGTGAGATTACAACCAGTTGCCACCCCCAAGGTAGATGAAGTCATCCACAACATAGCCTCCCAACATGTTCATGGTGTCAGTGCGCGGGCCACCATCGTGATTTTAGACTCACACAAAGTTGCCCCTGCGATGTCACGTGATGGCTCCCATATTTCAGTTTTCTCGGCAGATGACATCGTAGCGGCAAGTGAACATGCCCTAGCTTCAATATTGTGGGACAACGTTCACAAGAAACTGAAGCACTTGTCTCCCGATGAGGCACACTTACTCCGAGATGAGATCACGAAGGTGTTGGTGAGAATTCAAAAGATCCCCTCTGTTGACTTTTCTTTGGCGTGCAGTGCTGTTGAGGACTACGTAGATCATGTAGGTCATCTTGCGACTTCGGAGGGTTCAGTGGGTACTAGACCCTCGATCGCTCAGCACATTGAGTGTATGATAGTAGTTGAGGCTCAACTTTCCCAGATGACATCATTAGAGGAGGAAGCGGCTAAGCACTTGAAGGCCTTCATCATTGCACATGAGAATATATCTTCCGAACATGCCATTCTCAAAGCAAAGATGGAGGAAAACGCCAGAGAATTGGAAGACGCCAATGCACTTGTCCAAGAGGCCTTCAAAGAGCTAGAAGCCAGGCAAGCCGATGCCTCTACTATTAGGGTTGAGGCAGAAGCTGTGAGGATCGAGCCTCACATATCTGAAGCAGAGGCGAACTCGTTGCAGGAATTGCTCGAATTGGTGAGGGCGAAGAGGTGGGGTTTGAAGAACCTCAAGTAGCAGCTGTAGATCTCGCCTCTTTTCCTCCTTTTTTTTTTTGGAATATCCAGGCCCTTTTTTTTCAACTTTGGATTTGACAAGTTGAATAAAGTGTAGTTTTTTTTACCTACAACTTTATCCATTATTCGCTCATCAATAACTCTTCAAGCTTGCATCGTGACAATCATCAACCCTTGTCTCTTTTTTTTCTTTAATAATGTGACCAAGCCTTGACCATGCAGTCAAGATTGCCTACTTACCCTCGTGAGGGATCGAATCATGACGTAGTTCAGGATACAAGAGTTTTTTTTTTTATAATGTGACTGAGCCTCAACTAATGTAGTCAAGGCTGCCTACATACCCTTGTTAGGGATCAAGTCATTATGTAGTTCAAGATACAAGAGGGTCTTCTTTAGGCATAGTAGCACTTCAAGAACTTTCCGTTGATAGGGCCTATCTGCAAGCCATCTTTGTCGACTCATGTATACTTCTTTAACGATGTAGGGCCATCCCACTTAGGAAGAAATTTGTTTCCAGTTCTATGATAACCATAATTGGTCTTCGCACTGTAAGGACTAAATCCCCAACTTGAAATGAGCGTATATGGAGATGTTTGTTGAAAGACTTAGACATCCTCGCTTGGTAGCATTCAAGACGTTGTTGGGCATCGAGCCTTCTTTCGTCTAACGCCTCCAGCTCTTCAAGTCATAATTTGGCATTTTCTTCACTCGTGAGCCCTTCATGCACTGCCATTCTCAAAGATGGGATTTGGTGCTCCAGCGGGAGAACAACTTCAACCCCGTATACTAGCGAGTGGCTTGAGTTGGGGTTTGGTATGTTGTTCGGTATGCCCACAAAGCTTCACCAATCTTCTCATGCCAGTCTCTCTTTGATTTGTCAACTATTTTTTTGAGGAGGCCACGGAGCATTTTATTGAAGGCATCAACAAGCTCATTTGCTGCTGCATTGTAGGCAGAGGAGTTGTACTGCTTGAAGCCAAACTTTTCGCAAAGTGTATCCATGGCCTTGTTGTAGAATGGCCTCCCGTTATCGGTGATGATATAATGAGGTGTGCCATACCTGAAGATGGTGTTCCCGTGTATGAAATTGACCACTGTCTCCTTTTTCACCTCATGAAATGGAGCAGCTTCAGCCTACTTGGAGAAGTGGTCAGTAGTAGAAAGGATGTATGCATGCCCACCAGACGACTTCGGTGTTAGTGATTCGACGACATCTAAGCCCCATGCATCGAAGGGCCATGAGGCAATCGTGGGATGCAACGGTTCCGACGGCTAGTGAATGAAGTTTGCATGGACCTGACATGCTTGACATCTCTTTGCATAGTCCATGCAATCCTTTACCATGGTAGGCCAGTAGTACCCCAACCTCTTGAGCTGGAAGTGGAGTTCTGGACTTGATTGGTGAGCACCGCACACTCCCGAGTGTGCCGCCTCCAGTGCCATGGCGGCTTCATTGTTGCCAAGACACCTAAAGAAAATGCCATTGAAAGATCGCCGATAAAGGTGCCCTTGAAGTAGATGAATTGAGGTGCTTGATGCTTTATATTAGTTCTATGTCTAGGGTTGTCTGGCAGCTTACTGTATTCCAGGTAATCGATAAGGGGTTGTTGCTAGCCTTCTTTATCAATTTCATAGACTGACGTTGCTCTACATTCATGGTCAACTTGGTCAACGAGGAAGTCCGCAAGAACTTGTCCTTTGATTGCCTTTTGAGGCACATATGTAATTTCAAGCCTCTGCAGAAGCAATGCCCATTTCCCTACTCATCCCGAAAAGTCAGAGCGAGAGATGATGTACTTGAGAACCCCCGGTCCTGGCAATGCTTCAATCGAAGGAAACCGAGGCCAAAAAAATCTGGGGATAGGATGGGATTGCATCTCCAACTGATGCGAGAAACATGGGGCTATTGCCAGAAATGTGAAAGGCGGCTGGACAGTCCTAAACTCTGGGAGAAATTGGTAGATTGAGGAGTGATCGGGGGAGGAAGAGAAAGAAATAGATGGCTAGAGAGGGGCTCAAGAGAGATAGTGTCAAGAAGGGATGAATGGGATTGGGTCGAGAAGGTCGGGATGGCCGGTCACAACATTGCTCCGATCAAGCAGTAGCTCCTCTGTGTCTACAATCGAAGTTGTGGGTTGGAGGTTGGGGATGAACAATGCTCGGCATTGTTGATGTGGTCCCCACCTCTTTTTTTTTTTTTTTTTTTTTTTTTTTTTTTTTTTTTTTTTTTAACTTTTTTTATGTATTTTTTTTAAATCTGATGAAAAAAGAAAAGAAAATGGAAAACAACAACAACAATAATAATAATAATAATAATAATAATAATAATAATAATAATAATAATAATAGCTATATATATATATATGGATAGTAAGCAATGTGTAATGGTTAGCTTAGGTAAAAATCGAGTGTCTACAGTTGCCCCTCTTTGGATTGACGCCCACAGAGTAACTGTCCAAAGACAAATAGAACTCGATTTTCGATTGCCATGTTAGTGACTTTGAATGGTGTCGGCTATGCATATGGAGAAATGAGTGCAATGCAACTTTGGTGCAAAATAGAAAATGGTGAGTCTCTAGGAGCAAATAGGAAAAGTGTGGCCTTGGGCGCAAAAGAGAAAAGTGCAGTTCTAGGTGCCAATAAGAAAAGGGTGCGGCTCAGGGCACAAGGAGGAAAAGTGCAGCTCTGGGTGCAAAGAGGAAAAGTGTGGCTTTGGTTGTAAAAGAGAAATAAACGTTGCTCTAGGTGCGGGGTGCAGCTCTGAGTGCAAGGTGTGCTGCTCTAGGCGCAGTGTGTGGCTTTGGGCGCAAGGGAGAAATAAACAGGGCATTGGGCGCGGGATACAACTCTGGGCGCAAGGTGTGCGGCTCTAGGTGCAAGGTGTGCGGCCCTAGGCGCAAGGGAAAAATAAACTTGACTCTGGGCATGGGGTGCGACTTTGGGCGCAAGGGAGAAATAAACGAGGCTTTGGGTGCGGGGTGTAGCTCTGGGCACAAGGTGTGCGGCTCTAGGCGCAGTGTACGACTCTGGGCGCAAGGGAGAAATAAATGCGGCTCTGGGCATGGGGTTTGACTCTGGGCGGTGTGTGCAGCTCTGGAAGCGAAGTGTGCGACTTTGGGGCGGGAGAGAAACAAACACAGGTCTAGGTATAGGGTGCAACTCGGGGCCAAAGTTTGTGGCTGTGGGTGCGATGTGCGGCTCTAGGCACAAGGAGTGTGGCTGCGGGCACGATATGCGGCTCTGGGCACAAGGTGTAGCTCTGGACACAAAGAAGCAATCAAGGCGGCTCTGGGTGCAGGGGAGAAATAAATGTTGCTATGGGCATGGGGTGTAACTCTATACGCAAGGGAGAAATAAATGTAGCTCTAGGCACCGGGTGCGGCTCTAGGTGCAAGGTGTGTGGCTCTTGGTACAATGTGTGCAGCTCTAGGCATGAGGTGCGAAGTGTGACTCTAGGTGCAAGGTGTGCGGCTCTGGGTGTGGGGTGCGGCTCTGGCATGGTGTGTGGCTTTAGGCACAGGGTGTGGCTCTAGGCGTGGTGTGTGGCTCTATGCTTTGGTATGATTGTCGGAATTCTTGACTCCCCATTGCATCTTGATAGCACTTTGTGCGTTTGCCCCATTCTCTCGAGGCTATCCTTCACTCAATTCTTCCTCATCAATTTTTTTATCATTTCCTTTTTATGTTTTCTCTTCTTCTTTTTCTTTTTATTCTTTGTTGAGCCTCGAAATACACGGTGTAGGGCTTTGTTCAACACTTTTGCCCTTTCTGCAAGGTAAACATCAAGTTATCTTGCTAGTAGTTTCACTCCAAGCAATTATAATCACAATGAGTGAAACAAATTCTTAATAGATATGCAAGGTTTGTTGCCCTATAACTGATTGCGGGAGTGGTTGTATTCATTTCTCTTTTAAAGGCATCGTTGATGGAAGTATGAGAGAAAGGTAGGGATATCTAAATCCTTTCGATGTCAAGAGATATGAGTCATCATGCCCATGGATTTTTCAGCATTTTCCTTGCTTGAGCTTCCTGCAAAACTTGATCAGTCTTGAGTAGCTTCTCTTTGCATAACAAATTGGATCAAAATTTAAATATTAAAAATCACAAACTGGAAAAAGCATGCCCCAGTCTTCAGAACATTATTCCCGCATCAAACCTGACATCTTAAAATGAGTAGTTCCATAATTGGAATTCAAAATGCCTTGAATCACCCCTTAAAAGTCTGTCAAAGGGGCAAGGCTGGGAGGAAATGCACAGGGTTAACATGCCCTAGAAAAGGGGTCAGCTTAAATATGTTTTAATGTCTACCCTTGCCAAGGCAATTCTGCATCCTGTATGACCACCCATTGGTTTCAACTATTGACAGTGCCATTAATTTGGTTAAAATACTCGAGGCATTCATCCCTTGAATGAGGACTCTTTAGAAGTCCTTCTGAACTATTTGAAATAGGAATTTCGCTCGATTCCTCATCATCTATATTCAACAAAATTTAGGACATCATAGAAGAGTTTCCATAGAAAGGTGACCATTCTCTGTGAGAGAATCGTGTCTATCGATAGGCAAATCACTTATTTTCTATTTCACTCTTGCTTTCTTTGTTCCTTTTTTCCTTTTTTTTTTGTTGGCACGACGCTAAGCGTTCCGTTCTCATGGCGATCCATGTAGCAAGAATCGATCAGTGGCTCCCGTCCCAGTTGGTCCAAGGCACTAGGTGATGAAGCACCCCTCCGGTCTATCTCGAATCAACGAGCAGTAACGTCACAAGTACATATTCAAGTATGGACATTGGTACTCTATGCCTTGGTGACACTCTTTGTTCTTTACACTCTCTTTTTTTAATTGCATGATGCTAAGCGGTCCATTCTCATGGTGATCTATGTAGCAAGAATCGACCAGTGGTTCCTATCCCAGTTGATACAAGGCACTAGGTGATGAAGCACCACTCGGGTCTGTCTCTAATCAACCAGCGGTAATGCCACAAGTGCATATCCAAGTATGGACATTGGTACTCAAGGCCTTGGCAACACTCTCTATTCTTTCCACTCTTTTTTTTTTTTTTTTTATCGCATGACACTAAATGTTCCATTCTCGTGGTGATCCATGTAGTAAGAATCGACCAATGGCTCCCGTCCTAGTTGGTCCAAGGAAGTAGGTGATGAAGCACCCCTCGGGTCTATCTTGAATCAACTAGCAGTAACGCCACAAGTACATGTCCAAATACGGAAATTGGTACTCAACACCTTGGCGATGCTCACCTTTTTCTTTCTTTCTTTTTCTTTTCATTGCGTACTTGATCATATTTTGTTTTGTTTTGTGTTGTTTTCACTTTGCAATTAACCTTTCAATTTTCATTCATGCCCCACAGAGAATGGTCGCACCGTCTGATTGGGAAGTTTCTGATCACTTAGCTTCCGTCTATCTCTTACAGAGGACTCTTTCTTGTGCAAAATTCTTATGTCAAATTACTCTTAAGAACTTCTAAGTCAGGACACAACGGGTGAATAACTTTTTTTCCATAAAACTTGAGGGCAACTTGTCTTCCAGCTTTTCCTAGGGGACCGTACAGGAGTGCATCATTGCCCCAGCAAATGGGTTTTCTTTATTATGCACTGGAGGAGAATTTTTTTTTTCTTCTTTTTCAGTCTAATTTTTGTGGTGGCACCTTGTCGATTTTCTTGGGTTTGATTGTGGGTATTTTGAGCTAGTGTTTGGCACCTGGACTCCTCTAATTGTGCATCGTTGTAGAAGCTCGATGAGTATTCAAAATTATCTCCATGGATCAATAATAATAACAAAAACTGGAGAGAAGGCATGCAAGGCAAGCAAGAGAGCGGGCTTGAGCCATGAGGAGAGATGGCTATTTTTTCTTGAAGGCATTATTTTTTATCAATAGTATCATTGAGTTGGGGAATTCTCTCCATTTGAATCAATGAGGGACATCGATTCGTTGAATGGCCTGCTATGGAAGGTCGGCCACTTGGGGTGTCGAAGTGTGCTCTTGAGTCCACGCTGGTGGTGTGCCAAGTTTGTGGTACTTGTGTATACAGTATCGCCGTTTGCGGTAGCATGCTTGAGTTAACTATTCCTTTCATTCAGAACCATTAGTCAGCACGGAATGTAGCTAAATTTGCTCTTAATGCTATTAGTCGTACTCCAACTAGAGTTCACATGTGAGTAGGGCTTTTACAAGGTAGAGGTCCATTAATCGTACCTGCATGAAAAAAAGAAGGAAGAGAAATGAACAATTGGGTGATCGAATCTGATGCATGAGAAAAATCACAAGTGAGTTGCCATTTATATTGATGTGAAGAGTCTTGACTAGTATGAAAGAAACATGCTCATTTGTTGTGACATTTAGTCAAGATCCTTTTCGAATATCCTTAAGTTATTTGACACGTGTCTTGGGCTCATTAAGCACTTCCAAGATTTGTCCCTTAGTTTTTTTTAATGAAAATCAATGACAAAACATTTTGAGAAAGAAAGAAAAGAAAGAATAAAAATCATTTTTCAGTTTTCTTTTAAATTTCTCTAGGGAAGTGCTCAATTGAAGCATTTGCTTGTCACATTCACAACTTCTTTGTGGGCATAGGCGAGCTTCTCACGAACTTGGTCCCCATCTTCTTCAAGAAGATCACATCATTCGACTATGCTTCACCCCGATGCTTCAAACTTGAGGATCATCTTTTTGTTGGCATCGACGAGCTATTTCGAATCGTTGGGAGGCTTGCGGTCACATATTCCTTAGGTTTTATGCACTACTTTCGATCCACCCAGAATTGACAAATACAACCTTGCAAATTCCTGTATACCTTCTCTTCGCCCATAGGATCATCAGGAGCATCCATTGGGTACTTCATGTGGCCCCCATTTGAAGCGACTAATCAATGCTTGCCTAAAATATGTCATCGAGTCATGTCACGAAACAAGCAAGTTCCAAATGTCCAAAATCGAAATGAATTACAAGGCTCTCTCACCTTATGAGTTTTCAGTTTCAAATTGGTAAGTTTCAAGAGATCTTGGATTAATAATATTCTCACTGTCAAGTTTCTCATATCATTTGTCTCCAATTTCTTACCCCCGTGAAGAACCTGAATCATTGCATGATAAGATTCGACGTGATAACTCCTTGACTCTAATGGGTTCCCTCAAAAGTTTTACACTCTTTCGATACCAAAATTACGTCAATTTGATCACTGAGGCGATGCAATTCTTATTAGCTAAGGCTTCGAGCAAACTCCTATTAGCTGACATCATTTCTGAGGCACCTGAGACTTTCAATGTGAGGGCAAACAAATTTGGACTCCATCCCCGTTCAGATGGACGAGCAAATGACCTAAGGAAGAATGACAACTCCACTAGGTTTTATTTTTGAAAACATGATGCAAGTGCTAAAAATGAAATTAGTCCACTGACTTGATCATAGTTACATGTACAATGGAATTGTAATACAAAATAGGAGGGCTATCTAACCTAAATCTAAGTTAACCTAGCAGCTCATACCAAAATACAAGAGAAAGATCTTTTTATCTATACAAAGGCTAATCTATAGGCCTTATTGATAAAAAAAAATGCATTAAAATTACAATACAAAAGAAATGCCCATTTAACATAGAATGAGCTAACCTATGGGCCTTGTTGATCGGAAAATACATTAAAATTACTATACGAAAGAAAGGCCCACTTAACCTAAAATGAGTTAACCTATGGGCCATGTTGATTGAATAATACATTAAGATTAAAATACAAAAGAAAGGCCCACTTACCTTAGAATGAGCTAACCTAGGCCTTCGGAAAATTACAATCAACAATGATGCTTGGAGGTTTGATGCAATGCACAAGGCTCGGGTCTAGGGGTAGATGCTAAAGATCCCCGATCTGCAGTGTCCTCTATTCCCCCACTCAAGGATACTTCAAGCTTTCAGATAGAGTAGATGTATTTCAGAGTAGTTTCTGATGAGAGTTCCCATGACAGGCGTACTCCTACTAAACCCCTCCTATGGAAGTTCCTACGATCTAGGTTCGATCGTTTATTCAGGCTATGTAGTGCTAAAATAAAGTGCGCAAGCAAGCAAACAACTGGGGATTATGGGCACAAACCCTCAAAATGTCCTTAGCGGAGTCACCAAGCTGTTGGACGTCGAAAATTCCAACTTGACAAAAAGAATCAGTTAGGCACACACGATGCCTAACTTGGGACTTTAATTGAGGTTGGATTGGAGTCGCCACTAATTATTTAAGGACTAGTCCTAAGGTCGATAAAAAAACCGTTATTTGCCTAAGCAATCATGATACTAACCACCTAGGTATTTATCAGTCTTGAGACTGAGATTGGAGTCCTGAGGTCCTGTTACATATCTTGAAGCTCGTGAGCCAAGACACAGCCAAAATTAGAACCCATTCCTAATTCTAAGTTGTTTATCTACTTGCACATTTTACTTTATCCAATTGTTACCCTGATCGGTGTTTGAATCGATGGTCCAAAGCATAATTCAGCAATACATACTGCGTTCCTGTCATGTTACTACCGTTCTAATCTAAGTGCAAAAAGTAAATGATTCCACTATTGTCGATGTTACACGCGTTTGCCATCATCTCTCTCTATCACCACCCACCCAACTACATTGGTACAGTCAAATACATGTATTTTCCCCCATCTCATGTACAATTGAATAATATACTTAGATCATCACTGCTCAACAACATCAAACAAATCAACTATGATCAATTTCACCTCACAATAATTCCAAAAAACCTTAAAATTAAGGAGTTAATTAAAAAAAGTTAGGGAATAACATAGAAATCGAGTTAAGCCACTCAGGGTCTCGACTAAAAATTCAAGAAAATTGTGGTCTAGTTTTGAAAGGCTTGAAAATATATCAAGGACTGATTTGAAGTATTTCAGGAAGTTCTGGGCCCTGTAAAAAGTTTCTGGACTGATTTAAAACGCCCCAGGAAGTTCAGATATTAAACTTCAGAACACCAAAACCTGTTTTCCAGCAAATGAGACTGCGAGGACTGATCAGTAAATTCACGAAAATTCGGGACTGGACTGAAAAGTTTGGTAAAATTGTCCAGGGCTGATTTGTAATGCTCTGAAAAATTCAAGGATCATTCCCTAAACCTTACAAACACTTAGTAATACTCTAAATCAAACATAATCCTCAGGGTCTGATCTGTAAATTCGTAAAATGGAGACTGGACTGAACTGAGACAGAGTAAAAGTTCACAAAATTGAATTTTTGATAATCCGTTTCATCATTACGATTTTCCACAACTCGATTTCTAGTTATTCCCCATCTTACTAATAAAAAAGTTGCTTTTTTGTTTTTGATTTATTTGATTTTTTTCATTTTTTCCTTTTATGATTTTTATATTTTCTTGAAAGATAAACTATGCTATATACTCTAAAAAATCCAAATTAACAAGGTTTCTAAAAATTTTCTTTTTGAGGATGGTTCAAATTTCCCTCCATGAAAATGGGCATCTTATTTTTTGATTTTCTCACTTTTTTTCTTCTTTCTTTTTTATGCTTTTCCATTTTTCGAGAAATAATTATTTTAGAAAATCTTAATTTTTGAGGATGTTATTTAAATCCCGATTGCGAAATTATACCTATGACTCGAATGAGACTGACAACGAGGTGTGAATGGAACTTGAGCTTAGTGACAGACTCGGTCTCGGGCTCGGATTGGAGAAGGATTCGACCTCGGCAAGCGGGCTGGGGATCATATCGTCTATGGACTCAACCTCGATGACAGGCTTGGGTTCGGGCTCGGATCTGTGACAAACTTGAACTCGATTGGTGATGAACTTGAACTCAACCTCCGGTTCTGACCTACGACGGATTCAAAGATGATTAATTTTGGATGGAATGTGTGTTCCTAAATTTTTATTGCTCAACACATGAGTCTAATACCAGAGAGTGTAGAGAGAGTCCAATCCCTTAAAGTGAGTGGATGGCTCTATTTATAGAGAAGAACTTAGCTGGGTTTATTTGCAAAAGAAATAAAAATTAAGTGCTTAGAAAGATAATATAAAATAAAATAAAAAAGAAACAGAAGACAGAAGACAGACGACACATACAGGGAGGATGAAGAAAGATGGTAGCTGTAGTGGCAGTGGCGTGGGGTAGAGCCGACTGCAGCGGGACAGCTAGGTGGTGCAGGCGGCGAGAGGAGGCTGAGCCGGTGTGATGGAAACCAGGAAAGCCGGGACCCCCGGTCCTGATGATGCTTCAATCAAAGGAAGTTGAGGCTAGAAAATATGGGGATGGGACGGGATTGCTGCTCCAACTAGTGCAGGAAACACGGGGCCATCATCGGAAATGTGAAAGGCGGTTGGACAGTCCGGAATGCTGGGAGAAACCTGCGAATCGAGGAGTGATCGGGAGAGGAAGAGAAAGAAACCAATGGCCAGAGAGGGGCTTTGGAGAGACGATGTCGAGAAGAGATGGATGGGATTGGGTTGGGAAGGTCGGGACCGCCGATCTCGACGCTGCTTTGATCAATCAACAGCTCCTTTGTGTCTGCATTGGAAGCCGTGGGCTGGAGGTTGGGGATGAACAGTGCTCAACACTGTTCATGTGGCTCCCACCTCTTTTATTTATTTATTTATTTTATAAGTATTTTCTTTTAAATCTGATGAATAAAGAAAAGAAAAAGGAAAAACAAAATGATGATGATGATGATGATGATGATGATGATGATGATGATAATAATAGCTACATATATATGCATAGTAAGAAATGTGTAGTGGTTAATTCGGATAAAAATCGAGTGTCTACAATGGCCGTGAGACTTAATAAAGTCACTATGGGGATTATTCCTCAACCTATTTTGGACAAGAGTAGTGACAATAAAGGGATAAGGTTAGCATTATATTTTAATGATTAGAGACGAGTAAGCAGAATACTCCACAATTTATAACCACTTCTGTGAGAGAGAAGTGTGACCACTTCGAAAGAGAATTAAAAGCTTAATTCTTTAAAAACTATTGAAAATTCGGAAGGGTGTTCAAGGCCAAAACAAACATAACCATGAGAACTAAATAAAAGATTAGTGGATTCTTGCGTGAGGTATATCATCCTTTACATAAGAAAGCGAGACTTTCAATGACATAACATCTATTGGACAACCTGTAAAATAAGTGCACTTTCATAGGGGAATGTTCAAAGGTGGAGATACTTATCTATCCTATGCAGAATTCAAGTGATGAATAGTATCACAGAATCAAAATCAAAATAGCTTTCATTCACATGGGGGATTATTGAAAAAATGAGACAAATAAATTGCTTGAATGAAAAATAATTTCTCATGTAATTGGAGAAAATTTTGATATCGCCTATGCATTTAACATTAGGCAAAAATAAATTAATCCAGTTCAAATGTAAAATAAAATAATGTAATTTTTAGTTTTAAATATGAATTGTTTTACTTGGATAGAAAATAAAAAGAAACCACATGATTTATCCTTAAAATTATAAAATTTTTATTTAATTTAGGAATAAAATAAAAGCATATAGTCTTATTTTTTAAAATTAAAATATTTTTTTAAGAAAAAGACAAATCACATGTTTTATATATGTAATAGTTAAAAGATTTAACAATAAATCATATTTTAACCTTTTATTAATTTAATTAATATTTGTTAATGAAACTTAGGAAAAGAGAAAACCTATAAGTAGGTGCCCAAGAGATTATTGGGTCCAATTTTACAATTAGGTCTCTAACTACATTAATTTGATCTTTTCGTTACGTCAATTATGTCCTTGACTAATCAATTTAGTCCCAGTCATTAATGAACAACGAGAAAATGAAGGTTATTGACATGGCAATCTAATATATTTACAACCTATGTGTAAATGCTGTCGTGGCAAGTTGTTGTGGTTGCCACCTTAACGCTTTCGGGTGATTTTGCTAACGTGGTGCGAGAAATTTTAAAATGTAAATTTTTAAAAGAATTAGAAAAAATTGATAAATATTTTTTAAATTTTATAAATTGTATAAAATTTTTAAACATTTTAGAAAAATAAAAAAATAGGAAATTATATAAATTTAAAAAATTAGAAAAAATTTAAAAATTAGAGAGATTTTGAAATTTTAGAGGAATTTGAAACATTTGATCTCTATTATTTTGGATTCATTGGTGATGAGATTTATGGAGGGGAAGGTTATGGAAGTTTATGGAGGTGGAAGGTTTTGGAGGCGGAAGTTTTGGAGGGATGAGATAACCCTCCAAATTAGTTGAAAATTTAGCTTGGTCAAGGGTTGTGGAAGGTTATGTCAACCCTTCATAATCCTGTTATTTTAATTTACTAAATAAGGGTTAAAGTTGCACATCCACAAACCTTAAGAGTAAATTATACGGGTGGTACATTTTCTTTTGAAAATGTTTCATATTGGTATATTAACTTTTTTTATTTCACTTTGATACATTTCCTTTTGAAACCGTTTCTTAATTGTACGTTCTGTCAACTTCAACCTGACCTTGTTAAATATTGCTGACATGACAATTCCATGTGGATGCCACACTTGCATAAATGTTGATCTAGCATGCCACATAATATTCTAAATGAAATAAACATAAAACATTTAACAAATATATAGGAAATATTAAAAAACTGTAAAAAAAATATATAGAAAATAATAAAAAATAAAATCAAAATTAAAATATATAGAAAATAATATAAAAATAAAAATATATAGAAAATAATAGAAATTACAGAAATATAGATAAAATAATAACAAATTAAAAATTTTAAAATTAAAAAGAGTAAAATAAAAACAAAATTTAATACAGTTTACCTCAAATGATACAATTTAACTTAAAAGCCCAATAACTTTAGAATATCAAATAAAAAGGATAAAAATAGAAAATAATGAAAATAAAAAATAAAATGGAATGAATAGTGAATAATAAATTATTCCCTGGTAATTGGGATATAGAAAAGAAAATGTAAAAATGCTGAAAGTTATGATGGCATCTCGGTTGGAGAACAATCGTGGAGTAGAGAGTATAAAAGAAAAGAAAGAAAAATAACTAATATATGCCAGTCAGATAACTTAGCACTTCTTGGCCTTAATCAAATATCAGTCTAACTTTTTGTATAAAGAAAGTGAAGAGAAAAATGATGACCTAGAAATTTAGATTTTAGCAAAACTAATTGGTTAAGGTGGTAGGGCACTTTTCCCTCTTAATCAAGTCTCGAGTTCGAGTCTTACGAATAAAGAAAATTTACCTTAAGAGAGTTTTACCCCTTAGGATGGCCTCCCATCTTGAGTTGGATTAGTTAGAATCCATTAGATTTTTGGATACTAGTGGTATAGACAAAAATTTAGATTTTAGGTTATTTTATATTTTTGATGAAGAGGGAAGGATAAATTTGGTAATTAAGTTAAGATTTCTCATATAAAATATATCTGAAGGAATGCTAATTGGTTTGTATTAAAACCTCGATTAAACAAATGATGCCTAACTTCATCCGATATGAGAATATAACCATACTCTTGGCATTTCACAAAGGGAACCAAATTTTCACCTCCTTTGAAAATTATGTAGTGAATATGCATACTCTATAAACCCATAAACACCTTCAAGGAGCTCTTTCATCAATGTATGATTAGGATTTAATCTATCTTACATCCACTTTTTATGCGGGGATATCCATCTACAATATATATACGCAGAGTATAATATTATATTGTGGAAACTGATATAATTTCATTATCCAAATATAATTTAGTCATTATATATCTATAGATTTCATGAAAAATCATGAAGAAAACACAATAAAAGACATGACTTCCGTATAGGATGAGAAAGAATGAAAAATGCACTTGTTTGATCAACTTCAGATGGGATGAGTTGATCATCTACGTCGGTGATCATCGGCTTAAGGCTGGAGCTACAAGAGACCATTTGTCACTTCCAGAAGGTCTGGCTACAAGACTTCGAGTGAAGCGATTCAAGAAAGTACTAAATGGACTAAATGAAGAACATTAGGCTGATTATCGGAAATGAGAGACCGAGATAAGCCCAACTAGCCTAATCCACATGATTGGAATAATATAACCATGACTATAGTTTCCATGTGCAGAGTTGTATATTATGGGATGTTGAGTAGTTTTCATGTGGGATAGTTATTTATTATGGGATGCTGAGTAGTTTTCATGAGTATTTCATGCATTGCCTCTTTTAAATGATTGCTCCTATTATATAAGGGAGGGAGCCACGAATTTGTAAGCACCTTTGATCATTCTTAGAATTGAAAACTTTATGTTCTCTTTTGGTTCTTGAAAGAACTTCTGAATTTATTGAATTTTATCTCGTGGCGTTCAAACAATTGAAACTTGTCACTCTCGTAGTGTGGCGTTTCTTGTCTACTTAGTCTTGGTTTGTTCCAAATATTAGTTACGGGTCAAGCCTCAAACCCTTGTCTTCTCTTTCTTGGGGTTCTATCCATCATTGTTCCCGGGTTTCAACACTGTTGTCGGTGGGGTTCATGTCATCTGGTATCAGAGCTTCAGCTTAGAGGCAAGTGTTATATCTATCTTTTACTTATGGTTCAAAGAAAAAAAATGTCAAAAGAAAAAAAGTAAAAATTCGTCATAAAACAGAAAAGAATTTAGTCAAAAAAAGAAAAAATTCAATTCTGCAAAAAGAAGAAGAATATGATTTTACAAGTCTGAGTCTCATTGAATCATTGGAAGTAATTTCAACATTCCACTTTGTTCTCTGTTATTCTCAAAATCCTCTAATCTTTCATTTTCTCTAATATTTTCTACCTCGATTTTGCTTAATGCAAGTCTAAGTATTGTTGAATCACTAGGAGTAACTTCAATATTCCATTTCTTGTTTCTTCTTACTTTCAAATACTCTACTCTTCCATTTTCCCTTAAAGTTTCTGGCATGATGAGTTTCAATTGGATTATTTCATTTTGAATTGTTACTTGATATTCTGATTTGCTCTAGAGTTCAATTAAGAGCTAAAGAGACATAATAGAGTGGGAAAAGGCAAGAGCAAGTGAGATCATCAGAGGGTAAAAGTCAATTGTGTGCAAACATAAGCGTAAGTGCCATAATATCGGGAGAAAACACGTGAGGGAGTGCTAGTGAGGTTCCTTTGATCTTTTGTAGATATGTACAACATTCAAGAGGAAGGTACAGCTGAGGAAGTTCGACAACTTCCAAATCTTCAATTGCAAGCACTGATGGGAGAAATGAGACGTATGTTTAGGGCTAAATCGGAGCCTATCCATGAGAGGCTTGATTGAGTAGAAGCTGGGACACCGAGAAGAGATCAGCAAGACCGTCTTAATGTGCCACAACAAAGACATGTTCGGTGGGTTGATGTAGAAGAAGAGGAGGAGCTGGAAGGATTGGTGATCAAAATTACAATTGGGCTAGTTTGGGAATAGAGGAGATAGGATTGGGCATAGAGAAGATACTAGGGGTGGACACGAACCGGTTCAGGGGTCGAACCAGTTCAAAACCGAACCGAACCACAAGAACCGGTTCGGTTTGGCTTAGTTCGATATAGCAAGTCCGAACTGTAACTGTTTTGTGTCCAAAAAATCGGATTGGTTTAAAAGGTTCGGTTAACCGGTTCGAACTGAACTGATTTTAAAAAATTTTGGTTCGGCTCAAAACTAGCTTGAACTGAACTGAACTGGTTTTAAAAAATTTTGGTTCTGCTCAAAACCAGCTCGAACCGGTTCGAACTGGTTTTCTTTTTTCTGGTTGGCTATTGGACTAGGATGGACTCCATTTTTGCAGTAAGTTTCTTTTGCTTCTCTCTCTCCCTTTACCACATGAACTTCCCGTTTACATATTTCGTTGGGTTGCTGCAATTCGCTCAAATATTGATTCTGATTGGTAAGATGTGACATTCTTTTCATCGATTAACCATTTTCATCGGTTCCCATACGACTTTATTTACTTCCCTCAGTTTTCTTGTCCACTGTCGAGCCATATTACCCGGTCAAACCCAATCTAGCGGTCATGATCCTGGTATGTTGCACTGTGCTGTCATGTCAAAACATCTGCAGACAGGATGATGGTTTACTAAGCATGTCGCGCATTGAACAGATTTACAAGTACATTTCTCTAACGAATATGGGAATGCTACTTGTACAAATTTATGTCTATGTATGGGAGAGGAGAAAAGCTTCCATGTACAGAAGGAAATTGAGACAATTTACCAAAGGGATACAACATCCTACCTCATGACGCTTCTGCCTTGTTTTCTTCTCTGGTCTGTGCACCAATACGGCTTCTTAGTTCTTCAAAAGCCTTCATGCTCTCAGCATCGAACCCACCCGCAAACTGGAAAATAATGACAAACAAACCAAAAATGTCTTAGATAGTGTTGGAAACAAGTTAGGACAATAAGCACTTTTTAAGGTCACAACTACGGGAACTAGCATGTTCTTGTTTTCGGAAGAAATGTCTGATCTAGCTGACGAATTTTCAAGAAATATGAGATGCTTCTTTGACATTTAAAGCTGGATGAATAGAATAGAAGCAATACCTGATGGACACGGAAAGCAAATCTCACGCCTTGCAGAGTAAAAAACTCTCTGTTTGGTTCTTTCTGGAATTCCCTGTATCTTGAGATAGCCATGTCCCTTGTCCGGAGAAGTGCGTAAACGCTCTCTGCTCAACTCTATTAGAACATGAAATGCACAATGATAAGCTGAATTTTCTTCCAACAAGTAACCATTTGAAAATGAACTTCAATGCAACACATACTTTTCAAGCAAGGAGTACATCTTCTTCAGGGCAGCTTCACATGGGAGCTTGGGATCATCGTTGAAAGTGAAACTCGTTTCTCCAGCTTCATCAAATCCCGGTACTCAAATGCTGCCTCTCTCAATGCATCGACTTTACTTTCGGGCCAATCGAAATGCTTCAACACTGCCCTTTCATCAACCTTATAGAAGCATAGTAGAGTATCTCAGTTTTTGATTATTCAGAAAATAAACAAATAAAGCACAAAGCAGCTGTGAATATGATAAAATGGTATGAATTATAGCAATCTACCATAAGCCAAACGGAAACAAACTAAGATACATTGAAAAGAAGATATTGGGTCGTCCACCAATCATCATTTAGGTTCCTGGTTCTGAAAGTGAAAGGACAGATGACGAAGGAAGCAAGAGGGAAAAAGAGAAAGTCAACTCATTTTTGATCTTCAATGACAAGAAGATATTTTTTGGTCAGTGGGCAACTTACTGAAGGCAATTGCAGGGCTAATTGTAATTAATGGGCAAAGGAAATCTAGCAACTAAATTGAACGGAGAGGAATTGTTTCCAACCATTACCAGCACAGTGAAGACTAGCACGGTGCCATCTATCTTCAACTCCTCGTACTCCACACGGACCTCACTGGCAGTTTCGCAGCGAGGAATGACGCAGCTCCACCCAGTCTTCAAGCTCACCGTGCCGATGCAGTTGACATCCACAGACGATCGGCGATGCACTCGGACGAACAGGTCCAAATTGATTGCGAGTAAGCGTCACCTCCGTTCAACGTTAGGGTTTCTTCTTGAGACTCTGAGGGGGGAGGGAGATAAGAGTTGCCAAACAGAGATGGACGAATGGGTTGAGAAAAATTGACGGACAGATACTTGTGGTTTATTATTATTATTTAAAACGGTTTGGTTCGACTTGAACCGGTTCACTGATTTCGATTGAACTTGGAAACTAACCGAACTGGTTCATCTCATGAAAACTGAACTACTTTAAACCGGTTCGGATCCAACCGGTTCTTTTCAGTTCGATTCAAGTTCGGTTCCGGTTCGGTTCACTATGAACCGAACCGGTTCAGATGACCACCCCTAGAAGATACGATTGGTGGAAATATAAGAGATAATGATTTAGGCAGTGTAAAGTTGAAGATCCCATCTTTCCAAGGTAAAAATGACCCGGAGCCTTATTTGGAGTGGAAAACGAAGATGGAAATGGTGTTTGATTGTCATAATTATTCAGAGATTAAGAAGGTTAAGCTAGCTACCATTGAATTCACTGATTAGCTATTGTTTGGTGGGATCAAGTGGTGATGAATCGGAGAAGGAATAAGGAGCAACCTGTGTCCACGTGGGAGGAGATGAAGATGCTCATGAGAAGGAGATTTGTACCCAGCCATTACTATAGGAGCTTGCACCAAAAGCTGCAGAGGTTAACTCAAGGCTCCAAGAGTGTGGATGAATACTTCAAGGGGATAGAGGTAGCTATGATGCGGGCTAATGTAGATGAAGATTGGGAAGCGACCATGGCTAGGTTCTTGCATGGTTTAAACCCAAAAATTACCGACGTTGTTGAATTGCAGCATTATATAGAGTTGTCAGACATGGTGCTCCAAGCAATAAAGGTGGAGGAACAACTCAAGAGGAAATATTTGGCTAGGAGGGGACAACCAATGGCTACTAACAACACATGGAAGGTAGCTCCAAAAAAAGAGGAACAACTGCAAAACAAGCCGAAGTTTGAACCCTTCAAGAGGCCAAAACCAGTGACATCAGCTATTGAAGGTAATAGCGAGTCCACCTCTTTGAAATCCCGTGATATCAAGTGCTTTATATGTCAGGGATGTGGTCACATAGCAAGCCAATGTGATAAGAAAAGGGTGATGGTGATAAACGCCCAAGGAGAACTTGAGTCGAAAGATGAGATGAGGATAAAGTAGATTATGAAGTGCCACAAATATGGGATAGTGATGATGAGCAACATGCTGTTGTTGGAGATTTATTGGTGGCTAGACGAGTTCTCAATTTGCAAGCTAAGGAGGAAGAAGGTAACCATAGGGAGAGCTTGTTTCATACTTGTTGCTTTGTAAATAACAAGGTTTGCAGTGTTATCGTTGATGGAGGAAGCTGCACAAATGTGGCAAGCACTGATTTGGTGGAGAAATTGTCACTACCAATATTGAGACATCCACGCCCTTATCGACTACAGTGGCTGAACGATTGCGGTGAAATCAAGGTGACAAAACAAGTTTTGGTAGCAATTTCCATTGACAAATATGAAGATGAGTCATTGTGCGATGTGGTGCCAATGCATGCATGCCATCTATTGTTGGGGAGACCTTGGCAGTTTGATCAGAAGGTAACACGTGATGGGTTCACAAATAGGTATTCCTTTACTCTAAAGGGACAGCCTATTACTCATGTGCCATTGACTCTAAGACAGGTTATGGAGGATCAGTTGAAGCTACAAAGATCGAATGAAAAGAAGAGGTAAAAAGAAAATGAGAGGAAAGAAATTGAGAATAAAGAAATTGAAAGAAATGAGTCAAAAGGAGTTGGAAAAAATGAAAGAAAAATTGAGGAAGTTTTGAATAGAGAGGAGAGAAGAACTTCTATGCAAGAAGAAGTGAGATTAAGAGAGCTATGTTTTCAAATTAGCTGCCACTTATACTTTTGTATAAGGAGGCACTATTGAGCACTAATGATCTTGACAATTCTCTGCCAAGTGTTATTATTTCTCTCTTACAGGAATTTGAGGATGTATTTCTCAAAGAGGTTCCACCTGGTTTGCCTCTAATTCAAGGGATTGAACATCAAATCGATTTCATACCTGGTGCATCCATTCTGAACCGACCTGCATATAGAAGCAATCCAGAGGAAAGAAAGGAACTTCAAAGGTAGGTGACTGAGTTATTGGAGAAGGGGTACATTCGGGAAAGCATGAGCCCTTGTGCCGTTCTAGTGCTGCTAATTCCTAAATAGGATGGGACGTGGAGAATGTGTGTTGATTGCCCAGCCATCAACAACATGACGGCAAAGTATCGTCACCCAATTCCTAGACTTGATGATATGCTTGATGAGTTACATGGTTCTTATGTGTTCACAAAGATTGATCTTCGGAGCGGTTATCATCATATTAGGATGAAGGCAGGTGATGAATGGAAGATTGCTTTTAAGACTAAGCATGGATTATATGAGTGGTTAGTGATGCCTTTTGGTTTAACTAATGCTCCAAGCACTTTTATGCGTTTAATGAACCATGATTTACGTGCTTTCATAGGCAAATTCGTAGTTGTATATTTGGATGATATTTTGATTTATAGCAAAAGTCTGGAAGAACAAGTCAAGCATTTAAAATCTGTTTTGAGTGTGTTGAAAGAAAAGACGCTCTTTGCTAGCCTCAAAAAATGTTCCTTCTACACAGAAAGAGTTGTGTTTCTTGGTTTTGTTATTAGTGCTAAAGGTGTTGAGATGGATAAGGAAAAGGTAAAAACAGTTCGGGAGTGGCCAACACCTACTACAGTCAGCTAAGTGAGGTGTTTCCATGGTTTGGAAAGCTTTAATAGGCAGTTTGTTTGTAATTTTAGTAGCATTGCAGCTCTCTTACTGAGGTGATTAAGCAAAACAAGCCATTGAAGTGGGGAGAGGAATAAGAGAAAGCATTCAACACTTTGAAAGAAAAGCTAAGTTCCACTCATTTACTAATCCTACCAGACTTTTCTAAAACATTTGAAATCAAATGTGATGCTTTCGGTATTAGTATTGGTGCTGTGCTTATGGAAGAGAGGAGACCCATTGCTTACTTCAATGAGAAGTTGAGTGGAACCACTCTCAACTACCCCACTTATGACGAGGAGATGTACGCATTGGTGCGGTCATTGGAGACGTGGCAGCGTTAACTATGGCTGAAGGAGTTCGTGATTCACACAGATCATCAATCTCTAAAGCATTTGAAGGGTCAGCAAAAGTTGAACCGACGCCATGCTAAATGGGTGGAGTTCATTGAGAAATTTCCTTATGTGATCAGGTACAAGCAAGGCAAAGAAAACGTGGTCGCGGATGCCTTATCTCAGAGGTATGCTTTACCATCCACTCAAGATGCGAAATTTCTTGTATTTGAATATATCAAGGACTTGTATGCTAAAGATGTTGATTTTGCTGATGTGTTCAATGCATGCGAAAGGATTGCATTTGGAAAGTTCTATAGGCATGATGGATTTTTATTTCGTGAAAATAGATTGTGCGTGCCTATGTGTTCGTTGTGTGAATTGCTTGTTACGGAAGCCCATGGTGGTGGCCTGATGGGGGCATTTCAGTGTTGCTAAGACTTTAGGGATTTTGCAAGATCATTTCTTTTGGCCGCATATGAAACGTGATGTGGAGAAAATTTGTGAGAAGTGTATCACCTACAAACAAGCTAAGTCTAAGTTGAAACTACATGGCTTGTATGGACTGATATCTCGATGGACTTTGTTTTGGGTTTACCTAGGACTAAGAGGGGGAGAGACTAGGCTTTTGTCGTGGTAGATAGGCTTTCCAAGATGACTCATTTTATTCCATGTCATAAAATCAATGATGCATCACATATGACTGATTTGTTCTTTAGAGAGGTTGTTAGATTGCATGGCATGCCTAGAAATATTATCTCTGATAGGGATGCAAAGTTTTTGAGTTACTTTTGGAAGACTTTGTGGGGGAAGTTGGGGACTAAATTGTTGTTCTCTACTACTTGCCATCCCCAAACCGATGAACAGACTGAAGTTATCAATCGAACTTTGTCTTTCTTACTTTGTGCTGTCACTAAAAAGGAATTTGAAAACATGGGAGGATTGTTTATCGCATGTTGAATTTTCTTACAATAGAAGCATATATTCAACAACTCAGTTTTCACCTTTGAAATTGTTTATGGATTCAATCCGTTGTTGCCATTGGATTTGATTCCTTTGCCTTTGAGTGAGCATGTAAACCTAGATGGTAAGGAGAAGGCTAAATTCATGAAGCAAATTCATGAATGAGCACAACTCAATATTAAGAGAAAGACCCAGCAATATGTTCATCAAGCCAACAAAGAGCGCAAGAAGGTAGTGTTTGAACTGGGACATTGAGTTTGATTGCACCTACGGAAGGAGCGGTTTCCAGAGAAACAATATTCTAAACTCCTACCTCGGGGTGATGGACCATTTCAAGTGGTGGAGCACATCAATGATAATGCCTACAAGCTTAAGTTGCTAGGTGAGTAAGGTGTACATACTACGTTTAATGTTGTTGACTTGTCTCTTTTGATGTAGGTGATGATTTGAGGCCAAATCCATCTCAAGAGGGGAGAATGATGTACATCAGGGTGTTGATCATCGGCTTAAGGCTGGAGCAACAAGAGATCATTTGTTAGTTCCAGAAGGTCCGGTTACAAGACTTCGGGCGAAGCGATTCAAGGAAGCACTAAATGGACTAATTGAAGAACATTGGGCTGATTATCAGAAAGGAGAGATCGTGATAAGCCCAAGTGCAGATCAAGGCCTAATCCACATGATTGGAATAATATATCCATGACTGTAGTTTCCATGTGCGGAGTTGTTTATTATGGGATGCTGAGTAGTTTCCACGCAGGGGAGTTGTTTATTGTGGGATGCTGAGTAGTTTCCATGAGTATTTCATACATTGCCTGTTTTAAATGATTGCTCTCATTATATAAGGGAGGGAACCACAAATTTGTAAGCATATCATTCTCAAAATTGAAAGCTTTATGCTCTCTTTTGGTTCTTGAAAGAACTTCTAAACTTATCGAGTTTTATCTTGTGGCGTTCAAACAATCGAAGCTTACACCCTCGTGATGTGGCATTCCTTGTCTTTGTAGTCTTGGTTTGTTCCAGATCTTGGTTATGAATCAAGTCTCAAACCCTTGTCTTCTCGTTCTTGGGGTTCTATCCATCATTGTTCCCAGGTTTCATCGCTGTTGTTGGTGGAGTTCGTGTCAGTTGAGAGAAAATACGAAATATGGAGAGGAAAATTGAGTGATGAATATGAAATATGGTTTTGGTTTAAATTTATAGAGTGGATTATCGATAAATGGTATCAATCGACAATTCATCAAAAATATCTGTCCGTAAAGTGTTAAAAATTCATGCCAAAGAGATTTGAATGCCAATGGATATTCTTGACAATTTTTCTGTCGGTAATCTTCATCGGAGCAACTCCCGTGCATAACCAGCTAAATTTAGGCGACAGAATATCCATCGTTAATTCTCAAATGATAAACACCGTTAGTTACGCCAGTAGATTTTTATCAACAGATAATATGTCGATTATTGAAGTGCAATTCTATGGGAGATTGAATGGAATGGTTTTTTGCAAATGTAGTGGAATGGCCATTCGTTGGAATGAAAATGTCAATATTTTTTGTGTAACTAAACCTTGGAACGGGAATGGTGGCCGAAATAATAATGTTTATTCCATTGCATTCTTGCCACAAAGCATGCCATAAGTGTAACCTAATGAAGAGCAACCCAAAAATGATTGGTTCATCATCAAATCTACTTTGGTTGACATCATCTATGAAATACCATATAAAAAAACTTTTAATAAGACATAGATGGATTAAAATGTTTTGACACCTTTTCTTTTTAACTGAAATTTAAAAATTAAAAATAAGTATTGCACATGCATTATTTGTGGCATTTCAATATATGACAAGTAAACTTTGATTATTCAATATATTTTGATATGTTTCCTGAGTGAGGTGTAGTTGTTTACAGCTAGATTGCTAATTGGTGTCATAGAAATGATATTGGTAAGTGAGAATGTGAAAGACATTATAAGTAAGCAATTTGAGCATACATGGCTATCTATACCTCCCATGACATGCTACTTTGGAACCACAAGTGGTTGGGGGAGTCGCCACAGGTAGATGATTGAAATCCTATTACTATAAGGCTCTAAAAGTAGTTTTGATATCATTTTCATCTTCTAATGCTGTCCTTCCTTTAAACTTTTAAAAATACCATTAATTAATAATTTTTATCCAATATAAAAGATAAATAGAGTGAATTAATGCTAAGATTATAGTGTTAAGGGTCAAAAGTGGCACAACTCTCCACCCACGTTAAAAAATAGCACCAAGTTATAATAAGTTGGAGAAATAGCACCAAGTTATGGTAATTGTCATGTTTACCCCTCTATTTGTCATTTTCCTCTTTTCCCTCCTCTATTTTCCCTCCAAAAACTTTCCCTCCCTCTCTTATTCCTTGCCTGCCCGAGCTACTGTTGACCCCAAGCTGCTAGGTTGTCGAACTGCCGACCGAGTTGCTGCTCCTCTCTCCCTCCGGTGCCGAGCCCTGCTTCTTCCTCCCTATGCCGAGCCGAGCTGCCTGAGCTGCTACTCCTCCCTCCATCCCTATGCTGAGTGGAGCTGCCCGAGCTGTTGCTCCTCCCTCCCCCCGATGCAGAGCTGAGTTGCTTCTGATGCTCCTATCCGTCCACCTTGTTGTCCTAGTAATGCCTGGTAGTTTGGCCACCTTTGATGGTAGCTCCCTTTATAAGATTTTATTAGAAAGTCTATTTTCATTCTTAGTTAAATAAGTTCCGGTAAGAGAAAAATAAGTCCTGAAGGCCAATGCCTTAACCAAATTTCATTAGAAAATCTATTTTTCTTGTCAGTTAAATAGGTCTCGAAAGGGAAAAATAGGTCCCGGTAAGGGAAAAATAGGTCCCGAAGACCAATGCCTTAGTCAGATTTAATTAGAAAGTTCATTTTCCTTCTCAGTTACATAGGTATTGGTAAGAGAAAAATAGGTCCTGCTAATAGAAAAGTAAGTCCTGCTAACAGAAAACTAGATCTCGGAAACTAATATCTTAGTCAGATTTTATTAGAAACTCTATTTTCCTTCTCAGTTAAATAGATTCCGGTAATGGAAAAATAGGTCATGATAAGAGAAAAATAGGTCCCAAAAACCAATACATTAGTCAGATTTCGTTAGAAACTCTATTTTTTTCTTAGTTAAATATGTCACGATAATGAAAAAATAGGTCACGATAATGAAAAAATAGGTCCCGAAGAACAACGCCTTAGTTAGATTTCATTAGAAACTCTATTTTCCTTCTCAATTAAACTGGGGCCTATTTTATGGCATCAAGACCTATTTCTGAACGATGGGGCTAATTAGAATATACCAATAGCACGTTGTGCAGAGTGTAACTAATATATATTTGCTTTTTGCTAATGAATAGGTATTATGGAGCGTGTTCAAGTGGTAATTATGTTCAACGACAAATGGGAGTGCACGGCGGATGGGGGTCCTTGATATATAGGAAGTCAAATAAAGTTAAAAGGATTAATTGTCCCAATGAGTATCACATATTATGTACTAAATCGAAAGGTGCAATCAATCATTCCTTATAACAATAGTAGATCTATGATGGAGTTGCATTTCACAAACATAGGAGGAGGTGGTATTCCATATCAAATGGATGTGGAAAATGATGAAGATTTAGAGTTTGTACTTAGCGAGAAAAGATATCCACCTCAGATGTGTGTGACATTTGCTGACCGATGAGATAATAATGGAGTCCAACAATCTGGTATTGGTGAAATAGGCAATGCATCATTCCATAGAAGCAATCAACCCCAGGTAAGCACGCAAGTTGTGTTACCCTTTTATGAAAACATTGAAGCTAGCGGACCAAGAGATGGACATCACAATGAAGTAGAAGATACACATGTGCATGGTTTCTCAGATGTAGAAAGAGAATATACTTGAAATGATGGCATCCCCTTTTCAAAATCTAGTCGCTACGGATTGCAACATGGGAATCATGTGGTCAAACAATCAATGGTAATGGGAGATCTTTGTAGCAATGATTTAGAACATGATGCAGTACAACTATTAGCTAATAAAAGTAGTGAGTGGCATATACTAGGGGTAGATGGATTTAGATGGCAGGGAGATGTGACAAGTGGCATGCCGGAAGCAAATACATATATCATTTACAAGGGCTTGTTCTTCCTGAATAAGAAAGATATGCGAAGACTGCTGGGCCTATATGTTTTGGGATGAAATTTTGAATGGTGAGTCCACAGGTCCAATAAGTTATTTTTTCATGCAATATGCAAGGAGGCTAATTGCTCATGGAAATTTCGTGCCATTTGAATCACTGAAGGTTCTTTTTGGGAGGTTCAAGGGTGGATTGATGAGCACACATGCATGCGTAATGAGGTTCACCGATGCCATTGCCAGGCTAGTGCTAGTATCATTGAAGAGGTTATTGCACCGAGATTGTCTGCTGTTGAAGGAAGAGTAATGAAGCCAAAAGACATCATTGCTGACGTGAAAGAGATGTATGGAATCCAAATACTTTACAGTAAGGCATGCCAAGCACTAAATTATACACTCTTTCTCACTTTTGGCTCTCCTACAGACTCCTATCAACCATTGCCATCATAATGCCATGCTTTGCAGGAGGTAAATCCTAGCTCACAGTACATTGACACTGATAATCTTTCTTATACTTTTTCATGTCTTTGGGCCAAGCATTAGGGTTTTCAGCAATACCTTCGAACAATAATTGTTGTTGATGGTATCCATTTAAGAGGATGCTATAAAGGCACGATGTTTGTAGCATGTGCCAAGGATGGTAATGACCAAGTATACCCTTTAGCATTTGAATATGGAGATACGAAGAATATTTATGCGGGACATGACTTTTTAGGGCTTTACGTGTGCCTATTGGCGACATTGTTGAGTTGATGTTTATTTCAGATCGTAATGCTCAATCGCAGAGGCATTTATATAGTCTTCTCAGACGCGAACATTTTTTGTATTGCTGGCACATTTTATAGAATTTGATCAAGCAGTTCCACCGAACTTCAAAGATTTTTTCTAGGTAGTAGCAAAGAGTTACACTTCACATGAGTTTGAGAAGCGCATGGATGAGATTAAGCGAGTGAAGTCTTGGTGTTATGATATGCTTATGGAAATAGAACAGTGTAAATGGTCTCATGTCCACTGGCCCTTACCACGGTACCAGTTGATGACAACAAACATTGCAGAGTGCCTGAACTCTTGCCTCAGATTTGCACGTTCCTTGTTATTTACTACTTTGGCTGAGTACATACACAATATGACCTGGAGATGGCATTACAATCGAAAGAATAATGCATCTAGCTAGACATCTTGCTTAACGAGCGTTCCACATGCCAGGGTCATCAAGATGGATGCTAATACTCAACATATGATGTCCATCGCTATTGACTATAATATATTTTTGGTAAGGTAGTGCAAATTATAGTGGACAATCAATCTCAAGCAACGGACTTGCACATGTGAAGTTTTTCAATGAGAACAATTACCATGTGGCCATGCTCTTGCTATAGCAAGGTTTCCTTTTCTTACCTTTAACATTTTTTCCTGATATTATTGATATTAGTTTTGATTATTTCATTTGTGAACAGGGGACGAGACTTATCTTTCTAACGAAATCTAATTATTGATATTTTTCTCTTACCGAGACTTATTTTTCCTTATCGGGACTTATTTTTCCTTACCAGGACTTATTTAACTGAGAGGGAAAATAGACTTTCTAATGAAATCTAACTAAGGCATTGGCCTTCGGAACCTATTTTTCTCTTACCGGGACTTATTTAATTGAGAAGGAAAATAAACTTTCTAATGAAATCTGACTAAGGCATTAGCCTTTAGAATCTATTTTTCTCTTACCGGGACCTATTTTTCTATTACAGGAACCTGTTTAACTGAGAAGAAAGATAGACTTTCTAATGAAATCTTCCAACAAAATACATAAATATAATCCCTACAAAATACATTAATATCCCAACAAATATATAACTACATTAGTTATGATGATCTAGGTCAATAAATGAACTAAGACAAGTGAGAGCCTTTGTGCGCTTTCAGGCCACCCTTGTTATTCGTATCTGCTTTCCCGTACCCTGCAGTATGTAAACATTCACATTACAACTATATACTATATAAGTCATGAAATTTATTACTCATATATCATTTTAATAATATACTGTTGGCTGTGATGATGAGGAGTGACTGGCAGATGGAACCGTTGCAGATGAAGGAGGGGGGTGACCAGCTGATGGATCCACAATAGATGGAGGTGGAGAATAACTGGCAGGAGGAGCCATTGGACATAGAGGTAGGGGTGACTTGCGGATGGAGTTGCTGGAGATGAATATGGTGGATACGACGAATGAGTGAAGTCCTTCATCTGTTGAATTATCCGAGCCCCTGAGGCTTCAATTCCAGCCTAGAAAGCTTCCATCAACTGCGCCTTAGATGCCATAATAGATGCCATAATAGATGCCTTAGTCCTTTCTTCCATGGCATCATAGTCATACCGGTATCCCTCCTGGTTACCTACCTCCTCACCACCACCTTCCTCAGAACCTCCGTCCTCACCATCCTCCTCACTAGCTTCCTCCGCATCATTATGTCCAAGAGATTGTTCCGGACACAAATCCTCCACATATGGAAAATCCAAATCCATGAAATATGATTGTCGACTTTCAAAATCTGTCGATTCAAGCGAAAGAAGCCCACTCATCGGCATATAAATTTATAGTTTGATAAATATCACAAACATTCGATATATAGTATTTAAGGTAAAAACATCCATCCTACCCTTGAAGTGAAGATGTTTTTGTTCATTTTTATGGATAGATGTCTGTTGAAAGTCCATCGGCAAATTCTTGGATGATCCGCCATTTTCTCAGGAGTCCTTGCTTGAGGAAGGACTCGCGTCACATCCATAATCATTTCAAATGCAAGAATCTAAAAATAATAGTAAAGGTATTAAATTCTCATAAATTGAACTAAATTATATTTATACGATTGTTACATACCTGCAGGACCCATGAAAAGCCAAACAAATTACGCTTTATATCTCCATTAACATGTTTAGGGCTATGCAGTGATTGGCGGAACATCCTTAATGAGTATTCATATACAAGATTCTCCCAGGGGATGTAATCAAACTCATCTAGATTTTTCACCAAACCCCACCACCAACAAGGCACTGCTTGTCTCTGATCAATGCCCCAAAACAAATTGTCCTAGCAGGAGTAATAAACTCAACTTTTTAGTATCAAATTATCGTCTCAAATTACCCCTGACCGGCACATCCCAAATGCCATCAAAATGAATATCATTTCGCCCATGAAAGTAGCGATATAATACACCACGCACAGGGGACTCATACTAATCGACATTCGGACAAGCTCCAAATTTAAGGCCTGAAATGAGGCAAAACTCCCTTCTGATCATTTTTATTATTTGACCTCGCTCAGATAGGAACCACCTCTCATCTCTAGGAACCACCTCTCATCTCTTGGCCCCCCATGTGTAATTTCTCTGAGCAACAAATTTGCTAAGTAGTCCACTAAATGCCATGTCTCGGTCCATATCTAAGAAATGTTGAGACAACTCTGTCTAAATCTATCCATCTCTAGTCCTTGACCAAGTGTACTCTCGATTTCCTCAAACACATCAACATGATTGTTTCAATTTGGGATACAATCATTCTGTACGAGAAATTATGAAATTTTGTTCCACCTGCACAATTAAAATGTCTCAATTAATATAAATATAGGTCTCAATACAAAATTCATTAGGTCACGATACAGTACAAACAGGTAGTGAAATAGTACAAATATGTCCCAGCAAACTATAAGTAAATTGTGAATCCAACAACTAATCGGTTCTGATGCATAGTATAAATAAGTCTCGCATAGTTAAATAGGTCCCGACATAGTATAAGTAGGTCCTGGTAAACTACAAATAGGTCCCGATGCATAGTATAAATAGGTCTCGACATCGTATAAATAGGTCCCAGTGAACTATAAATAGGTCCCGATGAACTATAAACAGGTCTCAGTAAACCCTAAATCATGCATTATACTCACAGAACAATCTAATCCAACCTAAGTGTCGCACCCTGAAAAAAATCGAGTTCACGATATCATGGCTAAAAATAAATAAATAAAAGGGAGTCGCTACTAATCGTTTATAGACTTAGCCCTAAGGTTGATTAGAAACCTATTATTCACCTAAGGGAGTATGACACTAACCACCTAAGCTTTTATTGTTAGTCTTGAACCAAAGTCAAATCCGAGGGTTTCATTACGCTCGAAAGGCTCGCGAGCCCATCAGCATGCCCTAAATAGGTACCCTAGCAATGTTTCTAGATTTGCCTCATTTTATTTAATCCCATATTTTCTTATCCTTCTAATTAGAAGAAGATAACGATATGTAAATGTAGTAAAGTTAAGCGGGATAATCATGAAGTTAAGAACGAATTCTGGTGGGCAAAGTATAGGCCTTGAGAAAGAAGCAAACCAAAGGAGAGGACTAAAAGGAACACAAAAATATAGGTCCCCTAAACATGCATGAATCAATAAAATACAGGGACACCAAAAATCAATCGACAAAGTCTTGAAACCATTCTCAATCAAGAAAACAACTTCAAGAGTGAACAAACGGGGCCAAGATATGAAGAATCAATCGTAACCACCTATGGATCTGTAAAAAGATAATCCAAATAATCAATTGTTGTCACAGCAACCAAAAACACATAAACAAGATCAATGACAACTATCCTAGCCTAAATGAGTCAATAATAGCAAGAAGATACAACAATGAATTTAGTCACCTCATCTCGACCAAGATGAACGAGTAAATCTAAATAAATTGATGAAAAAAAAAAGGTGTTCTCATGAGAAAAAATTGAACATCCATAAAATAGGGAACACTTTCAGTGAATGAATGATATTTTCGAACAAAACTGTTTTGAGATAACAGGACTGCTCATTGCAGAGATAAAACCATTATTTATTATACTAAAATCCAATTTTCATCATCAACAGACTCGATAAACAATTTTAAGCCCATGAGATGGCTTATTGAACATATAGAACAACATTAAATGGATCAATAGGAGCCTGCACGATTTTTTAATGTTGAGAAAGGGAAACCTTGAGTATCCCGTTGCAACCATTCAACCCCCATAATAACAACAACGAAAATCAAATCAGCCTTCAAAACATCAAGAATAATCATTGTACCCCTTGATTCATTGCTAAGAAATATTCAAAAGCTATCACTTTTGCTCGGAAGTCAATAACATGGAATACACAACAAACTTAGTTAAGACAATGGCCAAAACCAGTGATGAAAGGAATACGAATGGGAAAAATATACCTGATTTGTTAACGATGAAAATTTATTGTAGCACGAAGGAGTCTAGGATAGGCTTTAGGCAGCTCGGAGAAGATCAGACGCGATTTGAGGGCTCAATCGAGTGAGAATCAGCTTTCCATCAGCTGTGCGGGGAGGATCAGTTCTTGGGCTTGATTGGAATGACCCCAAGGAGGATCGGTAGTCGCAATTTTCATGGGAAAGGATCGTGATCTCCTTTTTCGTAATCTTCAGCCCCTCCCTTGTATGTCCTTTCTCTTCCAATTAAACTAGAGAAGAAGGAATATATTGAGACTCAAAGTTAGCCATGTATCTTCCAATTTCTGGATCAATGGAGCTGCAGTAATATTTCCTTTCCATTTTTACTCAATTGCTTCTGCTGAAATATTATAAGTTCATATCAGTTTTGAACTTGCCCCATTTTTTCTTCTCCCCCGCTCGACACGAATTCTATCTTTCCTTTATAGTATTTTCAAATAAATATTAATCATGTTACTGAGAGTGAAAAGAAGAATCCCACAAAAAGCCTCAGAATTAGTGAGAAATGAATTTCTAAATCCAACTGGCTGGTACAAGCTGGCCTTGCATACTGAGGCTTGGATATAAATTTACTCAGGATGATTCTAGACCTTCCTATTTTTCTATTAATCTTTCATGATTCAAATTCTATAAGCCTTGCTCAAGTTCAACCTCCCAATAAATAGATATGATTTTCCTACAAAATCAGCCACAACCCGATTACTATTCATAGGTCAGGCAATCTTCCTTCAAAAAATTTTATCTGGTCCAAAATCCATCAAACCAAAGATAACTCAATGTTCTTCATGATGAATTCAAATTTGCTCACTTTTAACTCCGTTAAATCCATCTACCAAGCCTCTGAAATCCCACCTACTTGCTAAAACCGATAGTTGTGTGCCTTGAACGAGTTTGACCATCAAGTATTGCTTCTCGAGCTAAAATGAGGTGTCTACAATAAGTATGAATCTACCATGTAATAATTCAACCAAAGCAACGACAAGCATACCAACCTTCAACTCAGGAAATCGGGGCAACAGCTCCCTCGGCTCGGGGCTCAAGGCAGTAGATTGGGGCCTCGGGGCAGCAGATCGGGGGCTCGGATCAGTAGATCGGGGGCACCGGGCAGCAAATCAGAGCCTCTAAGTAGTAGCTCAGCTCAGGGGCTCGACTCGAAGGCTCGGCTCGAGGGCTCGAGCTTGGGTGCTTGGCTCTGGGGGCTTCGGCCAGTAGCTTCGAGGAGGGCTTGGGGGCTCGGGTCAGCAGCTCTGGGGTGGGCTTGGGCTCAAGTGCTCAAGGTAGGGCTTTAATGCTCGGCTTGAGGGTGAGCTCCAGCTCAGGTGCTCGGGGGAGGACTCGGGTGCTTAGCTCAAGGGCAGGCTCAGGCTCGGGTGCTCTGGGGAAGGCCCGAGCGCTCGGCTTAGGGACTCTGGGCAAGGGCTAGGGTGCTCGGGTGTTCGAGGGTGGCCTTGGGCTACGGTGCTAGGGTCTGGCTGCTTGGAAGAGAGAAGGAAGGAAGAGAAGGAAGGAGAAGGAAGATGGCAATGGCATACTAAGGAGATGGCAGAGTAGAGGAGGGAGGAGGAAAGAGGAAGGGAGAAATTAGGTTAAGGAGCGTGGAGGGTATTGTTGGGTCTTTGGAAAAATTTTAAAATATAATTTATAGTGGTGTTACTTTTATAACAGTTTACAAATTGGTACTAGTTTTAAAATTCTTCCCAAAAAATGCTACTTTAATCCCCCTCCCCTAAGATTATAACTGTATCTAAAATTATAACTAATTTTGTTATTTTATATTTTATATTTTTATTTAATCATAATATATTTTATAAATTTTAATAATATTATAAAATAATACTCAATTAAAATCATATAAAATATTATTACAAATTATAAAATAGTATGAATCTGTAAATCAATTATATAATTGATAATTTCATATGTAACATACGTGAGCATCTAGTATGATTTATTAATTAAATAAGTGGTTAAGGGACTCGCCACTATCCAATCTTAAAAAATTAATCCTAACACCTATTAGTAATGCGACTTTAACGCTTTGTTTGGATTGAGGGATTCGGAGGGATTCGGAGGGATAATGTAATCCTGTTTGGGTAAATGATTTGGAGGGACTCGAAAGGATTCACAATCCCTCTGATTCCCTTCAAACCTCACTTTTAAATTCCTCCGATTTGGGGGAATTTGGAAGGATAGCAAATTTTTAACAAAAATACCCATTGTTACTTCTCAAAAGAAATCCTAGATACGTCATAATTCTACATCATATAATTACATAACCACACCCGTCTTTCCTTACTTGATAATCACCAAGCCACGACTAAAATGTGCTTTCCCTTGCTCAATCCCCACCGGGTCACAACTACCGAGCCGTCCAAGACTATCACAAAACCACAACTTTGTTCGAGTTTCAAGATCATCAGAAACCACTATCTCTCTTACGTCCTTCGCCCATTCGATTGGTCTCCCAAATTAGAAGGGTAAAATGGTCAAATTAATTTTTTGCCCCTCCAAATCCCTCCTCTAATAATGATAATATCCTCTTATGACGGAAGAAGGAGGCCAGCCCATGAATTGACCCAATATTAGTCATTTAGGCCATGCATTTAATGGCAAGTAATAGGTCTTGTTTCCATGTGGGGACAATTGTTTAAGGACATGTACTAAATCTAAGCCATATTATCACATTATGGCAGTTGTTAAGAATAAATCCCACATCTGTTTATTAAAATATAAATATGAGTACCACCATCGAATAATAGATTTTTATGTGAATATGAGACCAAATTCTTATAGATGTACTAGATATATTACATTATATTAGAGTCAATTATCATGTGGACTCACACCAAGCTTACCCAAGACCAAAAGAAGAATACTGGGCTCATGGTCAATTATACAGCCTGAGGATGCAAGAAAAAGGCATGTCTTGTGGTCAGTTGTCCGCTGACCAGGTACAAAGGAAAAATTGCTTAGTTCAAGATTAGTTGTTGAGGGCAATATTTAGTGTGCATTAAGTGTAAACACATGTCTCGTAAGAGCGAGTGTTGATGAATAAATCTTCCATAAGATATTTAAGAGATTGAAACCTTGTTTATAATAGAATTAGATATCACCGCCTAACAGATTAGGTTTTTAGGTGGAAATGAGTCCGATCTTTATTAGCTCGAGTCTAGAAGAAAATATGCGACTCATGGTCAGTTATATAATTCGAGCTACTGGTCAATTGTCTCCCCTTACCCAAGTAAGGAGGAAAAATGTTTGGCTCAAAATTAGTTGTTGAGAGCGGGTATTTGGGACACGTGTCAAATGTAAAAAAGTTGTCAAGCAAACGGAGAGTTGAATAATAAATACCATATTGGAGAATTAAGAGATTAAGCACTTGATTTATAATAGAATTCACTTAATTGTCCAGGTTTTTAATGTGAAAATGAGCTCAATTTTTTTTTTGTTAAGGTAAATATATTACAATCCTCGTATTTATTTACTGATTAGGTCTATCTAGCCGAAAATTCCGCGTTTGGGTTTCATTTATCGTGCATAACCATTTACATAGCTTGTCATGGATTTAGCATCAACTACGCACTTGTGGAACAAGAAATGACGTGCTCCATTTTTTTTAATAACAAAACAAGGAAACTTTGACGATTTAGTCGATTTACTAAGGGACAATGATTAACTTCATTTCATGTGTAGATTTATTTGTCAAATTACAATCACATTTAATATTACCAACTTAGGGTTGGCCTAATATTTCCCCTACTAAACCTCCAAATGGGTTATATCAGGATGAAATCTTAGGTTGGGAGGGTCGACAGGAATTTTTTAAGGGATCTCGACTACGCCACAAATTAGTCTGGAGGTGTGTTTTGGCTGGCCCGGGATACTATATAGTGTAAACCACAAAAAATCACATTTAATTTTATTTCACTTGTCATTCGGTCTGTCAAACTAGTGATAAACATTGAATTTTATCTTCAAGTATATGATCAGTTTTTTTTTTTTCGGCCAAAGAAAAGTTTTATTAAAATTCAACCATGGTCCTCCACCAGAGTCTCTGACAAAAATTTCAACATCCATCTGCAACAAACAAAGTAAAGAGAATGGGGGCTCAATGACCCAATTCAAAGGACGCATTCCCTGCCTTCTGCATTGGTTTGCAACCCAATCTGCACTGGAATTTGCATTTCTACGTGGAAGGCTCATCTTAAGCTCCTTAAAGTAACCTCTATGAGCTCGTACTTTGTCCGCTATAGGCTTTAAACACCAATACTCCTAGCCTTTGTTTTGGAGGCTCCAAAATACTTCAGTTGAATCAGTTTTCAGGACCACGTATTCCCACCCACAAGATTTTGCTAGCAAAATGGCTTCAAGTATTGCCAAACCCTCAGCAAGCAAAACTGAATCACACTTTAAAGCCTTCCGTGCACCTCCAATTAGCAAACCAAAAGGATCCCTCGCAATGACCCCAAGCCCTATAGATGAATCAGTCTTTAGCCAAGAAGCATCACATTTAAGCTTTACAAACCTATCATCAGGAGTTTGCCATCTAGTAGGAGGTCTTTGTTGCTTCAAGTGTGACTTAGGATCCTTCAACCATAGCTTCGTAGCCCCAGACACCTTGGTAAAATCAGATAAGTTCCTTCTAACTTTCTGTAACACACGTTTGTGAGTATAAGCTTCATTAAACATAGTAGAGCACCCTTCCTTCCATATATGCCCCCCCAAAAAAAAAGCAACCTTGCTAAGAAAATCAATCTTCTACTGCCCCTTCAAGTGAATCATATGTTCCTGATTCTATTCGTGTGAAGTATCCAGCTAACCAAAGAGATTGGGCCCATATCCAACCCAAAAGTTCAAATTGATAGGATGGTAGTACTCACGTTTTACAAAACAAGATCATTTAGATTTATTTTTTGATGTGGGATTTATTCTCAACACTAATGATCACGTGATAATGTGCTCACACTTAACATGTGCCTTTAAACACCCACCATCAATAATTGACCTCGAGCCAACGAGAGGGGACAATTGACCACGAGTCGGACACTTTTTCTTACAGTCTCAAGCTTAATGAACTACATGTTCCACACTTGAGTCTGGCATGATGTGAGCCCATGTGGCCGGCTCTAATACCATGTGAAATATTCACTCAGCCCACAAGAGGTTGGACATAGTTTGACCCATGTACAACCCAAAAATTCATAAGATAGTGGTACCCACTCTCTCCTAAATTGGGATCCTTTAGATTTATTTTCTAATATGGGACTTATTCTCAATAATTCCCATCATCTTTGTTCTCCATTGTGTCCTTTTCCCTATTCCTTCTTCATTCTTTTCCACTCTATCAAGCATACTATAACTAAAATTTTCTAAATTAAAGGTGAAATTGCACATAAATTTTATTAAAACGCTTAGTGACTGATAATGAATAATAGTGATAATAGTGATGATAATATCATTTTTGCCGCAAATAATTATTTGCAATAAAAACTTCCTAATTAGTTTTAACCCCTTTTTAGTCAAGCTTTACACTTTATTTATCTCTCTTATAAATGGAGGTCAACATTCAACTCGATACTCTATGAATATCATACACTGCATTAAACATTTTGCTAACTTATGTGTCAGAGGGCCAATTCGGACCATCATCTTCAATTTAGTTTTTTTTGGGTGTATTTTAGGGTCTAGGGTTTAGGAGGTCACATACAAATCAACCATCAATCGGTGAGAACACATAAACACTTGACAATGATGACTGAAATCCAATATGTTTACCGAATCATGTAGGTGAATTTTAAATATTTTAAAATAAAATATTAAGTCCTATTTATTACCCATAGTAACAACATTCAGTCATGTCCGTTCCGTCACCAGCCATTACGTAGGAGCTGACGTGCCTGATTTTAATATGATGTGTCAATTTTATTAATAATGTGAATATTTTTAATCCCATGTGTATAGTAGGGTTTGGAATCTCAGTTTTTCATTTCTAAAGTAATGATTTTTAAAATTTGATAAACAATAATAGGTAAAAAAAGTAATTTTATCAATTTGAAAATAAAAAAATTTTTATAATTAATTTGGAAATAAAAAATGAATATTTCTAAATCCTTTGTCCACTTGAGATTAAAAAAGATCCACATCGGCATAAAAAATGACACATCCATTAAAATGTATCAAATCAGTTTATGTTTAATGGCATGTAATGCGAATGATTGAATCCTGTAAAAATAGGTAATAAATAAGAGTTGATATTTTATTTGAAATATTTAGAACTTACTTATAAGATTTAATAAATACATAGGATTCCTGATATAATTTTCTCGTAAAATAAGGCATTGTCGATCCATAACAAAGTAGTGGTCTCAAACTGTTTGACGTGCACGTCTTTTCCATAAGCTATAAAGCTGATTAAATAAAGGTTAATCAAGATGAGAATGACCACTCGAACCTCCACTTACGATAATGTCCAATGGATCCAGAACACAGAGAATATTCACGGAGCACTTTACTTTGCCTCTATCCATTACGTACAATACGTTCATCATGCATCATATGTTTATCATGTAACTCCAACTTATGTGGCTCGAATAATTTGAAGGGGTGAGAATATTCATTGCTTTCTATTTCTCCTTGCACGAAAATGATTTCAGTTGTAATATCCAAAGCTTGTGTTCCTTCTTGTCAATGTGAAATATCTTAACCCCTGCAAATATTATAGATCCCTATTCAAGTTATTCTTTTTTGGAGAGATTTAGGTCATCTATAAAGTTGGAGGAATTGATGTTTCTATTCAAGCTCATTTAACCCCAAAAAAAGGGACTTTCAAGATGCAATGTAACTTGAGACAAATTCCGGTAGCACTTCCACTTGTTTCATTAAAACCCATCGGCACCCGAAATTTTAAAAATCGAATATTAATATCTCATACAAAAGGTTATTCTTGCTGCCATGTTTATGAATGGATACTGAGATCCTACCATGTATAACTATACTATATTTCTAGCAAACTTCATAGGGTGTTACTATCCACTCGAAAATTGTCAGAGATATTGGTATCCCGACACGGGTGTCAATATTATGAAAAAGTCTTGGGTGCATTAGTGGTACCATGTTAGTTTTGGCACGTGATGTCACGAGTTAATACGGGTTCATCATATATGTAATTCTATGATATGAAATAAAATATATATTCAAACCATTCTCTTTAAAACTTAAAAGTCCTAAAAACTTTAAGAAATCCTAAAAAATGGTTTTTCAATAAATCTCCATATTTTCTAATTGCTATTGAAATTTGTAGGATTTTTAGAACTTCTTAGGGGTTTTTTAAATTTTTTAGGTTTTTATTTTTTTATTTCTGAACATGAAAAAGAAGGGTTTGAATATATGTTTGGCAGGCTAAAATTCTTACCGTAGAATTGTAGATATTACAAACTCTTATTTGTTTATAATACTATGTGGCAACACTGACATGGTACCTTGTTACACTGAAGACTTTCTCCATTATCATATCATTAAAGAAGGGTTGTAACTGTTGTCCAATGAAATGCAAGAGCTTTTCTGGAATTTACCTTAAATTTATACCTGGGAGATGGATTTGCAGATAAGAGCCATCTACCCGTTTTGGATTTGAGCCCGTAACTGAAAATGAGTTCTCACTTTTCGGAATCAGCCCATACCGATTTTGCAAATATCGTGCAGTTTCTTTCTCAACGGTTGCTTTCTAAATGGTTTTAGCCATGTCTTCTACGTGATGAAGGGAATTATGATAAAGTTTGAACTCCACACCTTATGTTAGAAGAATAATCTTAACGTGCATGGGTAACTAGATGCAAAATTGATGAAATCCGCCCCACTTGAATATGAGTTATCATAATTTATTAAACTTTTGAATGATGTGATGTACAACGTAAAAATATATATGTAGACCGTGCATGCCTGGTCAACATTTAAACAAAATAAAATTAGGAGCTTACCTTTTTCTCTCTTTTTTTCCTTCCTTTTTCGTTTGCTGAAATGCATGAAAAAGAAATTATTGCTTTAACTTAAAGAAAGCTACAAAAATGGAGAAAACGGGATAAAAGAAAATAAAAGAAAAGGATGTGACAAGTTTATCCTGCTGAGGAAAAAAAACACTTGTGTGGTGCCTGAGTCGGATACCTCGTCCCACAAGAAATTATGGAAATATATATATATATATATATATATTTGTTGCGGATGTAAATTTCCGAATAAAAAATTTAAACCACTTAACTGTCTTACGCCCTTTATCACTTTTTCTCTTAGTAACCATCCAACGGCTTACCCTTTAATTTTAACTTTGCCGCCATTGGCTAAAGTGCCCCATAACTCCATGTGCTCCCAGCGGGGCCGAAATCATCCTTCGTGGGTTATTTGGCTCACGTGAATCTCGGACCCATAGTTTTCAGCACACTTTATTGGAAAAACGGTATGAATAATTGTGTGAATGAGAAATTGTTTCTCATGAAATTAGAGGAAAATAATATGGGCTAAAATTGACTACTCAAGTGGGTGTTGGTTGAACCGTCAAGTTGCGTTTGTATGCAAGAACGAGACCTACAGATGCAAATGAATTTTTCTCCTTAATCTCCTACTATGTCCCTTATATCTTAATGATTTGCAACAAATTCGTCAGATTTTTATGCCAAATGATTGAGAACTTAATGAATATTAATTGTGGCAATCGTTGGCTCAAATGTGCAGGCATGCATTTCACATATATAAATATATGCCTTGCATCGCTTTCGTATCATTTCACCGACAATCTTCATCTTCTCTTTAAAATTAGTTTTATAAAATATTCCTCTCTGTATTTGTCTTGCATTAATTTTGGTTGTGTGAAATTTCTGCTCAGTTTACCTTGGAGCTTCAAGTTCGATACTACTTAGAGCTTTGCAGTTGTTGTATCCCGGGAGATTGGCGTCCATGTATCCTCAGCACAACCAAGAGAAGGCGAATAAGTCTTCAAAAAACTGTGACTACCATAGGTCTAGATGATTAGTAACATTTTCATGCTATTATATTCTTTCCTTTTAGTCAATTATTCTTTTTCCATACGGTAAAATCTTTCTAGTACGATTTCATGCCCAAAGAAAGAATCAAAATTATTTATACTTACATTATTCATCATCTAATTATGGCCATGGAGATTATTTTATTATATTCGAGATTACAGTCTTAAGACTTATCTACTTGTCCTTTCAATCTCAGATGGCTATTGATAACACTCCAACCGTGGTTGCTGTGAGTGATGCTACCGCTACTGTGGCTAGGGGCTCGAGCTTTGCTCCAGTCATTCCTCTAGGAGGCATAGGCTCCATACTTGCTGTGGTTTCTGTTAATCACAACGATACACCTGAGAAGGTTAATAGGTTGAACTTCAAAAGGTCGCAGCAAAAGATGCTCTTCTATCTGACCACTGTGAACTTGCTCGGTTCTTGACTGAGGAGGCTCCCCAGCTTCTTGAGGGACAATCAAATTCCAGGCTGCTCAAGTTGTTGATGCCTGGAACCATTTTGATTTTTTGTGCAGAAATTACATTTTGAACAGGCTGCGTAATTCATTGTATAACATGTATCGTACACTGAAGATAGCAAAGACACTGTGGGATTCCCTGGACCGGAAGTATAGTATAGAGAATGCCGACGCAAAGAAGTTTGTCACTAGACGGTTCCTCAAATATAAGATTGGATTCCAAAATGGTGCTCGGTCAAGTGCAAGAAATTCAGGTTATCTTGCATGAGATTCATACCGAAGGCATGGTACTGAGTGAAACCTTTCAAGTGGCTACTATCATTGAGAAGTTGCCATCCGGATGGAAGGATTTCAAGAATTACCTTAAGCACAAGCCAAAGGAGATGACATTGGAGGACCCAATTGTTAGACTTCAAATTGAAGAAGATAACAGAGGGTCTGAACAACTCATCCCTACTAGTGTTAAGAAAAATAAAGGCAAGATTTGGCCTTAAGGAGGAGTTTCCAAGCCGAATTTCCAAGGAAAATGCTTCAACTGTGACAAGAAAGGCCACAGTCTGCTAATTCCAGCTTCCCAAGAAGAAGAAGCCGGAGGCCAACGTGGTTGATACCATATCCCAGGACGTATCCGACATCAAACTTTATGCCATGGTTTCAAAAGAAAACCCGGTATGATCAAATCCAAAGGACTGGTGGATTGACACTGGAGTAACTCGATATGTTTGCTCTAATAGGGATCTCTTCATGACCTTCGAGTTGGTCAATGGAGAAAAGATCTTCATGGGAGACTCGGCCTCTTCTACGGTTGAAGGTCAAGGAAAGGTGGTATTGAAAATGACCTCCGAAAAATTACTGAATTCGAACAACATGCTGTACGTGCCAGAAATCTAGAAGAATCTAGTATCGAGCTCATTATTGAACAAACACAGTTTCAAAATGGTGTTCGAGTCAAACAAAGTAATTTTGTCTAAATCTAGAATGTATGTGGGCAAGGGCTATATGCGTGATGGGCTTTTTAAGTGCAATGAATCACAATTATCAATAAAATTGACAATGCTTCTGCTTACTTGCTTGAGTTTCCCAATTTGTGACATGGTAGATTAGAACATGTTAATTATGATTAAATGAGAAAATTAATTAATATAGAACACATACCAAAATTCCAAATCGATTCAAATCACAAATGTGAAATTTGTGTTGAGGCAAAATTAACATGGTTACCATTTCAAACAATTGAAAGAAACAATGAGCCACTTGAGCTAATTCATAGTGACATTTGTGACTTAAAATTTGTCCAAATGAGAGGTGGCGATAAATATTTTATTACCTTTATTGATGATAGCACAGAATATTACTATGTGTATTTGCTCATGAGCAAAGACGAAGCCTTGAGTAAATTTTTTCTCTACAAAAATGAAGTTGAGAATCAACTTATTAAGAGAATCAAGAGATTGAGAAGTGGTAAAGGCTGCGAGTATGAAACACCTTTTGGTGATTTCTATGCACAACATGGAATTGTCCATTAAGTAAATGCACCCTACTCAACTTCAATCAAATGGTGTTGCAGAATGAAGGAATCGCACATTGAAAGAAATGATGAATGCAATGCTTCTAAGTTCAAGGTTACCCCGGAACATGTGGGGGGAAGCTATATTGACAAGTAATTACCTTTTGAATAAGGCACCTCGAAAGAAAGAGGAAAAAGATCCCATATGAATTATGGCATGGTAGGAGACCATCCTACAAACACTTATGAGTATGGGGGTGTCTTGCAAAAGTGGCTATTCCAACACCGAAAAAGGTAAAGATAGGTCCTAAAACAATGTACTGTAATTTTATAGGCTATGCACATAACAGTGGTGCATTCGATTCTTTGTGTATGATCAAAGATTCATGATAAACACAGAATATGATAATAGAATCAAGGAATACATTGTTCTTTGAAGTTTATTTCCATGTAGATCCAATGAGGGATCAAGCTCATCAAAGTTAACTTCTAAAACTATGAATAATGAAAATCATGATTCATAACACGGTTCTAATCACAAAGGTGAACTAAGATGTAGTAAGAGGGCAAGAGTGGAAAAGTCCTTTGGGGATGATTTTCTAACTTATTTGTTAGAAAAAGAACCACAAACATATGAAGAAGTCGAGCCTTCTTTTGATGGACCTCTTTGGAAAGAGGCAATAAACAATGAAATTAATTTTATTTTGCAGAATCATACTTGGGAATTAGTGGATCTTCCTCCCAGATGTAAACCTTTGGAACCCTAGTGGATCATTAAAAGAAAAATGAGAGCAGGCGGCTCCTTTAATAAGTATAAGGCTTGACTTGTAATTAAAGGATACAAGCAATGAGAATGCATTGATTACTTTGATACTTATTCTCCAGTAATAAGAATAAATTCCACTAGAATGATACTTGCAATTGTGGCAGTATGCAATTTAGAGGTATATCAAATGGATGTGAAAACAACATTCCTAAATGATGACTTGGATGAAGAAATTTACTTGGAACAACTTGAGGGTTTTGTGGTTCCAAGAAATGAAAAGAAAGTCGGTAAATTGGTGAAATCATTGTATGATTTGAAACAAGCACCAAAATAATGACATGAAAAGTTTGACATTACAATGATTTTCAATGGATTTAAGATCAATGAGTGTGACAAATAAAGAAACAGAAAAGGGTTGTCATTTTATATTTATATGTGGATGATATACTCATTGTTGGTAGTGATGAGAGAATCATCATATCTACCAAAAATATGTTGAAATCAATATTGACATGAAAGACATACATCTTACTAATGTGATTTTAGGGATTAAAATCACAAGAACATTAGAAGGACTAGTCTTAGACCAGTCGCACTATGTGGACAAAATTCTTGATCAATTTAACACGAATGATTCTGGTGCTACTAGAACACCATTAGGTGTAAATTTCCATCTATCAAAGAATAGAGGGGAGAATGTTTTACAGGTGGAATACTCAAGGGTCATCGGGAGCCTCTCCATTCTTGCATAATTAGCTCAGCCTTTAAGGCTAAACTTCGAGTATCATCGATCATTGTAACTATTCATACTCAAATTTTGTCTCGAATACAGGCTTCAATCCCTCTAAATACGGGCAGCTTGCTGGCTTTTTGAGCTGCTCAAGGAATTACATTCTGCCAACCTCAAAAACTCAACCGTATGATCAAGAATGAACCTTTGCCCTTGTGAGCATCTTTGGTATTGCATGAACAGGTACTGCTCATAGTTCGCGGGTAGAAATTGCACTCTAAGCATCTGCTTCATGTATTGTCAAGTTTGAATCAGCTGCCTTCCTTCTAAGGCATGATGCTCTTGCACTCGATCCCATCATGTAGAGGCTCCTTCCTTCAATTGATATGCAACTAGCTTGACTCTCTTCTCCTCAAGAAGCTCCATATATTCAAAGAAACAATCCACTTAAGACAATCATTCAAGGAAGTCATCGATATTTAGACATCCATTAAACATGGGGATGTCAACCTTCAATCTAAAATCATCAACATCATAATGTAATGGCTAGTTTTCACATTGCGGAGTGATTCGATCATATACGATTCCTTCTTACTCATCTGAATCTTCATAAACATGGAGGCTACAAGGAACTCGTCAAAAAGCTCAAGGATCAATAAGAGCTACTCAGTGCGCCATTCCTTCTTCATCCTTATCTCGATTGGCACACAGACCTATAGCTTCAACCCTGTGGATAACTTCTTCACAAAACTGCTCCAATCTCCCGATTCTCTACTCTAGACCACATTTAGTAGCTACCTCATGCTCACTGTTATTAACATAGCTATGACTAGCTTTGTCTGCCATGATCAAATTTAGGCAAGTTCCTGCTCTGATACCAACTGACATAGCCAGGATCCCGAAATAAGCCTAAATCTTTGCTTGGATGTGAGGGACAGTATTTCACACAACTTACAGAGAATAAGACCAAGAGTTTCTTTCTAATTTTATACTTCATATCCTCTAAAGTGTAAGAGTACATTCATATATGTAGACTTCTCAAAGAAACCTCGTATCAAATGCAAATACATAAAAAAAAACAAATAAAACATTAATTTCACTCTTGGAAACAAGAAAACAACTCCTAGATAGGATGCCTCCTCAAAATTCTAAATTTTGACTTTCTAGATGATAGTTCAAATCACCACAAACTCCATTTATTGATTTCCCTACCAACTCTATGTTTATTAAAAGGTTTTCACTTCCACATCAGCACTCATGTACTCTTTTTTATTTCCAATCAAACTTTTGGGGCTTTGGCTTGTGATGTTTAGACTTATCAAAAATTTCCATGAACTTTTTTGAGGTTGCCTCCGCATCAAGGGATGAGGGGACAAAGAGGGTTGAAGGATATCACAAGAGGAAAGTTTCAAATGCTCCCTTCATAGCACGACTAAGAGCAAGGATGTTAAACCAGCAACATTCCCGACTAATTGATAAAAATTGTCAAAGTAAAGAAATATGTAAGTAGAAGTTTCATTAGAATTTCTCCTTGTTGGTGCTCTTAACTACCTCAAGATGAAGCCGATCACTGCTATGTTTTCTAAGAAGGTTGACATTTCTAATAGTACAGGAACCAAGGGCTATAGTTTGAGACATATTGTGGGAGAGAGGTTGACACCGATCCCCTAATATAGTCCCATATCTTGATGTTGTCCTAAATTCCTCTTTGGACACTCAAGGCATAAATTAGGGCGATCGCCTAGATGAAATGCCTAGTGAAATTAGCACTTCATAAATTTGCAATTTTTCCTCAGACAATGGCCCTTTACTCTAAACCCACAGGATGCCTCCTCTACAGTATTGATCTTGTGCACTCCTTTATATTAAAATTTTGGGAGATGAGTGTTGGGTTGATCCCAACCATGTTTGAGAGCTTCCAAGCAAAAACATCTTCATTGTCATGCAAAAGGCGTATCAGATATTCTTGCACTTCTGCTATCCTTCAGCTGCATGTTGTAGCATCAGAGGGTTGTATTTTGAACTCCAAGAATTTATCTAGCACTGTAAAGCATTTGGAACCTCATTTTTTGGTCGAAAGTGGATGGTTTCTCCACTAGTAAGTTGAGCATGGGTTTCCTCAACATGACTTTGTATGTCAAAGGTGAGTCAATTGCAAGATTTTCACCTTGCACATCACACATTGTGGCTTTTCTCCCCTTGCATGTTCAAAGGGATAGACCAAATGGATGTCTTGTTCCGCTCGTGAAACTGACTAAAGGGGCATTGGAAGACTAGAGTGACCGTAGGTCCATTCCAATCTTCTAGTAAGTGTCAAGAAAAAGGACATATGTCAAACTTCCATTATCAACAAGGATCCTTTAGACCCAAAAGCCACTGATCTTTGTGAAGATGATGAGATAATTGTTGTGTGTCCCGATATCAGGGTGTCATTTATCTTCATCGAAGAAGGTGATCTTCTCTCCGTTTTGTGGCTCTGTGACGATGGAAAACACCAAGCATTTTAGAGAAGCCTTCCTCTTTATTGATCCAGCAGTTATAACTTTAAGGGTAAATGACCCGATGATACACAAACTGTGCCTTAATTTCCAATTCTAACCACGAACTTTCAAATCTTTCCCACTTCTACCATTTGTCTAATTTTTCATCTCGTTGCTTAACGAAAGTGAGAAACAGCAGTTAAAAGTGACGAATTGACAAATTTGTCCCTCTTCAAACTGCAGATAAATGACTATTTATACATGAACTTTGCATGATTTCCCAATTCTGCTATGAATTTTTGCTTTGATTACAATGGCTACGATTTGACAAATTGGATGAAGAAAAATGTAATGGGTCTAAAACCAATTAAATTATATACAACATCCTTTTTTTTTTTACATAATCGCGGTTGGTCTCAAGCTCTAGTTGGTCTTTCTGGGTCCACGCCTAAGTTTCTCAGGCAATTTTTCAAGTTAGGTTGGAATTGATCATTCAGATTTTCACTTTTCATTTGCACCTTAATTACAATAAGACAAATTGGGGGAGTTTAAAAATAAAAAATAAAAATGAGATGCCTCAAAAGTTCAGGTGGCATGACAATTTTGATGATGTGACATAAGAAAATAATTTAAAATATATATAATAATAAAAGAAATTACTCTCTCCTCCCCTACCCCTTCCCGCCCAGCCCCTCGACTCTCTCTAAATTTCTTGCCACTTTTCAAACATTATGAAGGATGCAAAATCCTTATAGAGCTGCGCATGCTTGTCCTCCCCACGGTCGGTCTAGCTACCTTCGTCTACAACAAGAAGGTCATTATCGTCGTTGTCGTCATCATCATCATGCTTTCCACTACCATCAAGTTGCTCCCGATCTTGACCACAAAAATCAATAAAGGTGAGCTCCAGGTTTAATTCGATCTTCTCCTCTTGACATTTCCTTCTAACGACATTGGCGAGCCTCTGACAAGTAGGTGTTGAAGCTTGAGTACAAGCACATTGCATCTACCTCCATTTGATTCCTCCAATTCCTAACCCATAAACACTTTCCCACCTTCAAGCCTAGACCCTTCTTTATTCACCCGCACGGAGAGATCAGTGATGCTTTGTATGCACGAACACCTAGATTTACTAGCAGGCGACTCAAATGCGTGAAATTTTGCAAATTTCATGCGCTTTTGGCATGCAATTCGCTTTTTGTGCAAACAAAATCATTCTTGCTAGATTTTTAATTCTAAGATATAAATTATTTGGATGGTGTTATAATAATAGTTATATTAGAAAACTATTTCACTTTTTAATATTAGCGCCTTGCACCTATGACTTGTCCCTCTTTAGCCTCTTTATTTGATTCATTTGTTATTACTATAACTATTGTTATTTTCATAATTGTGATATTTTAAATAAAAAGAAACTGAATATAGAGAGAGCATCAACTTGAATAAAAACGTTATAATACTATTGCCCTTAATTGGAATAACAAATTTTGAGATCGAATGTTACTAGTAGAATTTTTATACTTCTTTTCTTTTTTTAATTGGAGACAAACAACAGAGATATGTGTTTATTTCAATTTTTTATTTTCTTATTTTCATATATAATTTCTAAATTTTATTATTTTAATTTTAATTTAATTTTTAATAAAAAAATTTATTTGATGAGGGAGAAGGGAGGAATGGGCAAGATTAAGGAGAGGCGGGGAAGGAGAGAGAAGCATAATGTGTTTTATGTTAATGGCGGCGAAGTGTAATTTTTTTATTTTTTTATTGTTTTTAATGTGTTAGAGTTAGTAAGCTTGAGGTATGAGCGAGTGTGCGCGCGTGTGTGTGTGAGAGAGAGAGGGGGTGGGTGGTGGGATGGAGAGAGAGTGATCTAATTTGATTAGATTGGTTTGATTGAGTTATTTTAATTACATTTTTTGCTATGGCTTTAAATTTGTAAATAAAATAATGATTGGTTTTACAATAAAAATTACCACGCAATGTCTAGTCAGCATACATATTGCACTGCCATGTCAACTCAATTAACAGTGTTAAAGGAAATTTGACAGTCTATATCAATGGGTTACATTTTGAAAGTGTTTTGTGGTAAGAAATGACAAAAAAAATTTTGTACTAAACTATTACATTCACCAAAGTTTTTATATTAAATGTGCAATTTTCTTGCTCTAATACCCTTTCTCACTTGGCTTGCTTCTCAAAGAAGCCCCTCCATATTACCCAACCTTTCCTTTACCCCATTTTTTAGCTCTATCAAGTTTATCATTGTCTTTGACGATTTTTAGGACGATGTTCGATCTCTCATACCACCATAAGTATCTAACTGAAGTGATCAATGTGGTCTCCTCTCAGCATTTAAGAAATCTTCTGCATTTGTTGCAATTGCTTCTTCAAATATAAATAATTTGTTAGGGACTTCATTTTATACAATGACTTACAGTTCCCATAGCTCCCATGACAAATTCTAGTCTCTCGAAAAAATACTATTTATCAATCTAAGTTGGATCATGCTCAAAGCTTTTTGTCTCAATTGACTCCCTCCATACTTTTATTAGGGCCAGAACAAACACAACTTCTACATCTAAGGCATGTTTGAAACCGTGTTAAACAAGTAGTGCCCTCATCTTGATGTGCCAAAACCCAATATTGTTCAAATGATCAAAGAAGAGAGTTTGTGCAACTTGATATACTAAGTTCTCTTTTTCATTATGCCCTACTATATTTAAATTGAGGGAGTTTGTGCAACTCGGCCTCAAGATTTTGTGTGGCTGGAGATGATTGCTTGGTTATATACTTACTGAACTCTCAACATTAAATAAGTTTGGAAAGGCATCTTGTAAGCTCACCGAAAATTTTACATGGTATCGAAGTACGTTATTATGTGGGCTCACACCTTGTTAGACTCGAGTGTTGAACTCGTGACTCGTAAGCCAAAGATTAGGAGAAAAAATGATCCCAGCTCATGGTTAATTGTTGAATTTGAATGTGTGACTCTTGATAAGTGAATAGAGGACAAAATAAAATTAAAAAAACATGACTCGTAGCATAGTGATAGCTTGTCCCCCTCGCCCGAGATTGAAAGAAACATGTACAGCTCGAGTTCAATCATTGAGGGCATGTGATTAAGGGCACATGGCAAATATAAGCCAAGTTGCCACATTAGGATATCTGTTGAGGAATAAATCTCATATCAGAGAGTTAGAAGACTGAAATATCATTTATAAGAGAAATGCACATTACCATCTAACAGTTTAGAGTTTTAGGTGAATATGGACCATATCTTTGATTGGAGAAAGTCTTTAATGGAGCGGTTATACCATGTAATCAATGTTAGCATGCCCATTTATATATTTGTCCAATCAAGGCTCAACATTTGTTAGAGTTTTTTTTATAATTTTTGGGAAATTTTAGGATTTGGTAATTATACATATGTAATTATTAATTACATGTCAAGTTTGAATTGAACGAATATATCGTGTCATTATTGACATATGGTATAATCACCTCATTGAAGATTTTCTCTTCCTGTAGGCATATTTTACATTCTCAAATGCAGAGAGATGAAGTGAAGTTGCAGGGATAGGAAAAAGTAAGAAATTAACATAATTTATCTCTAGTATGGGAGCAAGTTGTTTGCTTTCTAGCCCACAAGAGGACGGATCGCAAGTAGTAAACCCGGTGAGCGGGTATCGTTCTCACGAGGAGTAAAGCATATTGAGCACGAACTTAGAACACAACATACTAAGCCAAAACACACAATATTTGAGAGGATGTAACAAAGAGCAAAAAAGAAGTAAAGATGGCAACTTGATGGAAATTAGAAATACTATATGAAAACTCATCAAGGAAATGATTCTAGGGGTTCGACTTCACTTAGATCTATTTCAATCCTCCTGAACTTAACTCACCGGATCAAGTCAATTGTCCTTTCTTTCCTATCCATGGGTTCTAAAGTCACCTAATCCGACTCTCACCGCAGCTAGGATGTATCCCTAGGATGATTCTAACACACTCTATCTCTAGGTTGTTAGGATTAAGGGACCAAAGGTCATGTTCATAACCGTATTTGGATTCCTAGGGTGATGACTACCTCTCGGGCCATCTCACACACCTCTTCTAACTCTTAGAATGACTAACCTACTTCTCGGCATGATTATTCCAAGGCTATGTTTATTTAGGCTATGGGATTCTCACTCTCGTGGCTCCTTGCTATCCCTTTGATCAATTTATCAAGTTGGCCAAACATTAATAAACATATGAAGCATAGTAAATGTTAAGGAAATGGAACATTTACATCGATCCGGGAAAGAAAAATTCAAACATGGATGAAATAAACAGTAAGATCCACTTACTACCCTAGAAAATGAAACTAGCTGGACATAGTCATGTTACAATACATGTTCATCGGATTGTAAGATACGAAACTGAAATGAAGAAAACGGAAACAAAGGAAGATGGAATCTCAAACTCAGATGATGAGCTTGATGCCTTGGCTCCTCCTCCCACGATCCTTCCTTCGGTGTCCAGGATTTCATAACTTCACTCCGACGATTCCTCCATTCTTTGGCCTAAGTCCTATAGCCTCTCTGCTCTATGCTGAATGTTATTGTAATCTAGGATACTTGGTTGTGAGGAGGGGAGAGGTCCTTTTATAGGCAAAGAGCCCCCTTGTCCCCTTGTGCCACTCGCTCAACTTGGCCAATTTTCGGGTGGCTTAGTAGCATTTTTTGACATTTGCCAACCATTACCTTCTTCACATGGGACCCATGAACAAGCCTACAAAAGCCCAAGTCCAAATTCGAAAGTCAAGCCACCGAAGTGGGCTGGATTCCCTATCGCGATATGCTGAGATATTGAGCTCTAGGCTAGGCTCTAGGCTGGGCTGGGCTAGGCTATTGGGCTATTGGGAATCCATGCTACCAAGATGCAAACCTGCACCACCACGGTATGCTCTGTTTATGCCCAGTTTATTTTGTATGGCCATAACTTCCTCGTTTTAACTCCAATCATGCACAGTTTGATGCGTTGAATTCTTAACTTGATGAGCTTTCCGTTGATATCTCATTTGGCATGTTTTCTTATTGAGGAAATCTTGCAAGAACTCAGAGAAACTTAGAGGATGGATATTAACCCTACTTCAAAACATAAATATTTACAATTTAGCCTAACCCAACAAAAACCAAGTGGAATGCATGTTTTAATCTCAAATTTGAGGTCTACAAGTGTGTTTAAAGTAGAACTTCTATGGCATTAACACAAGTACCTTCTTGGTCATGCTTTTAGCAAGTTTATAAACTAGGCATTGAAAAAAGTACGCCACTGGTATTGCTGCCCTTTGACAAGCGATAGGGCATTGTTTCCTATACTTTTAATCAGTAATTTCCTTATCAACACTTATCACAAGTACAATTCTTATATTCTTAGTGAATATGGAGAGATTGCACATTATGATTTGGGCATTTTCTATTATCATAAAAGGATACCTATGAGCTGCATAATAGGAAAAATTGTACTGTTGGTATAAAATATTTGGTGAGTGTAATGTTTTGGTACAAAACCTTTTTATTACTTTGTGCTATAAAATATTTTTAAAATGTAATATTTTAGTACAAACTATCAATTTTTCATTAACAGCATTAAATTATTGACATGGAAGCATGATGTGGACGATGATTCAATGTCACATGACAATTTGGCTAACGTGTCACTATAAAAGAATTTTAAATTGCATAAAAGATAAAATAAAATAAATAATAATAATAACAAATATAAAAATTAAAATCTCTCTCTCCCCCCTCCCTCTCTCCCACTCTCTTCTTGCTCTTTCTCCATCTCCCTCTCTCTATTCCTCACTCTCTTTCTCTCTCCCCATGCTATTTCTTTCTCTCCCTCTCCCTCTCTCTTGCCCTCTCTCCACCTTACTCTTGCTCTCTCTCCCTCCCTCCCTCTCTCTCAATCTCTCTCCCTCTCTGCATCTCTCAATTTTCTCCTATCTCATTCTTATTTTTTTTTTAATTTCATTAGGGGTGTTGTGTATATTTAATCTATATGTGCATATGTATGTGTGGAATAGTAAGTGAAAAAGTGAGGGAGAGTGAGAGAGCACGAGTGAGGTGGAGAGAGAGAGCAAGAGAGCATGGGAGAGAGGGGGAGACGGAGAGACAGAGACAGAGAGAGGGAGAGCAAAAGGGAGATAGATCAAGAGAGAAAGGGGATTGGGGGAGAGGGATCGATGGGGAGAGAACAAGAGAGACTGCCATATAGCGAGAGAGGGAGAGAGATAGAGAGAGAGAGAGAGAGAGAGAGAGAGAGAGAATTTTATAAAACTTTTTATTTTTTCTATACATGTTATATAATTTAAAAATATTTTATAGTGACATTTCAGACAAATTGTCACGTGGCATTGAGTCAATGTCCGCATCATGCTTCCTAGTCAACAACTTAACACCGTTAATGAAAATTTGATGGTTTATATCAAAATTTTATATTTTGAAAATGTTTTGTGGAATGGAGTGTCAAAAAAAAAAGTTTTCTACCAAAATAATACATTCGTCAAAGGTTGTGTACTAACAGTACAATTTTCCTCGCATAATACTTTCTTCATTTTCGTACTCGAGATACATCGAAATTGAATGACTTAGTTAGGAATAGTGCCCTAAATCCAATCATATGTGATATAATTGGATTAATCTTTATTCATCAAATAGAATTGAGGCATTTACTATTCATCATATGCTATGAATACTTATTACTATGATGAAAAACATAAATTGAGATGTTGATTTTAGAGTTATGATGAGATGATGCCGGTGAAACTTAAAATCTTGTAAGCATCAATTTAAAAATAGTTCCTATTTGTAGGTAGAGTATTAGTGATCCGGTAAGACTAGTATTCTCATTGCAACTCTACAGTAGAGGGTACCTGATCTTACAGTTACTTGTGAAGAGCCACTATTGTAAGAGTATAGGTACTCATTTTAGAATGAGTTCACTGAATTTACTTGCTAGAGAATGTCAATAGGCTAATCCTCGAGTGATAGTAGGTGCAAGTAATCATTAAACCTGAGATTATTATAATACCTTATAATTGTTAAATTGTGATTTTTGGTCTGTTCCTTAGCATGACTCTTTAAGATATGTATAGGGCATTCTAGATCCAATGAGACTTTTATGGAGGTGGTGATTAATCAATAAGAAATCGGTAACTCCGATAGTAGGAGAGAATGTCCTATGTATTCTACTTAGTATTGACTCGAAAAATCTATGGCCAAAGTAGTATGAACACTAGAAAGGAGTTTCCAATGTTTCACAATTGAGTCAAATGCTTAAGAAATGAAAACATATGAAAGTATTGGGATTTGACATATTATCCATACCTAGTTTATTCAGCACATTGTATAATTGAAGGATTTAATTACATGAAAACTAATCACCGAATGGTGTTCGATCCTAAATTGAAATCCTCAGTATGCAGGTAGTCATGACGTGTTGCTAGATGTCAATCTTGACCTGTGAGTCTATCCCGATTAAGAGTTAATCGAATTAGCTTGTTAAAGAGTATAATGAGATCAAATTAAAATATAATTATTAGACTTACTGTTGGCTTAGTGTAGATCTCAATGGGTCACACACAATACAAGATTTTCTCCTAATCGAAATTTAATGGATTTTCAATTTTAGATTGGGCTATTAAATTTTTGCTAGCATGAAATGAGCCCAAAACGGTCGTACACCTTATCGGATAAGGAAATCATAGAATTATGCATTTGATTGGATTTACAGAAATCTGATTATTAATATTATTCTCGGTTATACACATACGTAAATTACCAAATTTGATTTGGTTTATTACAAAAAGATTTATGTGTGATATTATCTTTGTAATCAAAGATGTCAATCTAACTGAAATCGCATCATCATATCACTGCCAACAGTTTCAATGGAATCATACTTGCCAATTCTTTTGCACGTATTTTGGGATGTGTGGCTAGTATATTTTTTGTTTATCAAATAAATCAATCAAATATATATATACATATATACATGGTTGGGTTTTCAAGAGAAATAGAGCTTTTTGAAAAAGTTCTATTACCTTTTTTGTGAACGTATGGCAGAAGGAAATTCTTGGCAGAGATTAAAAGCGTGTGTATCGAGAAGAAAGTTTTTAGATATGAGAATTCCAAAACTGACCAGTGATTGAGAAAGTGTTTCTCAATTCTTACAAGATACCTGGTATGGATACCATGGAGGGTGTAAACACATGCATCTTGTCAGGGATCGGCTCCAGCAAGTTCGTGATCAGATTATTCGGTTCGTGTAGTCAACTCGAGGATTCAACACAAAAACCCAAACAGAGTTCTTATAGGTATGATATCTAAACACACTTGTTTTAATTCTAAATTTTCTCAAAGTGATCCTGGATTGGGGATAAAAATTTTAAAATTATGTTTCCGTTGTTTTGCGATTCCCATCAGTGGTATCAAAGCCATCTCTGAATGGAATTTGGAAGTCGGTGTTATTTTAATTGCAATATTGAATAGTCGAATGTCCTAATTATGTTATGATTTGGATTTCGAATTTTATTTTATGTTATTTTATTTAGATCAATTGCAAAAGTTATGATTTTTATATGAGAATATACCGATATATTTTAGAATAAAAAAAAGGGGGATTTTTCTTTTTCCTTGTAGAGAAAGGGAATTGTCTTGTCACCATCAAGTGTACTGTTGCCTATCCTTTATCAGACATAGGCTTAAAAAAACGTGTACATATATATACATGTGCGAGGGTACGGGAAAAGAGCTTCCTTTTACTATTTAATCTGATAAGATGTAGAAATAGCTTGAATAGACAAATACATATGCATAAAAGCTATGACCTTTCACAGAAAAGAGATGATGCAATTGTTGTATTGAAAGTATACATTAGTTATTTTATAATTTAATTAAAAAAGGGGTGGTTTTTATTCACCGTGTGAAAGATTGCAATTTTGGTAAAAACCATAGATTTTATCCAGTGGATAAGTAGAGTAATTAAAAAAGAAGGAAGGTATATTATATATGGAGATATATAATAAGATATATTCAAAAGAAAGGAGTTTCCTTTTAAATATATATTATTCATACTTTACAATTGGGGCATATTTTAGAGTTTTACAAATTCTAAATTTATTATTAGATTAATTAAGTTATTAATTAATTTAATTTTCACGATTAACGATTAATTGTGAATTATAACCTGATTACTTCTAAAGGTATGAATTAAATGTAGGGTTTTTGAAACTCTAATTTATATATTTAAATCAATTAATAGTTAATTTATTTTTATGATTAATAGTTAATCATGAATATTATATTCCTAATAATATATATGAGATATATATCGAAAAATGGTTTTTCAAGTAATTTGAAATTTTATGATCACAACACTTTTGGGTTATATTGCAATTTTTATAACACCGTATTTAAATTCTTGATGCTTATGTATGATATGAATTAAAGGTGATTATAGACTAGTTTTATGTGATGAATGAATGATTCTTTTTTGATAAATAGGGCCTGCATACCCTTGCCTCTTCTAAATTTTTATTCTCCTGTTGTATTTCTTCTCTCCCTCCAACGTAGCTCCCCCCAACTGCTGATTGGGGTTTCATATTAATATTATATGTAATTATGGAATAGTTCCACAATAGGAATTAGGGAGAGCATCTATGATCAAGAAGATCTAGACGCCTGGAGTTCCAAGATCGAGCCCATGGAGGTGGTGACTTGAAGGCAATGCAGGCTCCAAGTAGTAGGCCCATAGATTAGGATGATTTTAGCGACACACAATGTGGCTCGGGTGTATCACTCATAGGAATGTCCATAATCATCCTTATTTATCTACTTTTAGTATATGGTGCATGTGATGACAAATTATATAATAGTTGTATATAGACCCTCTAAAAATATTAAGTTGAAATAGTTAGGGCATTAAGAATACAAGTCATGTCTTCCATCATTATGAGATGGACAGCGTGTCAACGAGTATGGTGGGTTTGTTGTGCACGCACAATGCCTGTCATGTGAGTTGGCACAATGCTTCCTTATTAATTGTATGTGATATATGATACTATATGCTTAAACATTGCTACCTTGTTGAGCTACACACAAGGGCAGTTTCATTTTTGTGTAAGTATATGCATGATGGGTTTAACTTAACTAAGAATTTATAGTTTGCTGTGCACACACAATGTTGTAGAAATCTTAGAGACAAAACTAAATTGAAGTTACATGAGATGTAATTAGTTAAGAGTTACCTACCTGTAGACTTATTCGAGGTTTCTCATGTTACATGCAAGATCTCGGTAGGGTAAATAGGATTCCGTTTTACCCACTAGGAGACCTCCCAATGGGGTCTCCCGTCTTCCTCTCGAGGGCAGTGAAATTCGCCAAATTTAATGGGAGACATGATTTACTCGAATGTTCTTGATAATCATGCATCATGTTTCATGAATATCTGCTCATGCATGTTATTTTTTTATTGTAGATTTATCTGCTATCATATTTGCATAGTTGTCATTACGAAGCATATTAGATACTAACACACTCACTGGGCCAAACTATGTGGACTGGTTAAGGAACTTGAGGATCATCCTCACACTGGAGAAAGTCTCCTACATTCTCGATTCTCCTGACCCTAAGTCGCTAGCACAATGTGCCACTAAGGAAGAGAATGATGCTCATTGGAAGTGGCAAGATGATAGCACTCAAGTTCAGTGCATCATGCTGGCATCCATGAGTAATGAGCTCCAACGGCAACATGCCAAGATGGATGTCAAATCTATTCTTTTTAACCTCAAGGAATTGTATGGTGACGAGAGTAGAACTACTAGATATGAGTTATCCAAGCAACTCTTCCAAGCAAGCAGGCTGAGGGTACTTCTGTTGAGGCTCATGTTCTCAAACTAATCAATCTAATTACAAAATTAGGGAATTTGGGCTTCACTATGGACGGAGAGTTCAGTCAGGACTTAATTCTTCAATCTTTACCACCCTCATTTTCACAATTTATTATTAACTTCTACATGAAAAAGCCAGATGTTCCTCTGCCTGAACTCCTTGATATGCTAACGATTGCTAAGACACACATTGTAAAGGATAGGGGTAAAGTCTTGTTGGTGGGAGGTGCCTCTAAGAAGAAGGCGAAAGACCCCCTAAGGGAAAATCATTTAATAATAAATCTGCGAAGCCCAAAAGAAATATTCAAAAGAAGAGAAATGACAATGTTTCTGAGAAAGGCACCTACTTCCATTGTGGAAACGATGGGCACTGGAAAAGGAACTACAAGTTATATCTTGTAGAGTTGAAGCAAAAGAAGGCTTCTGTATCCAATTCTTCAGGTGCGTTCGTAATTGAAGTTAATATGTCATTAACGTATTCTACTTCATGGGCATTATACACTAGATGTGGCTCTCATATCTACAATTCATTGAAGGGGCTGAGAAGAAGTAGAAAACTGAGCAAAGGGAAGTATGACCTAGTCTTGGAAATGGTAGAAACCTTTTGTTTAAATTTACTTTGGGCTAGAATATTGAGCTTAATAATTGTTATTATATTCTAGTTTTAATCAGAAATATTATTTCAGTTCATTTGTTACTTGAAAAAGGTTTTGAAATAAATTTTAAGGACAATGAATGCTTGTTGATACAGTGATTTGTATAAGTTGTGCACCCACTCCCGACTTAGATAATCGTATCTTATACCACTTTTCATGCATTTTACGATTAATTGCATATCATTTCATGTCGGGAGCCAAATGATGTGTTTGAGAATCCTAGGAATGAAGAAAAGATACTACCAAGAATTGCTTGATGTGTAGGGAATGGAAAGGAGATATGTGGAAAGATGAAGAATAGCTTGTTCGATGATCCTACATTTGATGCAGTGACTATAAAAGGAATTTTCTCATGGTCTCTTCATGAGAAATGTGGAAGATAAGATATCATCGGAAATCTTGTCGAGTCGAGATTGCAATGCATCAAATGGATCATAAATCGGAGTTAAAACAAGAAAGTTATGGTCGAAGAAAAGAAACTGCATGCCTACCAGAGTTCAGTAAACCGCGGTCCATAGATCGTGGTCCACTGAGCAAATTGTTGGGGCCCACAACTCTCTATCCCATATTGATCAAACCAAGATTAGAGGAAGTGCAAATGCTTTATATATAGTGGTGTACCCCCTACAAAGGAGAGACCGAAAAAAGTTGAAGAGAAGCAAAGAGGGCAACGGTTGTGGAATACGAAGAAGGGGCTGCACAGACAAGTCATAAAGTCGAGATCGAAATATTCGACTTCACCATCTAGAGTTCTTTCTACCCCTTTTCTTCTATTTTCATAATGTTGTCTTCTCTTCCAACTCTTGTATTTTATTCTATTATATTAAACTAAACCCCTAGATTCCTAGGGGGATCAATGGAACCTTTTCAATATAAGGATTTTCTTTCATACGTATGATTATGTTGAGGTACGCCTCCTTGTTATTATTTATGCAAATTTCATACTTAATGTTTTCTTTTGAATTGGCCACCCATGGAAATGATCTTGAGACAGAGAGGAGCCTCAAGAGGGGAAATCGAGGTCACACTAGAAATTGCATAATTTGGTTAACTCATGCCGAGAGGTAAGGTTATTCGTGCAAGCGCATTGAGAGATGGTGAGCACCCTAGATAGCCAATCAGGGTTGGATTAATTGACCTTTCAACATTAATTGCCTAGAGATAGAGTGGATTAGTGTCTTCCACTTAGGTACATTCGTATGACATCGAGAGGTGCGTACGATGGTAGTAGGGAAACCCTAGAACCCTAGGTTAACAACATGACAGAATTAAGGGTGTGAAAGGAGGATTTTTATTTAAGACTAGAATTGGCGAAGTTGTGAACCTTAGGAGTTATTTATCGACTGATTTCTATCTGTTTACTTTATGTCTTTTTAACTACTTGCATTCAACTCAACATATTCGATTTACTTGGCTTAGAATTAGTTGTGCTAATTTTAGTAATTAGTAGGAATGTCCTCGTGGGAACGATACTCAACTCACTCTGTATTACTTGTTAGCGATACGTATACTTGCAGGCTAAGACCAAGCAATTGTTCTTTGACCAAGTTCTTTTTCTTTGTGTCACTTGTTTCTCTTTTCTTTGTTCAGGTGAGATTTTGTGTCTTGCATGTGTAGAAGAGACCAAAGAGAGCTACTTGAACCCGATCCGGAAATAGAACAAACGCTACATAGAAGGCTAAGAGAGTAAGGGCAACTCCAAGAAGCCATGGAGCCCGGGCAAGGAGGTGAAATAGTACCACAGCAGCGTCGGAAAACAATCAAGGAGTATGTACAACCCCAATTTCTGAACAGTCAAGCATCGTCAAGCCACTGATTCAAGCCCACATTTGAAATCAAACATCAGTTATTCAAATGCTTCAAACCTCCTGTTCTTTTGGAGGAGTATCAAATGAAGACCCCCATGTGCATTTAGCAAAGTTTCTGGAGATATGTGACACTTTCTGATTCAATGGAGTGTCCCTCGAGTACATCCGAATGTCTCTCTTCTCCTTTTCTCTAAGGGACGAGGTGAAATCATGGCTGCTGTCACTCCCACTGAGCACTCTCGACACATGGGAGGCAATAACCGAAAAGTTCTTGGCTCAATAATTTCCACCTTCCAAAACTCTGAAGCTCAAGAACAATATTATGACCTTCAAACAACAACCATCGTAATCTTTCTACGAAGCATGGGAGTGGTTCAAGGAGCTGTAACGAATGTGCCCCCACCATGGCATTGAGATTTGGGCACTAGTATAAATGTTTTATAATGGTTTATTAGAAAACTGTCGTTCTTCTCTTTATGTTGTTGCAGGTGGTTCAATCATGAATAAGTACCCCGAAGAAGCCTATGAATTGCTTGAGGAGATGGCACGAAATGGCTGCTAATGGCCATCCTAAAAGACTGTGGGACGTGGACTTCTAGCGATACATTCGATAGACACTGTAACAGCCCTTTCTACTAAGATGGATGCACTATTCAAGAAAGTCACGTCATGGAAGAATCAAGGAGCGGGGCAAAGTTATGGAACCACTGATGAAGGAACATCTATGGGACCGGTTCAGGAAATTCAAGAGGCGGCCAACTACATCAGAGGCAACCCGAGGAATAATCCATACTCAAACACGTACAATCCGGGTTGGAAAAATCATCCCAACTTCTCCTACGCCAAAACAATAACAGGGCCAATCCACCATCGAGATTTCAATCAACTCAAAAACAACAACTATCGGATTCATATTGCCTCTCAAGATTAGAGGATACTTTTATCAAATTTATGAAATCTTCGCAAGAGACCCATTCTGTTGTACTTATCAAATTATTGTCTTGCAATCACAGATGTGTAATGTGGAGACTCAAATCAAGCAATTGGCTTAAGCGATCAACTCCCAACCTAATGGAGCACTCTCGAGCGACACGGAGATCAATCCCTAGGGTCAAGGGAATGAACAAGTCAAGGCAATAACCTTAAGAAGCGAGAAGGAGATTGTGAACAAAAGAGATGAGGTTAGACCGCAGTCCACAACCACACTCCAAGATGCCGAAATAGAAGATACTCTCAATAGACTGCGGTCCACGACCACGGTCCAAGAAGGAGTCAACAATGACCCCCCAACTGAAGCACCTCAAGACAATGATATCGACCAACCTAAGACCAATGGAGTTAAGAGCAACACATCAACCCAAATCGAACCTATCCACCTCTTTCCTTCCCACAAAGAGCACAAAAGGAGAAAACCGAATATCAATTCTGCAAGTTCTTAGAAGTTTTTAAGAAATTACATATTAATATTCCTATTGCTGAAGCTTTGGAGCAAATGTCAAGCTACGTCAAATTCATGAAAGAAATTATTTGAAGAAAGGGTAAACTCGGTGACTATGAGACAGTTGCTTTGACTGAAGAGTTTAGTGTGATCTTGCAACATAAATTACCCCAAAAGTTGAAAGATCCAGGTAGTTTCACCATACCGTACTCTATTGGAAAAGATTTTGAAGGTAAGTGATCTTGGTACTAGTATTAATTTGATGCCTGATTTGGTTTTTAAAGATCCAGGACTAGGAGAAGTGAAACCTAAATCTATTGCTCTTCAATTTGCGAATCGATCAATTGCATATGCTCGTGGAGTAATTGAAGATGTTCTAGTGAAAATTGATAAGTTTATCTTTCCGGTTGGTTTTGTTGTTCTTGACTATGAGGAAGATCGAAATATTCCGATTCTTCTTGGAAGACCTTTCTTGGCTACAGGCTGTGCATTAATAGACGTGGAGAAAGGAGAGCTCATGATGAGCATTGATAAGGAAAATGTGACTTTCAAAGTATTCTGTTCCATGGATCCAATATCTAAAGAATGCTTCTTCTCCATTGATGTTATGGATAGGCACACTGATCCCAACTTCCAAGTGGTTCAAAGTAAGGATGTACATGAAATGGATCAAGATGTTGATCAACATTGTGATGATGAGCAACATGAAAACATGCAGCAGGTGGAGGTAATTTTAAGAAAGCCAAAGAAGTTGGCTAAACCTCTAGGGAAACCACTTGATCCAACACAAGCATGTGTGACAAGGAGATGACATGGCAAAACAACTACGATGAGAGAATTTCAACATGGTCAATTAGTTCTTTACCATGATCCTCTATTTAAATTCTTTCGAGAAAAGTGCAAGTTACGATGGTCGGGACCATTCCAAGTGATTGAAGTCTTGTTGTATGATTCGGTCGAACTGATGAATGAAAAGACAAAGGTAAAATTCAAGGTGAACAAACATCGTTTGAAGACATATCAAGGGAATCGGGAGGAATCCTCAACTCAAGGACAAGGAGGATGACAAGACCGAGAATCGGGCCAAGGACTTAAAACGTGGCACTCCTTGGGAGGCAATGCAAGATCAGAATAAGTTTTCATTGCCTTTTTATTTAATTCATGCATTTTAGTTTATGAGCATTATTTTCTTTTAATTAGTTTTCATTGCATTTAGGAAACATGGACCAAGATGCAGAAAACAGACAACCAGCAGAACACCTCAATAGACAGCGGTCCATAGACCGCAGTCCACTGACAGCAACATCGGGGCAAATTCAGCAGACCATAGACCGCAGTCCACTGACAGCAACATCGGGCAAATTCAGCAGACCACGGTCCATTACAGATGGACAGCAAACTAGGATTCCAGACTACCATTCACCGAGCCAAAACCGAACTTCAGTCTCTAAGGCTCAAGATTTTGGGTATTTAAAGACATCTTCTTCCAGGTTTGCAGCCCCAACTCCACATTCTTGCCTCCTTGCCTCCATGGAAGAGAAAGAAACTCTCCAATCTCCCACTCTCTCTGTCTAGAAAGCGCAGCAACATCCTTCTCTTCCAAGGACTCCAAGAGCAACAGCAAGCCGCTTCCGACCGACGGAAGCCCCAAGATTGATGGGAATTTGATTTCCTGTCTAGTGACACCATTCTAAATTCTCTTCTTGCTTCTTGTTGAATCTTCATTACGTATCCATGGCTCCTAGGAAAACTAGAGGACATGCATCATCATCTTCATCACATGGCTACAATCCGGATAGATTTGCTTCTAGAAAATATGAAGAATTGTTTGAACACCAATTTAAGAACAAGAATGCTATCCCAGAAAGGGGTTTTATGTGGGATAATGCTAGGCTCATACTAGAATTTCATAGGGACATGGTGACTCTTGGATGGGAAACATTTCGTAAACAACCAAACCTAGCTTTCAAGAACATTGTTCGTGAATTCTATGCCAATCTACATGAGGAAAACGTCGGTGGGGTGTTTTTAAGAAAAACTCATATTCCATTAGGGATGTTATTAGTTCACAAAGATGTAGTTCATTCATAATAATGACGACAGGTCTCAATGAGGATGAAATTCTTCAAGTCATATGAAAACCGAGAGGAAATTGGGAAACTAAAACTGATGTAGCCCTTGTGATAAAAAGAGAAGATTTGAACTATAGGGCTAGAGTGTTGTTGCACTTTGTATGTTCTCGGATCTATCTATGCAAGAGTTTAACATTGATAAGGAAAGAACGTATTTTTGCACTTTATTATATCCTCACACATAGAAAATTTGATGTTGCAGAACTCATTTTTAATAACATTACCTTATGCTTTAAGGATAGAGAGCAGAGCCTTTGGTTCCCCTCAATCATCATGGAGTTATGTTAAAGAGCTCGGGTGCTGATTGACCGAAGTGCTGATATGTTCAAGCCAAAAGATCCTATCGGAGCTTCAATCATAAGACAAATGATGAAAAGGATACACTAGCACCATCGGCACCACGACAAGAGCCATAAGAAGATCCACAACCCTTGCAAGATCCTGAGGAGGACATGATTGACTTACAAGAGGTCATCATGAGAGAAGCGAGACACAGTCAAAGAATGGAAAAGAAGCAAAAGAAGTGACTCGATTCCTTGCCAAATTTTGTAGCACTCATGCAAGGAACCAAGAACAAATCGCCGACAAGCTCAGAATCCCCATGGAACACTACCCATCCCCCTTGATGCCAACCTCGCCAACAACGTGATGAAACCCGATACCAAGTAGGATATGAACCTCACCAACTCGTGACAAAACCCGTATTCGACTAAGGCCTCCAGGAAACGTGTCTTTCCTCATGTGCAACCACACCCAATCTCCAGGTTCAAACACCACTTGTTTACATCCCTTGTTTGCTTGTTTGATATATTACTCAGTCCTCCTTTCTATGTTCAAGCGTGCCTTCTCATGGATTTACTTTACAAATTCAGCTCTCTTCTTTCCATCTAAGTTAGCACGTTCACTCAAAGGTAAAGGAGATCAATCCAAGGGTGTTAGTGGATTAAAACCGTAAACAATCTCACATGGTGAAAACTTGGTTGCAGAATGAACGCTTCTATTGTAAGCAAATTCTCAATGTGGCAAACAATCTTCCCATAATTTCAAATTCTTCTTAATAATAGCACGTAACAAAGTAGATAAAATCCTATTCACTACTTCAATTTGACCATCAGTTTGTGGGTGATAAGTTGTAGAGTATAATAACTTGGTGCCTAACCTACCCATAATGTATTCCAAAAGCAACTCAAGAACTTTGTATCTCTATCAGAAACAATGCTTCTAGGCATGCCATGCAACCTAACAATCTCCTTGAAAAATAGATCAGCTATATGAGATGCATCATCAGTCTTATGACATGCAATGAAATGTGCCATTTTAGAGAATCTATCAACAACTACAAAGATTGAGTCCTCTCCCCCTCTTAGACCTAGGTAACCCTAAAACAAGGTCCATAGAAATGTCAACCCAAGGCTCACTAGGAATAGGCAATGGTGTATATAATCCATGTGGCTGTAACTTAGATTTAGCTTGTCTACATGTGATGCACTTTTCACAAATCCTCTCAACATCCTATTTCATATGAGGCCAAAAAAAATGATTATGCAACATAGCCAATGTTTTAGCTACCCCAAAATGGCCCATCAAACCACCACCATGTGCTTCCCTAACTAGTAACTCACGCAAAGAAGAATGGGGAATGCAAAACTTATTTTCTCGAAATAGAAACCCATCAAGCAAGTAATATTTTTCATAAGTTCTTTTTGTGCATTCTTTAAACAATCACCGAAATTAGAATCTAATGCATACAATTCCTTAATGTACTCAAATCCAAGCAACTTAGCATCAAGTGTGGAAAGTAGAGCATACCTTCGAGATAGTGCATCCGCAACTATATTTCCTTACCTTACTTGTATTTGATCACATATGGAAATGTCTCGATGAACTCAACCCACTTAGCATGGCGTTTGTTCAGCTTGTGCTGCCCCTTCAAGTGCTTCAACAATTCGTGATCTATGTGGATCACTAATTCTTTTGGCCAAAGGTAATGTTGCCAAGTCCTTAATGTCCAAACCAATGCATACATCTCCTTATCGTATGTGGGATAGTTTAGGGCTGCTCCACTTAACTTTTCACTGGTCTTCCTTCCTGCATTAAAAATCCACCAACTCCTATACTTGAAGCATCACACTCAATTTCAAAAGTTTTAGTGAAGTTAGGTAAAGCAAGTAAAGGTGCATTTGTTAACTTATCCTTAATCACTTTGAATGCCTTTTCTTGTTCCTCTCCCCACCTAAATGGAGCATTCTTCTTGATCACTTCAGTTAAAGGTGTGGCAAGGCTACTAAAATTATGAACAAAACATCGATAAAAACTAGCTAACCCATGAAAACTTCATACCTGACCAATAGTTGTAGGAGTAGGCCAATCTTGAATTGCTTTCGCATTTTCATGGTCAACTTGAATACCTTGGGCAATCACAACAAATCCAAGAAACACAAGCTTATCCGTGCAAAAGATACACTTCTTCATATTTGCAAATAACTTTTCCTTTCTTAAAACATGTAAAACAAGTTTTAAATATTTTACATGGTCATTCAAGTTTTTGCTATAAATCAGAATATCATCAAAGTAGACAACCACAAATTGTCCAATGTAAGCACGCAAAACATGGTTCATAAGTCTCATGAAAGCGCTCGGTGCATTAGTTAATCCAAAAGGCATAACCAACCATTCATATAATCCATGTTTTTTTAATGCAGTTTTCCACTCATCTCCTTCTTTCATCCTAATTTGATGATATCCACTCTTAAGATCAATCTTAGTAAAAACACAAGAACCATGCAATTCATCAAGCATATCATCTAATCTAGGGATGGCATGTCGATACTTTACCGTGATATTGTTGATTGCACGACAATCGACACACATCCTCCATGTCCCGTCGTTCTTAGGTACTAGCAACACCGGAACAGCACAAGAACTCATGCTTTCTCGTACATACCCCTTTTCTAATAACTCACCTACTTGCCTTTGAAGTTCCTTTGTTTCCTTGGGATTACTCCGGTAGACTGGTCGGTTTGGGATTGATGCATCGGGTATGAAGTCAATTTGATGCTCAATTCCTGGAATTGGGGGTAATCCTGAAGGCAACTCCTCAGGAAAAACATCATCGAACTCCTGCAAAAGGAAATAACATTGCTCAGCAAAGAACTGACAAGATCATTAGTGTTTAAAAGGACCCCCCTTGTACATAAGTACTATAAGGGGTTGATTAGAAAATAATACTCTCTTGATCTCTCTTTTCTTTCCAATGAAACTTAATTTTTCCACTCTTACTCTTCCTATGGCTGAAACTCTCTCTTCTTCTCTTTCACGCTTTTTCTTATTCTTTTTCTTTCTTTTTCTTCTCTCATACTTTCTTTTCTCTCAATTTCAAATTTTATCCTTGTTTTCTTTTCACTTGCTCTTTTCAGCTTCATTTGATCATCAAGAAATTGTTTTGGAGTTAATGGCATAAGAGCTATGGGCTACTTCTTCGTTACAAAGGAGCACCCATTGGTAAAACCATCATGTGTAGCCCTCGGTCATATTGCCATGGCCTTCCCAATAGTATATGACATGCATGCATGGGAACTACACTACAAAGCACCTCATCCACATATTTTCCAATAGAAAAAAGCAATCAGAACTTGCTTTGTTACCTTGATGTCTAATTAAGAGCTAAAGAAGGCAACAAGAGTGGAAAAAGGCTAGAGCGGTGAGCATATTAGAGGGTAAAAGCCGAATATTCGAGAGAAACACAAGTGAATTGAGTTAATCATCTTTTGAGTGAAACACGCGGGGGAGCGAGGTGAGGTCCTTTTTCTATATTCATACTAACCTAGTTGTAGATTCTATACATGGCTCAACATCGAGAAAGAGACACCTCAGAAGAGGTTCAACAACATACCACCCCGAATCTTCAAATGGAAGCATTGTTAGGGGAGATGAGGCGGATGATGCGACTCAAATTGGAGCCGATTCAAGATAGGTTCGATCAGCTGGAAGATAGAATATCAAGTGAGCTGCGACAAAGCGACAATAATAGGCAGCATGGGCGACGCGTTCCATGGGGAGATAGGGAGGATGATGCTAAGGTAGAAGAACCATACATGCGATGGGACAGGTTTGGTCATTGGAATGGAGAAGTTAGGAATCGAGAAGATAATAATTTGGGAAGCATCAAGATGAAGATTCCATCTTTCCAAGGCAAGTCCGATCCAGAAGCATATCTTGAGTGGGAGGAAGAAGATGGAGTTCATGTTTGATTGCCACAACTATTTCGAAGAGAAGAAGGTAAAACTTGCTGTGATTGATTTTTCGATTATGCTATTACATGGTCGGACCAACTTGTTTTGAGTAGGAGACGGAATAGAGAACATCCAATTGAAACATGGGAGGACATGAAATTGGTGATGAGAAAGCGGTTCGTTCCAAGCTACTATTACCGAGAGTTGCATAAAAAGTTGCAATCTCTTAGACAAGGGAGTCGAAGTGTTGAAGATTATTTTAAGGAGATGGAGATTACAATGATACGAGCCAACGTGGAGGAAGATCGTGAAGTCACTATGGCCAGATTTTTGTTTGGCTTGAACCGAGAGATTCATGATAGAGTGGAAATGCATCATTATGTAGAGTTGGAAGAGATGGTGCATATGGCAATCAGAGTGGAACAACAACTCAAGAGAGGAGGCACACGATCAGGTCCCAACTCGAGGTCTAATCTTTGGAAGCTAAGCTCCTCAAAGAAGGAAGAAAAGCCACAGGCATCTTCAACTCTTAAGGGTAAAACTGAGCCAAAGTCGGGAAACACCAGCCGTGATTCCCAAGGTACAACTGATACTTCTACTACTCGGAATCGTGATATTAAGTGTTTTAAATGCCAAGGCATGGGACACATAGCTAACCAATGCCCAACAAGAGGGTGATGGTTATAAATGTCCAAGGAGAGCTAGAGTCAGAAGATGAAGAAGACGATCCCAACATGCCACCCTTAGAAGATGCTTATGATGGGCAGTATGCAGTTGAAGGAGAGATATTGGTGGCAAGACGAGCTCTCAATGTGCAGGTTAAGGAGGAAGAAAATAATCAACGGGAGAACTTGTTCCATACTCTATGCTTTGTGAACAACAAAGTGTGCAGCGTCATAATTGATGGAGAGAGTTGCACCAATGTGGCTAGCACAGAATTGGTAGAGAAATTGGCATTACCCACCTTGAAGCACCCACAACCTTATCGACTCCAGTGGTTAAATGATATTGGCGAGGTTCGCATCATTTAGTATCAGAGCTGTGGTTCTAAGACAGGTTTCATCTATCCTTTTTCATTATTTTCTTCTTCACTACATGAGGAAGGACACGTTTCCTGGAGGCCTTAGTCAAATAGGGGTTTTATCACGAGTTGGTGAGGTTCATATCATACTTGTATCGAGTTTCACCACGGTGTTGGTGAGGTTCGCATCACCCCCTTCCACAAGTGATGAAGATGGCCAAGAGGGGGAAGGGAACAGCTCCTCCGAAGAATGAGCCTCGATCTTCACATAGCTCCACACTAACAAGGCAAGTTTCCTCTCCTACTCTTGTTTTACATTGAGACAATGTTTTATTTAGGTTTGGGGGTGCAAACATATGCCTTGCTTGTGGAGATTCTCTATTTAGTTGTTGCTTTTCTCATGCACTTTGATCTATGTTTTAGGATTAGGTTTGCATTTAGATAGTAGTTGCATAATAGGTAATTCTAGGTTGCATGGTGTGATTTGCTCTTACGTATAAAAAAAAAAAAGAAAAAGAAAAAAGAGAAAAAATGCGAAAAATCTTTTGAAAAACCCGTTGATCCTTGTTCCATGATGACTATTAATGACTGAAAATTCGAAACATGATTGAATTTGAGATTGCAGCAACCTTAGGAAATGTTTTACAAAAGTTGTCAAGATGCCCAAATCCCATTATTTTCACAACACTCTTGCATTAGAGATAGTTTAGAATGACCCTTGAAATTGCTTGGTTGTATGGCTCACATGAGAATGGACAGGAACGTGAACCTAGATATCCCACTAAAGGCAAAGAGAAAAAAAAATAGAATTCTGAAAAAGTGAAAAATCATATGAAGTGCATAGTTATGAGCTTAATGGAAAGATGTGCCACGGCTCTAAGCACCATTGTACGGGCTTGAGTGGAAATTAGGTCAAAAAGCATATGCAATATGGCCCGCATGTGCTTGTAGTGGAAGTAGTCCATTAGTCGAAGCTCGAGGATAGATCCGAGAGGGTATCTCAAAACCTAATGCCTTGGACCATTTGGCATGGGAGCCATTGGTCGATTCATTGCTACACGGGCCTAGGTCTTGAATATGACACCCAGAGTCATGCACCACCAGATAAAGAATAAAGTTAAAAGAAACAGCTGAATTGTCATGGGCAATGTGTAGGGAATGTTCGAGTCTTTTGATTGTTTACTTGATCAACTTAGCCATTGATTGGGTGCTTGAACTATTTTAAGAGCGTTTTGCGCTAGCATTGCACAGGTCAAGGCTAAATGATTTTGAAAATTGAACATCCTAAAGTAGAAGCATTCGAAGTGAAGATTGTGTGACGAGTAAGAAGCCATTTCTGAGAATGTTTTGAGACCAACTTGGCTTAAAAATTTTGATTGCATATTCTTGATTTTTGCCCGGGATGAGCAAAAGTTTAGGTTTGGAGGTGTGTTGATCAGTAATTTGTATAAGTTGTGCACCCATTCTCGACTTAGATATTCGTCTCTTAGACCACTTTTCATGCATTTTGCGATTAATTGCAAATCATTTCATGTCAGGAGCCAAATGATGTGTTTGAGAATTCTATGAATGAAGAAAAGATACTGCCAAGAATTGTTTGATGTGCAGGGAATGGAAAGGAGACATGTGAAAAGATGAAGAATAGCTTGTTCCATGATGCCACGTTCGATGCATGACTATAAAAGGAATTTTCTCATAGTCTCCTCATTAGAAATATGGAAGATAAGATATCATTGGAAAGCTTGTCAAGTGAGGATTCTAACGCATCAAATGGATCATAAACCAGAGTTGAAACGAGGAAGTTATAGCCGAAGAAAGGAAACTGCATTCAAAGTAGAGTTTTGTAAACCGCAGTCTCCAGAGAAACTTCAGCGAGAAGACTTAGACTGCGGTCCATTGACCGTGATCTACTGAGCAAATTTGCTGGGGCCCACAACTCTCTATCCCACACTGATCAAATCAAGATTAGAGAAAGTGTAAATGCTTTATATATAGTGGTGTACCCCCTACAAAGGAGAGATAGAAAAAGGTTGAAGAGAAGCAAGGAGGGCAACAGTCGTGGAATACGAAGAAGGGACTGCACAGACAAGTTGTAAAGTCAGGATCGAGAGATTCGACTTCACCATCTAGAGTTCTTTCTACTCCTTTTTTTCGGTTTTCATAATGTTGCCTTCTCTTCCAACTCTTGTATTTTATTCCATTATCTTAACTAAACCCCTAGATTCCTAGGGCGATCAATGGAACCTTTTCAATATTTTAAGTAAGGATTTTCTTTCATATGTATGATTCTGTCAAGGTACGCCTCCTTGGTGTTATTTATGCAAAATTTGTACTTCATACTTTCTTTTGGATTGGCCACCCTGGGAATGATCTTGAAATAGAGAGGAGCCTCCAGAGGGGAAATCACGTTAAAAATTGCATAATTTAGGTTAATTTATGCCGAGATGTGAGGTTATTCGTGCAAGCACATTGAGAGATGGTGAGCACCCTAAATAGCCAATTAGGGTTGGATTAATTGACCTTTCAACATTAATCGCCTAAAGATAGAGTGGATTAGTGTCTTCCACTTAGGTACATTTGTATGACATCAAGAAGTGCGTATATGGTAGTGGGGAAATGCTAGAACCCTTGGCTAATAACATGACAGAATTAATGGTGTGAGAAGGATTTTTACTTCAGACTAGAATTGGGGAAGTTTTGAACCTTAGGAGTTCTTTATCAACTGATTTCTGTCTTTTTACTTTCTGTCTTTTTAACTACTTGCATTCTACTCAACTTATTCAATTTACTTAGCTTAAAATTAGTTGTGCTAATTTTGGTAATTAGTAGGAGAGTCCTTGTGGGAACGATACTCTACTCACCTTGTATTACTTGTTGGCGATACGTATACTTACGGCATTATGTCAAATTAGCAACATTGCTCGAGATTTCATTCTAATGAATTTTATGGAACTATAAAAGTTGACAGTGGCTTGGTAGTTTTGGACGTTAATGATAATGTACTTCATGTCAAACAAACAAATAAAAGGAAAAGATGATCTGAACTTCACCTATATTTGGCACTTAAGACTTGGTCACATTAATGAGAATCGGATTAATAAGTTATACATGGATGGGTATTTTGGCCCATATGATTACGAATCTCTTCCGATTTGTGAATCTTGTCTCAAAGGAAAAATAACTAAATCTCTATTTACTGGACATGGAGAAAGGGTGACACAGTTGTTAGAGTTTGTCCATATGATATTTGTGGGCTGATAACAACTCAAGCTAGAGGTGGACATTCCTACATCATTACATTTACTGATGATTTGTCTAGGTATGAATATGTGTATTTAATGAAATACAAATCTAAGGCCTTTGACAAATTCAAGGACTATCGAGCTAAAGTTGAGAAACAATCTAGAAAAATTATTAAGGTCCTTTGATCAAATCGAGGTGGTGAATACTTGACGAGAGAGTTTTTAGATCATTTAAAAGAGAATGGAATAGTTTTCAAATGAACTCCTCCCGGTACACCACAACATAATGCAGTTATAGAGAGGAGAAATCGCACTCTATTAGATATGATACAATCCATGTTATGCTTCACAGATCTTCCTGTTTTCTTTTGGGGATATGCTTTGCAAACTCCTATCTAACTTTTAAATAAGGTTCCCACTAAGTCTGTATCTAGTACGCCATATGAGATAAGGGCAAGAAACCAACTCTCGAGCACCTTAAAGTGTGGAGCTGCCCCTCTTATATGAAGATACTAGATCCAGACAAACTTGGTGCAAGATTGGAAAAGTGCAGATTTGTGGGTTATCCTAAAGAAAGTTTAGGATATTACTTTTACTCTCTTACTAAACAAAAGGTGTTTGTTAGTAGACATGCCACATTTTGGAGAAAGAGTTTATCCAAGATAGTGAAAGTGGAAGAGTTGTGGAACTTAATGAAGTTTCCAACCCACAAACAATCTCGCATCAGTCAGTAGAAAAGCAATAGGTTGTTCAAGAACCAGTTCAATACCACAACATTCTGAGTCTCCTCGAAAATCGAAGATGTGCGTAAAGCACATCATAGGTTGAATCTAGCCATCGATAATGACCCAAATTCAAATATCATAGATGTGGATTATCTGCAATCCTATGAAGAGGCAATCAAGAATGTTGACAATGACAAGTGGTGCGAAGCCATGAAATCTAAGATGGACTCAATGTACACCAAGATGGACTCAATGTACACCAACAGATGGACTTAATGTACACCAACACAGTATGGACTTTGGTGGATGCACCTAATGGAATAACTCCCATTGATGCAAATGGATCTTTAAGAGAAAGATCAGAGCAAATGGTAATGTTAAAACATACAAGACTAGACTAGTTACAAAAGGGTTCAAACAAAAATATGGTATTGACTATGAGAAGACCTTTTCACCAATAGCAATGCTCAAGTCTATCAAAATTTTGCTTGCTATAAATGCATACTCTGATTATGAAATATGGCAAATGGATGTCAAAACCGCTTTTCTCATGGAAACCTTAAGGAAGATGTCTATATGACTCAGCCAAAGGGATTCATTTTTTCTATTGGGCTAAGCAAAGTATGCAAGTTGCAAAAATCCAATTATGGATTAAAGCAAGCTTTGAGGAGTTGAAACATCTGTTTTGATGAGATAGTCAAAAGGTTTGACTTTGTCAAAATTGAAGATGAACCTTGTACTTACAAGAAGGTTAGTGGGAGTGCTACTGTCTTTCTCGTGTTATATGTAGATGACATATTACTTATCGAGAATGATATACCAATGATGCAATCGGTCAAAGTTTGGCTCTCCAAGAATTTCTCCATGAAGGATTTGGGAGAAGCGTCCTATATATTTGGGATAAAGATCTGTGGAGATAGACCTAATAGGATGCTCAGTTTATTCCGATCTAGGTATATAGATACCATGTTAAAAATGTTTAACATGGAAGGTAGTAAGTGTGGTTATTTACCTATAAGTCATGGCATCCAACTTTCCAAGAAAATGTCATCGAAAACACCATACCATATGCTTCAGCAGTGGGATCCATCATATTTTATATGCTTTATACCAGACTTGATGTGACTTATGCCCTAGGTGTCACAAGTAGGTATTAGGCTAATCCAGGAGAAGAACACTAGAAAGCAGTGAAAAACATTCTTAAGTACTTGAGAACGGCTAGAGATGTTTTTCTAATATATGGACGAAAATTTAAAGTTGGAAGGATGTACTGACGCCACTTTTCAAACTGATCCTGACAATAGTGAATCAGTTTCACGGTATGCATTTACTCTAAATAGTGGCATTGTTAGCTGGAAGAGTTCCAAATAGGCCACTGTAGCTGATTCAGTGACTGAAACATAATATATCGCGGAAAGTGAAGCTGCGAAGGAAGGGGCGTGGATAAAGAAGTTTATCGGTAAGTTAGGAGTCATTCATCAAATTAGTAACCAAATGCCCCTGTATTGTGATAACACCGAGACCGTTGCACAAGCCAACAAACCAAGATCCCACCACAAGTCAAAGCACATCATGAGACGATACCATCTAGTTAGAGAGATCGTTGGAAGAGGTGATATTAGTGTTGAATAAGTCGACACGAAGAACAACACTGCATATCCATTTACTAAGCCGTCATCATAACAGCAGTTTGAGCATCACCTAGATAGTATGGGCATAAGATATCGAGTTTATTGGCTTTAGTGCAAGTGGGTGATTGTTTAGGATTAGTACCCTAAATCCAATGACATGCGATGTAATTGAATTAATTTTTATTCATCAAATAAAATTGAGGCATTTATTATTCATCATATGCTGTGAATACTTATTACTATGATGAAACCCATAATTGACATGTTGATTTTAGGGTTAAGATAAGATTATACTAGTGAAACCTAAAATCTTGCAAGCATTAATTTAAAAATAGTTCCTAGTTCTAAGATCATTGAGTAGGGGGTCAGTAATCCGGTAAGACTAGTATATTTGTTACATGCTCTACAGTGTAGGACTACTGAGTAGGAGATCAGTGATCCGGTAAGACTAGTATAGTTGTTACATGCTCTATAGTGGAGGGTATCTGTGCTCATAGTTGCTTGTGAAGAGTCAATAATATAAGAGTATAGGTGCTCATTATGAAATGAGTTCACCGAACTGACTCTCTAGAGGAAAGCCTCATGGATTTTAAAATAAATGTCAATAGGCTAATCTTTCAGTGATAGTAGGTGTAAGTAATCCTTACACCTGAGATTATTATAGTACCTTATAATTGTTAAATTGTGATTTTTGGTCTATTCCTTAGCATGACTCTCTGAGACATGTGTAGGGTATTCTGGATTCAATGAGACTTTTATGGAGGTTGTGAGCAATTAATAAGGAATCGGCTATTCCGATGGTAGGAGAGAATGTCCTATGTATTCCACTTAGTATTGACTTATAAAATCTCTAGCCAGAGTATTATGAAAATTGGAAAGGAATTTCTGATATTTCATAATTGAGTCAAATGCTTAAGAATTGAAAATAAATTAATAAGTATTGGGTTTTGATATATTATCCATACCCTAACTTATTCAAGACATTTAATAATTGAAGGATTTAATTACATAGAAAGTAATCACCCAGGGTATTCAATCCTCAGATTGAAATCCTCACTATCTGGGCGGTCATGACACGTTGCTAGATGTCAGTCTTGACCTGTGAGTCTATCCGATTAAGAGTTAATTGAATTAGCTTGTCAAAGAGTTTAATGAGATTAAATTAAATTATAATTACTAGACCTACTGCTAACTCAGTGTGGAACCCAATGGGTCACACACAATACAAGTTTTTCTCGTAATCGAAATTTGATAGATTTTAAAGTTTGGATCGGGCTATTAAATTTTCGCTAGCATGAAATGAGCCCTAAACGATCGTAAACCTTGTCAAATAAGGAAATCGGGGAATTATGTATTTGATTGAATTTATAAAAATCTGATTGTTAATATTATTCTCGGTTATACATGCAAATAAGTTACCGAATTTGATTTGGTTTATTGCAGAAAGATTTATGTGTGATATTCTCTTTGTAATCAAATATGTCAATTTGACCCAAATCACATAATCATATCTCTGCCAACGGTTTCATTAGAATCATACTTGCCAATTCCTCCACACGTATTTTGGGATGTGTGGCCGATATGATCAAATAAATCAGTCAAATATATATATGGATGGGTTTTCAAAAGAGAGGGAAACATACGATTGAAGGAAATTCTTGGCTAAGATTAAAAGCGTGTGTACCGAAAAGAATGTTTTTGGATACAAGAATTCCAAAAGTGATCGGTGATTGAGAAAGTGCTTCTCAATTCTTACGAGATACCTGGTGTAGAAACAATGAAGGGCATACGCGTGTGCATCTAGTCAGGGGATCGGCTCCAACAATTTCGTGATCAGATTATTGGTTCATGCGATAAGCCCGAGGATTCAACACAAGAACCAAATCAGAGTTCTTGTAGGTATTATTTTTAAACAACTTTTTTGTTTTAATTATGAATTATCTCAAAGTGATCCTGGATTGGGAATAAAAATTTTAAAATTATGTTTCTGCTGCGTTGCGATTCCCATCACTGTGTTCCACTCCACTTGCCAATCCGGTGCTCTAATCTGGTATGGTCTTCCATTTTCCATAAAAGCATTCATAGTTATGCCATATGACGATTTGAAGTCATGAAAATGGGAGAATCTCTTATTATTAAAGTGTGAAGTCTTTACTTTCAAAGAATATGGATTGGTTAAAGCAGTTTGATGTATAGAAAAAGTATTGAATTTGAATATCGTGAATAGATAAAATTCATTATTTAAAGTTTTTCTCCTCAATAGACTATTTTACTAGAAATTGAATTAATCGAGATCACTGAATTCTCAATAACGGTGCTACATGCCCAAAAATTATCAACTCTTCGTGGAAAGTCCACCAAATCATTAATTCAGATATCCTATTATGTATTCAGTGAGATTGTTCTTATTAGTGAGATTACTTACACATATATTGCACACACAAATTCATACAATAATATAAGTATATGCGCGCATGGAATTGTTGACTCCTGAATTGTTCATGCATTTGAAGACAATAACATTCCCAGTAGTAGTTAGAGTAATGAAATTGATGATGATGATATATATAATTATAAAGGCAACCTCCCTATGGGTGCTCGATGACATGGCATTGCACTTGTCCCCTACTTTGCGCTCCTCTTATCTAATACTCAATATTTTAGAAAATTTTGCGATTTTGCTGTTGCGTCCTTACAAATTTTTTAGGAAATCCTCGGCTTTTGAGCTATATTAGATTTAATTTAACCTTTTTTAGATTGAATTTGGTGTTGAGCCTTCTAAATGTTGTCCAATTTTAATCAATTATAATAAATTTAATAGTGACAAATGTGACTTGGCTTTTTAAAAATAATAAAAATAAATTCCTAATTATAAATTATTTTTACGATTATAAAAATGGAGAAGTTCTCATTATAAGAATAGAGGAATCATTGGGAACTCAACTGTAAACTGTCCCCAGAAAGATTATATTTAATTTTTGGTATTATCGATGACTTAATAGAAACTGTGGTAGTCAGATTTGAGTCTCCATTCCACTAGTTTTCCTTTTATTTTTTTTAATTTAATTAAAATATATTTTTAATAAAAAAAATTGAAATAATCTTTTTATTATCAAAAATAATGTAAAGGATTAAAGTTGAGTAATACCTAAAAAGTTGAGCAGCGGAATTGTCTCAAAAAAAAGGTCAGGTCAAATATGAATATGAATCAAAAAATTGAGGACTAAAATTAATTTTTTTTCATTTTATTATTTGGGTAATTGAGAATATAATTAATTGAATATTGACATCTACTATTACTGAAAAAACTGAAAAAACTTCTTTTATTATTATCAAAATATTATAAATATATTGACATGAAAAGAAATTTCATAAAATGTCCACGTTCCTTTTCCCAATGCTTTTCGCCCTTTATCTATCCTCATATGTCTTTTCTCTGCCACTGGGAACCATAACAGAACAAAATAGAGATCAAACATTCCAATTTAAATTGCAAATTTCTTAACCAAGGAAAATAAATTCATATTTCCAAAGGCAAGATTATAGGATACATTATAGCAACATACATGTGGACAGGGGATGCCATCACGTCAGGCAAATTAAAGCAGATCCATTAGTTGATTAAATTATTCATTCTCTTTATCCATCGAATTGCTTTCATACTCGTAGTGTAAACTGAGTAGACTGCTCCACTTCGAATTGTGTGTGTTATTGTCGATCAAACACCAAAACGGATAGTGTTGCTTTGACAACCTTGATAATCTTTTTAAGATTTTTTTGGTAAACAATCTAATCAAGTCTATAATTTGTCGGAATACTCACTTTTAATGCAAACTTTTTCGTTTGATCGAAGAAGGCATAAAATAGGAGACATTTATCCCAAGTAGCAGCACGTTATAAAACACCAATGGTTCCAGTTAATTTTGAAGGAAAAAAATGTCGTATTAAATAGAAAAATGTCTCATAGTTTGTAATTTCTTAAGTCATGAAAAAGTGTTCATACTAAAAGTGAAAATTCGGTAAAAGTACAAGCTCATCAATGGTATAGTAAAAGATCCTCGTCTCATATTGAAATCTCTCAATACGAACATCATCCAACGTGGGACTTTTCATGTGCTACCTCGGATCTCGATAATAAACTACAAAATTCAAATTTTAATTTTTATCAATGCAATTTTTTGTACAACTTTATTCTCCATTTGCTCTCATCTCTCACACACATATATATATAATATTTCTATTATAAAAGATATTTATGAATTTAAAAGAGAATAAAAAATAGAATAAATGGTATATGGAATTCATGTAATCCAAGAACTCACGATTGAGGGTGATGCTGGCTCCCAAGTCCCATCGCTCTCCCCTCATCATATTTGCACTGTATAAAATATACCATCAATTAATCCAACGATAAGCATTAGTATAATGCATTTGAGTACGTTTATGCATAGGAAAAATATATAAATTGGTACAAATATGAGTTAGATGAGATAGTAGGGCATCTTTTCGTCTCAAATAAGGATTCGAATTCGAATTTTGTAAATTGAGAAATTTCATATTGTGAGAACTTTACACATTAGTGGATCGATTAAATTCGAACCTAAATTAATTAGAGTCTTACCTTCCAAGTCAAACAGGTGGATGCTGTTACACAGTTCATACAAGTGATCCAATAGGGTATGCTTCATATTTGATTTCACATTAATTCGAATTTGATTCATTACTAAAAGAGCCGGGCTCTTAATCACCAGAACAACACTATTTGACTTGCAAACTACCAGCATTATCTCAACTCATGACCCCTATTAAGCAAAAAAATTTTAAATGGTTCTATAATAATATGGTAAGGAAGAATTAAGTAAATTACTCTGATTAAAAATAATTAAAATAACTGTTTGGGTGATTAATACCAATCTAAACTTGTTTATTTCCACATGACTAATTGAAAGGGAGAAAAGGCACCGATAGTATAAAAAATTTAGTTAATATTATAATATAATACAAATCTTCAAAACATTAGAGAATGACACAAAATCTTTAAAAAGTTTACACTGATGATTATAAATCATTGCTTGTCGATTGACTCCGTTAACAATTGCTAACGGGACTCCTACGCGGCAGCTGACTTAAATAATTGAATGACGTGACAATAAAATCCTAAGGAGAAAAGCACCAATAGTATAAAAAAGTTTGTTAATATTATAATAAGGTACAAAATTTTCAAAACATTACAAAATGATACCAAAAATTCAAATATTTGTTCTTATATAATGTTAGAAAAAATCTTGTACCCATTCGTCTCCTTTTTTTCCTTCTAGCTCATTCTTTTTTTCCCTCTTCATTTCATTTTAGACACTTTACCTTCAGGGCACACAAATTACATTGTCTCCCATTGTGATCATTACCCATCGACTTTATTGCAATCTAGTTTACCTAAGTTGTTTCTCTCAATATGCATCAAAGGGTTGAGAGATTGAGGCCATGATGGTGACTATTCTTAAAGGTCAAATGGTCTCTTGCCTTAGACGGTAAGTTAACGACCTCCCAACACTTTATATAATTTAAAAATTATTGTGTTTAATTCATTGAATGAAATTAACTAAGTATGGAGGGTTTTCTTTGTCATTAACATTTGAAAGTTTGAATCTTTATTTTTATATAGTTTTTTCGTGCATTAGGTTTTTCAGCTTGCTACCCATATGCACTTTGTATACCATTGAAAAAATCACTATTAGTAATTATGTGGCCTTGGAAGTTTTGAAATTATCAATAAAATATAACAATAACATAAATTGAAAGATTTTGTACTATTTTATAGCGTTTAAAGATTTTTAACCATATTATGTCATTAGATAAGCTTTTTGCACTATTTGTACTTTTTTTTCAAGGTTTTACTATCATGTCGTTAAATTTTCTAAGTCAACAGTCACATAAGAGTCACATCAGTAATTGTTAGTAACATTACAGATAATTAATGATTTATACTATTTTTGTTAAGTTTTTTAAAAGTTTTGCACCATTTTATAACGTTTTAAAGATTTTAGATCACATTATAACATTAACCAAACTTTTTACACCATTGTTATTTTTTCCCAGTAGTTGAATTTACATTAATTAATACTTGCTAGGTATAGTATACATGATAACTCTCACGACAATACCAAGTATAGTACACGCTAAAATCTTCAAAAGGGAATCACTTAACTTTGCCAAAAAAGGAGAATCAATTGACACATTGATGACCGAAGCAAGCATAGAGTTGGCAAAAAATTGTAAATCACAATCTTTGCATGTTAATATTGAGACTCAAATCAACACGCACTTGATCTCTCACTCCTCGGGCAGTTATTATCCATATCTACCTTCGAAAAAATCTTAAATGGTCATACCTCACATTGACGTGCTGAGAAATAATCAATTAAATAACTCTAATTAATAATAATTAAAAAAAATGCTTAGATGATAATACTAAATTGCTCGTTTGTCCTAATTTGATTTATATTTTCTCACGTCACATAAAAAGATATGATCATCTAAGAATTTCTTATCTATCTTCCTATATATTTTTGTACAACTATCACCACTTTCTTCTCTCCCACCACTCTCTCTCCTCTCTCTCCGTGAATCTCCTTTATCTATTTATTTATTGGTAGTTTTGTTATCCTCCTCATCAACAACTCAACAACTCGAACACTTAAATTAAATGTTAAAATTTTATTTATCATAATTATGTGTTAAAATAATATAGTTTAAAAGTGTATAAAAATTATTCTTACTTGAAAAATTAATTATAATCAGCTCCTTGAATAGCGTATGACTCAGTTGAGATAATAGATACTGTGCGTAACACATGTGAGCATCTAGTATTGTTATACGAGAGAAGTGAGATAATTTATCTCACTTTTGAACTTTCAAAAATAATTTTGGCAAATAGTTTTTTAATCAATAAAAAAGAACAAATAGGAGAAGTTAGAATTACTTTTAAAATTATAACTACCACCTAAAATTATAACTATTTTTTATATATTTTTATTTTTATTAATTCACCATGCGTTCTAAAAAAATTAGCAACGGCACAAAAATTAATGCTCAAATTACAAAACAACATAAAATGTTATCAGAAAAATAAAAATATTATAATTTATAATTGACTGTGATCGACAAATTCATGCGTAGTGCGGGTGAACGTTTAATCACTATATACTCGCAAGCCTTTGTCTCTCACTTCCCGAATATCGTATAATTTATCGTGTAATCTAGATTATAATATAATATATGCGCGATAATCACAAAAGGAAAATGCGATGTTTATCAATATGAGTTGATTGAAATGATCTGACACATCTTCTTAAGTAAGGTTTTGCATTCAATTATTGTTGACGAACACATAGACTTTTACCCTTTACAGAACCAACTCACTGAAACCTCTGGATTTGTAATATCTATTAGATTTCTGAACATTGGCTAGCATTGATTAGAAAAATAACGTGACACTTGAATTACTACTCGTAGTGGCAATTCACTTTGCCCGTACCACCTCTGTGAGAGTATCCAATAAATGTTTCTTTTTTTTCTTTGTGAACAAATAGAGATTCTTTTGGGCCTCTTTATAAGGAGTTCACTCCTCTCCCAAAATTCAAATCTATAGAAGGGTAGATAGCCAGAGACAGAGAGAGAGAGAGATGGGGAAATCATGTTTGAGTGAGATGTTCAGTAAGCTGAAGCCCTACCTGTTGATGGTGGGTTTACAGTTTGGATCAGCGGGGATGTACATAATAAGCAAGGCGACACTCAACCACGGGATGAGCCGTTACGTCCTGATAGTCTACCGGAACGCAATTGCTGCCCTTGTTCTGGCTCCTTTCGCCCTTGTTCTTGAAAGGTTCACTTATTATTACGTCTCCTCTCGTCCTCTTACAACATCTGAACTTATCATCACACGCACATATGTTCAGCCGTAAGAGATGTCCCTGGATATTGCGTGACTCGTGGTTTAGTCTCTTTAAACCCATAAACATCACACAGGCCTATAACTTCAGGTAGGTTTATGTACATGCACTTATATTGATGATCTTACCAAGACCTATACATGAGCAGGAGGGTTGAATTTACAACTCATAAACCACTCACAAAACGTACACGGGTTCTTTTAATTTGAATCGATCCTCAAGTGTGGGCATCACAAATTTAACTCTCAGAATTCAAAATTTGACGATGGATAACTGTGTTCTAGAGTGGGTCATGAAAATACATAGGTGCATGTGCATGTATAGGACTTCTTTTTCTTTTTTATCAGATATACGACTTCATGTTATTATTTAAAAACATTTCGTTGTATCTATAGCCCCGACCATTACTCATCCAAGTGCATATGTTCATGGGTTTCTACTAGGTTTTAAGTTGGAAATAGACCGGCTGGTGAGTTACTGCAATTACTGAATTGCATGTATATTACACTCAGCAAAAAAATTTGAATGTATAATATACTATATTGTAATAACTAAATACATGTGGTGGACGTTCATTTCAGGAAAATAAGGCCGAAGATGACATTCTCAGTTTTCTTACAGATTATGGTCCTTGGTTTTCTCGAGTAAGTGCTCTTGCTGCCTACATTTGTCTTTATTTGAGAAAGGAGCTTTGGTGTGTACCCTAATATCACTGTCAACCTTGAATTAACATGTCCTAAGGTCAGTTTTCGTGAATGAAATCTAATGTTCTTTATTCTCATCTTTTAGTCTCTTTTACAACTCAGAAAAAGTTGCATCATCACTTTTCTCTTTATTGCCAGAGCGGAGGTTTTCTACTAACGAAAGCCCCAGTTGGTAAAGATCCAATAATTGATTGATTAAGTTCCATCTTCATTAACTAAAAAAAAAAAGTTTTACAATAATTTTTCACTTAAAAGAAAGCACAAATCGTAAATGTAGTATTAAATTATAATTAGTTGAAGAATTATCATATTTAGGACAATTTTGTTATTTCAGAATTCCACAAAGGACATAAGAGTTATCAATTATTTTTCATTTGTACTTGTCCTCCCAGTTCATGAGCTTACTTTGTAAGATAAAAGTAGAAAATTTTAAGGAGAGAATTCTTTTTTCTTTCGTGTTATTTTTTTATGAGACCACGAATTATACCTAATTTATTGCCTCGGGATAATATTAACCCGAACAATAGCTTGCCCACCATCAAATATGCATAGTGAGTTTCAGACCCTTGAACCGGGAATAATATGTGCATGTACTGACAACAATGTTTTCAAACCGTAACTCATCTTTTGTCCTTATTATTTGCACTTCTTTTTACTGCGATGCCAGGAGATGATTGGTTGATTAAATCTTTCACTATGCAGGCCAATCCTTGATCAGAATTTTGGATACCTGGGGATGTCATACACGTCAGCATCATTTACATCTGCTATCATGAACGCTGTCCCCTCCGTTACTTTTGTCATGGCACTTATATTCAGGTAATTAAATTGTTATTTGAATGGGGGAATCTCATTTCCTTTTCCTTTGTCCCAAGTCCAATTTAAATTTCATAAAATTTTAGATTAACCGGTATATTCCGTCAATAGTTCACATCTAAAAATTGTAACAATATCTATATGTATAAAAATATTCTAATCTGACAGGATAGAGCAAGTGAAGATCACAGAGATACGTGGGTTGGCAAAAATTGTAGGGACCGTCGTGACGTTCGTTGGGGCACTTGTGATGACACTGTATAAGGGACCGATCATCAACTTCATACGGTCAGGAAGCCACGCCGGAGGTGGAGGTGCCGACCATGCTTCCTCCGACAAGCATTGGGTGACCGGCACCCTCTTCATACTAATTGGTTGTTGTGCCTGGTCTGCTTTCTACATCTTGCAAGTGAGTCCCTAGCTAATTGATTACATGCCCTTTGTCAAAAGAAGAGGTCACTGATGGTTTAGGTACATCAGCGACTTTTAAATGATTTAGACCATATCCTTTATCATGTGCTTGACGACACCTATTTTGCTTTATTGTACAGTCAATAACAGTAAAGAAGTACCCAGCGGAGCTGTCGCTGTCGTCGTTGATATGTCTGGTAGGAGCTATTCAAAGTGCCGCAGTTGCCCTCGTGGCCGAGCGCCACCCCTCTGCTTGGGCCGTTGGCTGGGATACTCGCCTTCTCGCCCCAGTTTATACAGTAAGTACACCGTAAATTGAAACACAGCTTAATTAAGATGGCTCTATATTTTTCTCATGAATAGGGTTACAGCTTGAGTTTATGAGTAGAGAAAAGCAATTATTAGAGAGATTTTACATTTAACAAACTAATTCAAATTAAATCTGAATTAGTAATATTTAATTGACTTCTAAATGTCAAGCCAATCCTCAGAATCATTTGTTTATTTCACATTTTTCATCCACAATAAAGTATACTCAAAGCCCTTTATTTGAAGAGTATTATATATAACGTGCATAAAACGTGACCGTACTAATATGGTGTTACAAAAAAATTTGGTTGTTTTAAGATTTTTAATAAAATCCTAAAAATAACCCAATAATTGAATCATGTTAGTTTGTGACACTATGTCAATACTATCATGTGGTAGATATGTTACGAACAAGAGTTTCTCCTATATTTGGCCAACCCTTAAGAATCAATTGTTGCAAATTGACCGTGCGTCATGCTTTCATGTCTTGTATTAACAATACCATTTGTAAGCCACTCGACCATCTTTTACTATCTTCTGTTCTCTACACAGAATTTCAGTTTGAAGTTTCATTTGTTCCCCCTTAATTTGTCCAGTATGTGCCAGTCTACATTGTTCTATACAATTCTGGAGCATTATTTTCCTTTCAAGTGAAAATGTTACATAGCTTCGAAGCATCTCGAATAGCACTGAAGACATCAATGGATCCATCACATACTTACTTTTAATCATGAAACGTCCGGTTTGATTATGTGATATTGAAACGAAAGAACTTTGATCATGGAGGCACTGGTTATTTCCAGGGAGTAGTTAGCTCGGGGATTACGTACTACGTTCAAGGATTAGTGATGAAAACCAGAGGGCCAGTGTTCGTCACGGCCTTCAACCCTCTGTGCATGATCATTGTTGCTGCCTTGGCGTCCATCATCTTAGCCGAAAAGCTCTATCTTGGAAGGTAAATACTCATACTTCCTCTTCTACAAATCATCATACCCTCCGGAAAATAGTTTTCTATTTCATCTTCTTGGGCCGAGGAATAAAAGCAAATAACGCAAGAAAAAACTTGTTTTCGAATCTCCTTTGGTAATGCAAATAAGAAAACTAGCAAAATTTACGTTAGTCCTAAATGAGAATGTGGAAAATGAAATTCTTGGAAAATTTATTCTCAATTTAAAATTTGATTTCACCGTATGGAGAAAGAACATCAAATCCACCTCAGAAAAAAGAAAAGAAAAAGAAAATATCAAACCCATTGCATGCCCACGTCAAAAAACAAATAAATTTAGATTTTCGACCCGTGTGCTATCACACACCCCACCCAAAAGAAGCATTTATCATTCGTTTTTTTTTATTTATTTTAGTCATCCAGTAAAAGATCTTGTACATATCTGCTCTCTTTCCCTCGGTTTTCATCGATCCAAACAAAGGTTTTAAAGGAACTTGTAATTTTTTTTTCCCTTCGTTTCCTGTCATGTAATAATCTTATTGTGGTTTTAAGCAAAATAATAATAATAATCTTACTGTGGTTTTTCAGTATAATTGGGGGCATTGTCATAGCTGTTGGGCTTTACTCCGTCGTTTGGGGGAAAGGCAAAGACTATCGCGGCTCCTCAGAAGCGTCCGCCGTCAAAGTCGAGGGGGAAGCCCAAATGCTGCCCGTAACTGTCGACGACGGTGCTAATGGGGTGGCAAAACTGTAAAATCTGCCCAAAAGGATGGCCTAATTGAACCTGGCAGCTTCATTATTAATTCAAGGCTACTGCAGATATAAGCTGTGGAACGTTCAAGTTGCCTTCAATTGATGCTTACTCGATTGCCTCCTTGTACGATGAATGTGTTCTTGTATTACTAATAATGGGTTCCCCTTATAGCAAATTTATTAAATAAATATTACATACTAGAATTCAGTGTGTAATACACAACGAGTTCGTTATTCAAATGGTACAATGAAATCATTATTACATTGCGCACTCAATACTTACTCCTAGAATATTCTTAGGGAAAAGAAGTTGTAGAACGATGAATCTAACTGACTGATTCGTTTTTTTTAAAATGGAATAATTCATTAATCCATTTTTATCCATAATCAGGAAGTGCAGAAACAGATTCATTCAATTTGTACATTGCATTTGGTTTGAGGATGCTACTAGTAGTGAAGTGCTAAAATAAAATTACTGAGAGATTTATGGTCGATATCATAGTAGAGGGAAAAGTAACATGTTTTCATGTGACGATTCTTATATGGTAATACAATAAATGAAATTCATCTATAAAAACTTTTTATAAAATCCTGAAAATAAAAAATAATCATATAAATAAATAAATTTAATTGATTGGTAATTACGTGAATTCTTCAACATGATTACACCTTAACCAGAAGACTTTCTCCTCCATTATTTGGTTATTTTCCAATTTGAAGCCATAGCATCTACTTGTCCCTAAGGCTTCTACGTTACGAGGGATCTTTATTTAAATTATTTACCATTCTTTTACATTTCTCTAACTTTAGCACATAGAAATGGTGAAAAGCTAAGATAAAAATTCAGAAAGCCCGACAGAGTGGAGGCAGGTGGAAGGGACGCCTGCCGCTGTCCACTACTGGCCCAGGTGACGTATATATTGTACATTTGCGTGCTGAGGTGGAGTTGCATTTATGTCATATAAGATGAAATCAATCAAAGACTTTGAGGACTTTTGCGTTTCGACTCCATGGTTTACTATTGTAAAAAAAAAAAATTAATTCTAAGCTTGATTTGGTGTCTGGGGGTGTCTGTGTGTTTCCAATGTCAGTGGGCATGTAATCAGTTTAGTCTGCACCATTTTATCTCCACTTAAACATGCTTTCTAGGCCGGGCAAACTGTATCGTATCGTATTTAAACGTGTCGTATCTAAACGTGTTCAAGTTAGAAGTTCTGCTGATCTAGACATGACACATTTATTTTTAGTATCTAAATGAGTTTTTGTCTAAACGATCGTGTTTATATCGTATCTAAATCGGGCTGATCCATTTAATATGAAATGTCGATAATATATAATTATACTCTGATAATATAAGATACGATTACTAAAATTATAATATTTATTGATAATTAATATAATAAATAAGTAAGATTAATCAATTATTGATCATGTAACATCATTTTTAACAATAATGATACATGCAATGCATGTAATATTTTATATATCATAAAATTTTCATAAATAGATGTATTAAATGAGTTTCTATATATATAAAAATAGTGAATACATTTAATAAACTCGTTTAAACGTGTCGTGTCATGTTATATAGGATCAAATTCAGTTAAACACGTTTATGTATCGTATATGTACAGGTTCGTGTCTAAATAGGTTTGACCCAATCCCGCCTAACCCCGTATCGTGTCATGTCAAGTTCTCGTATCGTGTCATGTCAAGTTCTCGTATTGTGTTAAAAATTACCAGACTTAATGTTTTCCAACTCCGTTCCCACGTTAAATGGATTAAGACTTAACAGTATAGTTTAGAGCATAGAGTAGTGCTTGCATGGCTCTATGTTGATTGCGCACGAATTTATTGCATAGAAATATAATTTTGTGACACTTTTTTCAGTTCAATCCTTGTACTTTTATTACTCAATAACATGTCACAAGCGGGGTTTTGTAATATACAATGTCCCTCCGGGTATTGTGTGAGGGTTAATTTGGTCAGTTACTGGTTTATTTACAGAGTCTTTAGCTCTTACTTTGGATATTTTCAAATCAGTCCCCGTGTCATAAATGCTTTAAAAAATAGTCTCAATTAAGAATTTGAGGTAGGATAGGTACTCGTATGTTTCTATGTTCGTTTGGTGTGTCGCGGGGGCAATTTTCTTCCACTTTTGCTCAGAAACTACATGGTCAAAATTTTGGTCCCTGAAATTTGTGTTGTTTCAGTTTCAAGTCCCTGCATTCTGATCCTTTCATTTTGATCCTGAAGATGCTTTAAGAAATAAACCAAGTAAGAATTTGAGGAAGAACGGGTACTCCTTACTCCCCTTTCACCTTTTTTTTTTTTTTTTGTTTCTGATACATTTATTTTCAATTCTCACTTTTTTTTCTCTTTTATGTAATAAATACATATAAATTACAAATTTTATTTTTATTTTTACAATCCACTTTTTTTAATAATGAGTTTATTCTTCTCGGACCCATGAACATCTTACAAATTTATGGATCCAGGTCAGTTCATGTATAAAATACATGTGTAAGTGATGTCACCAAGCACATACATTATTTTTATAACTATCTACAATACACTTTTATAACTATTAAATTTAAAAGTCAAACATATATTATTTTTACTTGAAAATTTAATTATAAGTAATTACTCTATTCGTTCGTGCATGAATATATATTTCTAATAATTTTTATTAAGATAACACATTATTGTACATAACTCGGGTAAGTAATAACCTATCTTATTATTGGATTTTAACAATACAATTAATATGTTTGATATTTTCAAACTTAAATTTTAATGCATATTCATATTTTTATCTTATTAATACACCAAAATACTTATAATTACTATTTCTCGTTTATTATAAGGAATTTTATTTTCATATTTTATAGTAAATTTATTATTATATTAAAAAGTGGGGCACAATAAACACACCCAAAAAACCAAGATGTAGTAGTTAGCTTTTATGGCCGTAAACAATTCTCGGTATAGTTTATTACCCTTGGAAAAACATACCCAAAAAAGTCGGGCCAAACAATTTGCACAAAAAAAACTCGACCTAACCTTTTTACACTCCTACTGTACAATCCAATATATCTAGGTTAATCCATCTAAAAGAATATACGTGAGGTACCTCACAAAAGGGCACTAAGAAGAATTAGAACTCGGTGAAGTTAACAGCAAGCGTTTCATCGCTTAAGCACATGAAGTGAAGCGACAAAAGCACTCATCGTCTCGGCCAAGCCGAAGCATAACACCTTCAGCGAAGCACGCTTTAGGCACAATCTCAGTGCACTTTTCTTTTAGGCTCAAAGTGGTTGCTTCTATACTTTAGTGAAATTTATCCATTTGAGCTGAATTATTTGTCAGTGGGTTGCCCAAAGTTAAGCCCATCCACTTATTACTCATAAAAAGAAAATAAAACATTAAAAAGATAAAGACTCTGTTCTTCAAACCTTCCAGCAAATTTCATTTGTTTTTATAACTTTAATCTCACATTTTATTTTAAATTGCTAGTTTGTTTGATATTATGGACGCATTTTGTTATTTTCCTCCTTTAATAGCCAATTTGTTCGATGGATTATGAACTTTTAGTTTTGAATTGCTAATTTATTGAATGAGAATAGTAGATATAATGGCTAATGCCCCTTTCTAAGATGCCTCTTGCTGCATTGAAGTGAGATATATACGTTTCATGAATACGATCACCCATAGGGGTGAGCAAAAAAAACGGTTCGGGTAGAACCGAACCAGAACCAAATCAAAACGAAACATGTTCTCCCCGGACCGATTATATTTTGGTACGGTTATTTAGACGAAAAACTGTTCGTTAATTTCTAAGTATAATCACAGTTAACCGGTTCAAAACCAAACCGAATTGGTTTTAATATAAAAATATTTTAATAATACAAAAATATAATTCAAAACCAATTCGGTTTGGTTTCTAACTGATTTATAACAGAATTGAATTGATTTTAAAATGGTTCAATTCGGTTTGAATTAGTTTAAAACAATTCGGTTTTTTTCCATACAAACCAGTTCGGGTTCTTTGCCTGCTATGCCGAACCAAATTCTTTCACCCTAATCGCCCGCACATGCGAGCGAGTCTGTAAAGCCCGAAATTTGCCGTGATCGTCATGATTTGTTCCTGAACGAAAAATGGTTGGATGTGTTATTTCTGATTGATGAGTCACAATCCATTTCCGTAACCAAAAAGTAACTCTTTTTACACCACCACTTACAATCTGAATCCGACAAAAGACACATTAAAACGATCACTCTACCAGAGATAGCATCCATGTATAAACATTCACTATCCTTCCATTGATCAATTTCCATTGCTACATAACATCACAGTCACGAGCTCCAAAACTATGAGAATCCTAGCCCTGCCCATATTACCTTAGGTCATACCTAATTGTTCTACTCTGTGTTTGATTGGCCAATGTATTTGTTATAATCCAAGCAAGCAGCTCTTTTCTAACGAGTGATCTTGCACTAATCTTTTCAAGGCAACATACTAAATTGCTAATGAGTCACCGGGAAAAGCCAGGTTTGAGATTCCGTGGCAACCTAGGACACGGCAGCATCTTGAGATGTATCATTGAACAATATATAAAGCACATCAGTTCAAACCTGAACTTCAATTGAGCTTCAACTTACCATTCTTTGTGACCAAGGCTAGAAGCTTGAATGGCAGATTAATCACTCTCTTCTTCATCTACACGCATTAACCAGAAAGGTTGCAAAGATCACATGTGATTGATCGACAGTCAGAGCAGGGAGAGGTTTGTTGTCATTCAGGGGTTTTCCCCTCTACGAATAATTTAAATCAGATGATAAATGTTCAAAAATAAAATTAGATATTGATCAGGATTCTAGATTTCAGCATCTTCAATTACCAGCGTTGGCAAACCTTTCTCGGCCTTTTGGCAATGATCAAGCGTAGTATCTGTTCTTATCAGTTTAATTTTTAACTAAACTAATATTAGAAAACAAGGCCCTACTTCATGACTCATAGAACTGTGACTCATAATTGTCACTAGCTTTTTGTTGTAATGCGTGCATTTGCATACTTTTCCCGTGACAAGTAGTAAATTTGACAACTAATATTTAACTAGAAAACATTATCTTGTGGACTGATACTAAAAGCAGATAAACATAAATGTAGCCTCCAATGGTTAGACCAAACAATAACACCAAGAATTTGTTGACTGGTCATTCAGATATAAACGCCACTAATCTTCACCAGCATCCTCACTCTGACTGTTGTTATTCCCATCCCCATTCTCCTCATCATCATCTTCATCCTCTCCATCATCATCAGTATCTCCAGATTCCTCATCCCTATCAATGGGAATTTGGGGGCTTTGGAGTAGGTGCACAACCAGATGTTGTCCTTCTACATGAACTGGACATAATATTGCTCATGTCGATCCCTCCCAATTCTTTCGCTCTGTCCTTCCTCTTTTTCAATTCCTTGATCTCTGGGGATAGGAAAACGAGGAAAATCATGACCTATAGTACACTTATATTGCATAATAGTCCATGGTGCTTCATGAGTATTGGGTTGAACCTGTTCATCCAGGAATTAGTGGATCTGAAATGATGCAGCCCAACCCAATGCAGTAGTTTGATTAATTAAATGGACACGATTATTTCTACCAAAATCAGAACAAGCAAAAGAGAAACTAACTTATAGTTCATATTTATCTTTTATTTCAGTTCTCAGAAAAAAGAAGCACATGCTAATGCAAAAAGCTGGTTATAGTTGCTTTAGAAATTGCAGTAATCTTTGTAAAACTCACCTTTCTTAGAAGGATTTGACGACAATCCTTCCCTCAAGAGAATCTCTTCAAGCTCCTCTACTAGGTTACACTCACGTTTATCTTCAGGCACTTGCTTGACTTTCTTATAAATTGAGGGAGGAATGCTACAAGAAGAAAGTTCTGTCAAAAGAATCAAGTATGTAATAAAGGAATGCCATGAATGATGAGCCATGAAAGGATCGCATTCCACAGCACTTGATGTCAGACTTAAGACGGAACACATATTTCCCATATGCTGCTGTCGAAACTTCTTTTTTCTGCATATGAACCATATTATTCAACTTAATTGAGCAATATGACTAAATAGCAAAAATAACACTATACTTGTCGGACGTCGAAAATTCCGTCTTGACAAAGTGAATCGATTTAAGCATGCACGAGGCTTATCTTGGGACTTTAATCGAGGTTGGATTGAAGTCGCCACTAATCATTTAAGGAATTAATCCTAAGGTCGATCAGAAACCTATTATTCACGCAAGTGATCATGATACTATCACGAAGTGGAAGATAGAGAGAGAGAGAGAGAGCAATAACAGAGTCAAACAGAGAGCAAAAATGAAGAAGAACTCTCAGCTCAAACTTTCTGTTGAGGAGTCCCCTTGTATTTATAGTGTTTGTCTTCTACATGTATGATGAAAAAGTAAACAGAAGTTCATTACATTTCTTACTGCCTCCACTTCTTACTTCTGCTCATAATAACGTAGCACAATCTAAAGCAATCTCAGTAGAATCATTCGTATGTGTGTTTAATACTCCCCCTCAAGATGGGGAATACAAATTATGTATTCCCATCTTGGCTAACAAAATGTGAAACTGCTGAGGCTGCAATGCCTTAGTGAGAATGTCAACGAGCTGATTTGCAATCAAAACATGCACGGTCTTCACGACCCCCTCCCATATTTTCTCTCTTACAAAATGGCAATCTAACTCGATGTGCTTTGTCCTTTCATGATACATTGAGTTTGCTGCTACATGCAATGCCGCTTGATTGTCACAATATAACAATGCTAGTCCTTCATGTGTGATTTGTAAATCCTTTAGCAGATTTCCCAAGTAGCCTCACAGCATGCACTTGCCATTGCCCTGTACTCTGCCTCAGCCGAGGACCTGGACACAACAGATTGCTTCTTCGATTTCCATGTGATTAAAGAATCACCAAGAAACACGCAGAAGCTTGAGGTCGATCGTCTTGTGTCTAGACATGCAACCCAGTCTGCATCAGCAAACACTTTTAGTTGAATTTTTTGACTTTGCTGGAAAGAAAAGACCTTGTCCAGGAGCTTTCTTGATGTACTGTAAGACCCTCATAGCCGCTTTCACGTGTTCATCTCTTGGGGCAGCTAAGAACTGACTCAGTTTCTGCACAGAGTAGCTTAGATCTGGCCTTGTTAAGGTTAGATAAATCAGCCTTCCCACTAATCTTCTGTAAGTTGTCGGATCAGACAACAGCTCCTCCATTTCCTGTGACAACTTTGCATTCCACTCCATAGTTGTCGAGAGTGGCTTACTGCCCAGATGCCCTGTGTTTGCTAGAAGTTCTAATGCAACTTCCTTTGACAAGATAGATGCCCGCTGAAGATCAAGCTATTTCAAGACCAAGAAAGTATCTCAAAGTGCCCAAATCTTTCAATTTGATCTTCCTACTTGAGGCCTCTTTTGTACTGAGTATGACTGCTTCATCATTCCTAGTTATGATGATATCATCGACATAAATAAGTAGTGCCACACGGGATTCTGCAGATGAGTACTTAATGAAAAGAGAATGATCACCTTGTGACTGCTTAAAATCTGCAGCAACAAGAACTGAAGAAAACTTGTTGAACCATTGTCGAGATGCTTGCTTCAATCCATAAATAGATTTGTGCAGCCTACACACTGGATTTGGAGGTAAATACTCCCCCTCTCGTCTGTAGTAACCTAGTGGAAGAGACATATAAACCTCTTCATTGAGATCTCCATGAAGAAAAGCATTAGAGACATCCAATTGTACCAAAAACCAAATGTTCACTGTAGCCAAACACAACAAAAGTTTCACGGTAGCTAACTTAGCTACAAGGGAGAAAGTATCTAAGAAATCAATGCCATCTTGTTGTGTGTAACCTTTCGTAACAAGCCTAGCTTTATGTCTCTCGACAAAACCATTAGAATGAAATTTAATTTTGTAAACCCACTTACAACCCACAGCACGTTTCCCTGAGCGCAATGACACTACGCTCAAGTGTGATTATCCTCAAGAGTTCGCAACTCAGTATGCATGGCTTCTTGCCAAACTTGAAACTGAGCAGCTTGTGTGTAATCATGAGGTTGAAAGTGAGAAGAAATAGTTGTGGCAAAGTATTTATAGGATGGAGAAAACTTGTGATAGGATAGAACATTAGAGAGTGGATAACGAACAAGAGAAGCATTGGGACTGGTTGGTATAAGACCACTAGTCAAGGAACAATGGTAGTCAGCAAGATATTTTGGAGCTCTAATAGATCTGTGAGGTCGAGAAGAGGTATGAACAGGAGTATTGTGGGTATCAGAAGAGGAGGATAAAGTAGATAGTGGAGAAGAAGGAGACTCGGGGACAGGGATTTCTGTCAAAGGAAAAGGCAGAACACTGTCATGAAAAATATCTCGTTCTGGCTGGGATGGAGGGAAGTGAGCAAATGGAAAAATTGATTCATGAAAAATGACATGACGAGAGACATAAGTCTTGTTGGTTTCAAGATCCAACAATTTATATCCCTTGTAACCGGAAGGATATCCAATAAAGGCACAAGCTCAGGCTCGGGGAGATAGTTTGGAACGACTGACAAGGGAAGTAAAACAATAACAGAGGCACTTGAAAACTCTCAAATGATCATACAAAGGTTTCTTGTTGTTGAGGACCTCAAAAGGAGTTTTGTTGGAAAGGATTGAAGAAGTGTTCTGTTAATGAGGTAAACTATTGTTTGGATGCAATCACCCCAATATGCAATGGGTAAACAAGACTGAAAAAGGAGAAAATGAGCCACATTAAGGATATGTTGGTGTTTTCTCTCAACTACTGAGTTTTGCTCAGGTGTCTCTATGCAAGAATGAAAGCTCATGATCCCAGTCTTATCAAAAAATTCTCAGAAGTTCAATTCTGGTGCATTATCAGAATGTACTCCTTTGATTTTGGTTTGAAATTGAGTAAGAATGAGCTGATAGAAATTGGGCAGAATGGAAAGAACATCTGACTTGGCCTTCATTAAGTATACCCAAGTGGCTTGGGAATGATCATCAACAATAGTAAGAAAGAATTTGTGGTCATCAACTGTTGGGACTGGATAAGGTCCCCATGTATCAAGATGAATCAGATCAAAAGACTGAGAAGATAAATTGTTTCGCAAGGGAAATGGTAACTTTCTTTGTTTTGCAATATGATATATATGGCAGTAAGGAGATAAACGAGACAAAGAGGAAGAAATATGAAGATCATCATGGAGTATATGTAGTTTAATAGATGATGGATGACCAAGTCTCATGTGCCATATAGTATCTTTGGGTGGAGCAAACACAGAATGAACAGAAGCAAGAATGAGGTCTTCTGGTTGAAGAAAATACAAATTGTGTACAAGGTTACCATTCCCAATCATTGAGTCCCCAGCTTGGTCCTGAATTGAACATGAAGTAGAGGAAAAATTAACTGAACAGCCAAGAGTGGACGTAAGAGAGCTGATACTGAGTAGGTTGAAAGAGAAAGACGGAATGTAAAACACTTGATAAGAATTAAGGAGTTGGCGAGCTTGACTGTTCCAGCTTCTGTAGCTATTACGGACTCTCCATTGGGTAAGAGCATGGGAACAACTGTAATGTTTTTTATCTCAGAAAATAAAGAGAGATTGCAGTAGATATGATGTGTATCTCCACTATCAAGTATCCATGAATTTTTATAAGAGGATGAGTGAGAATGAGTAGGTGAGAAAGGTACCAAAAGGGAGGTACCATGGATATTAGAAATGAATGGAGTGCTGACAGAGTTTGAAGTAACAGAGGCCGGAATGGAAGCTGCATTCGTCTCAGATTGAGCAAGAGGCTGTACACTGAGTTGTGAACTAAAGTAGGCAATCAACTGTTGCACTTGATCATTGGTAAGTGCCCCTGGGGAAGACGTTATTGTTGCTACAATTGGATACTGAGCTGATCTTTCTCGCTGAGGTCCTTGGGCTTGTGTTCTGGGCCTGGCCTGATATCCTAGGGGATAACCATGCAATTTATAGCATTTATCTATTTTATGGCCCGTGACACCACAATGACTGCGAATAGGCCTGTCTTGTCTGCCACGGCCTGATCCAATTCCTACAACTGCAATACTAGGAGCTGGTGACGAAGAAGATTTTGTTGCAGTAGGAGTGACAGCGAAGCTCATTGTCTCTGTTAGAGGCTTTCCGCCAATCATTCTCTGTCGCTCCTCTTGTATGATTAGATTGAACACTTTTAGAACAGAAGGAAGAGGATCAATCATTAAAATTTGCACTTGAATTCCAGCATAAGAATCGTTGAGTCCCATGAGAAATTACATAACATGATCTTGTTGCAGATGATCAGCAATCACCTTCAAACCACCACACTAACAAGCAGGTAAAGGCTGGTAGTTACGCAATTCATCCCAAAGTGTTCTCAATCGAGTAAAATATGTGTTAACATCCCTAGCTCCCTGTGATAACTAGTTCAATTGCTACTTGAGTTGAAAAATCCTGGGAGCATTACTTTGATAAATTCTATCTCGCAGATCATTCCATACTGCTTCAGACGTATCAAGATATAAGAGACTATCAGCTATCTCTTTAGAAACAGCATTAAGAAGCCACGAGATCACCATACTATTGACTCGTGACCAGAATTTCGCATTTGGATCTTCGTCAGAAGGTTGTTGTTGTGTGTCGTCAATGAATCCGAGTTTGTTTTTCGTATTAAGAGCCATTTTCATTTATCTGGACCAGGTATTGTAGTTTGATCCTATAAGAACATGTGTGACAAGAACTTGACCTAGATGGTCGTCGTTGTGGAGGTAAAATGGATTGTGTAAATCCGTCTGTGAAGATCCATCGACAGCTGATGTGTTGTTCGTCGCAGTCGAAGAGGTAACATTGAGTACCTGGAATCGATTGTTGTTGATCTGATTGTGATTCTGGTTTTGCTGCGTTCGATTTCCTCTGGCCATGATGATGAGTGACTAGTCAGATTGATGAGGGAGCAGAGGAGGAAATTTCAGCTCTAATACCATATCATGAAGTGGAAGATAGAGAGAGAAAGAGAGAGAGAGAGAGAGAGAGAGAGAGAGAGAGAGAGAGAGAGAGAGCAATAATAGAGTCAAACAAAGAGCAAAAATGAAGAACTCTCAGCTCAAGCTTTTTGCTAAGGAGCTCCCTTGTATTTATAGTGTTTGTCTTCTACATGTATGATGAAAGAGTAAACAGAAGTTCATTGCATTTCTTACTGCCCCCACTTCTTACTTCTGGTCATAATAACAGAGCACAATATAAAGCAATCTCAGCAGAATCATTCATATGTGTGTTTAATCCATACTAACCACCTAGGTATTTATTGATCTTGAAACCAAGATTTAAGTCCAAGGATCCTGTTACGTATCTTGAAGCCCGTGAGCCGAGACACGCCCAAAATTGGTACCCGTCCCTAAGTCTAGGTCATTTGTTTGCTTGCATATTTTACTTTGTCCAATTGTTACCCTGATCGAAGCTCAAATCGACTAACCAAAGTGGAAATCAACAATCCACGCCACGTTCCTAACATGCCACTATCGTCCTAATCTAAGTGCAGAGAATAAATAGTTCCACTATCGAGGTTACATTTGTTCACCATCATCATCATCTCTCTCTCTCTCTCTCTCTCTCTCTCTCTCTCTCTCTCTCTCACTTTCTCTCTCTCTCTCACTCTATCCACCCCATTACATTGGTGCACTCAAATACATGCATTTTTCCCATCCCACATACAAGTGAACAATATACAACGATCATCACCACTCAATACCATCAAACAAATCAACGATCAATTTATTTCACCTCGGAATAGTTCTTAAAAAAACTCAAAATTAAGAAGTTAATTCAAAAAAATTAGGGAACAACATGGAAGTCGAGTTAAACCGCTCAGGAACCTAAGTAAAAATCCAAGAAAGCTTTGGTCTAATTTTACAAGACTTGAAAATATCCCAAGGACTGATTTGAAGCATTTCAGGAAGTTCTGGGCCCTGTAAAAAAATTCTGGGCTGATTTGAGATTGCGAGGACTGATATATAAATTCGTAAAAATCTTGGACTGAGCTGAAAAGTTTGGTAAACATGTCCAGGTCTGATTTTTAATACTTCAAAAAGTTTGAGGATCATTCCCTAGACCTTACAAACAGTTAGGACTACTATAAATCAAGCATAATCCTCAGGGTCTAATCTGTAAATTCTCAAAAAAAAGAGATTGGACTGAACTGAGACAGTGTAAAAGTTCATAAAATTGAATTTTTGATAACCCGTTTCATCATTGTGATTTTCCACCACTCGATTTCTAGCGATTCCCCATCTTACTAATCAGAAGGTTGCCTTTTTATTTTTGATTTATTTTTTTTTGATTTATTAATTTATGATTTTTATATTTTCTTAAAAGAGAAACTATGCTATATATACTCTAAAAAATATAAACCAACGAAGTTTCTAAAAATTTTCTTTTTGAGGATGGTTCAAATTTCTCTTCATGAAAATGGACATCTCATTTTTTTATTTTCTCACCTTTTTATTTTTTTTTTCTTTTCTATTGCTCACGAGATAATTATTTTAGAAAATCTTAATTTTCGAGGATGTTATTTAAATCCCAATTACAAACTTATACCTATGACCAAAATGGTAGCGATGACGAGGTGTGAGCGGAAACTTGGGTTTGGTGGTGGACTCGGTCTCGGGCTCGGATAGGAGACGGTCTCGAAGTCGGTTACGGGCTCGGGCTTGTATTGGCGATGGACTTGAACTCAACGTCGGTTCAGGATCGGATCGATGGAGGACTTGAACTCGATGGCGGGCTCGGGCTCAAATCGACGATGAACTCCAACTCGGTGTCGGACTCGGACTCGGATCGGTGAAGGACTGGAACTCGGACTCCGACTTGGATTGATGATGAGCTCGAACTTGACGACGGGCTCGGGCTCGGGCTCCGGCTTGGACCTACCATGGATTCAAAGACCAATTAATTTGGGATGGAATGTGTGTTCTTGAATTTTTTGCTCAACACATGAGTCTAATTCAAGAGAGTGTGGAGAGAGTGTGTAGGCCTTCTCTAAAGTGAGTTGTCGGACGTCGAGATTTCCGACTTGAGAAAAAGAATAGGCTTTTCATGAGGCACGCACGAGGCCTAGCTTGGGACTTTGAATCGGTGTTGGATTGGAGTCGCCACTAAACCGTTTATTAAGGCCGTTTAGGCGCCTAAGTCACTAAGTGATCATGATACTAACCACCTAGGTTGTTGTTGGTCTTGAAACCGAGATGTGAGTCCGGAGGTCCTGTTACGTATCTTGAAGCTCGAAAGCCAAAATACGCCCAAACTTGGTACCCGTCCCTAAGTGTAGGTCGTTTGTTCGCACATTTTAATTTGTCCAATTATTTCCTTGATCGAAGTTCGAATCGATGGTCCAGAGAGAAATTCGATAATTCGTACCACGACCCTAGCATGCCACTAACCGTCCTATTCTAAGTGCGGAAAGTAAAGATTTTCACTATATTCGGGATTACATACATCCATCATCATCTCTCTCTCTCACACCCACCCAATTACATTGATCCACACAATACATTGAATTTTCCCTTCCCACATGCAATCAAAGTAATACACATCGATAAGAATTCCTCAACAATTATATACCGATCGAATCAATCAAAACAAGTTTTTTTTCAAAAAATGAGAAAGTTAAACGTACGAAAAATTGGAGAATGACGTAAAAATTGGGTTAAATCGTTCAGGACCTTAAAAGATTTCAAAAAAAAATTTTCCAGCTTTAAAAACTTAAAAGTATCCCGAGGACTGATTTGAAGCATTCCAGGAAGTTCTGGGGCCATATGAAATTTTCTGGACTGATTTGAAACCTCAAGGACTAATCTGTAAATTCGCTGAAGTTTTGGGCTGACCTGGAAAGTTTGGTAAAAATCTGTGGCTGATTTGTAAAACTTTGAAAGTTCAAGGGTTGTTCCTAGAGCCTATCAACACTTAGGACTGTTCTAAAGAAAACAAAATTTCAGGGACAGATCTGAAAAATCGGAATAAATCTGGACAGATTAAAAAAAAAAGGGTAAAAGACCTCGAATCGATCCCGAAACGATCCAAAATTTTCAAAATAGACCCCCAAATTTACACAACATCTAAGACCACTCTAAAACATACTAAAAGTATCAGAAACAGAGCTGAAAAATTCGAAATGGTGCTGGGCTGGTTTTTAAAAGACTGATAAAAGACTCCGATTCGATCCGAAAAGACTTGAGACTTCCCAAAAATGATCCCTAAACCTTAGGAAATATTTAGACCCACTTTGAAACATATTTTTACCCCAGAGCTGACCTAAAAGCTTTGAAAAACTAGTCGGGTTAATGAACAAAATTTTGAAACCCGACTTTAAACGATCTTTTTCATCATTACGATTTTTGCACAACCCATTTCTTAGTCATTCCCCGATTTTCTTATATAAAAAATATTTTTTCTTGATTTTCTTGATTTTCTTGATTTTTCTATTTTTTCATTTTATCATTTCTTATATTTCCTAAAAAAGGATGAGCAATATATATTCATTTTAAAAACCTAACCAACAAGTTTTCATTTTTTTCAAGGATCCTTTTCCATATTTTCATGAAAACATGAATCCTAATTTTTATATTTTCTCATTTTTTGTATTTTCTATTTTTTCGTAAAACATTTTGAAAAAGGAGAAAAGAAAATAAAGAAAACAAAAGAAATTATTTACAAGGGTAAAGCCTAAATCCCGATCAAGAAGTTATACCTACAACCGACGATGATGATGACGTCGAGGAATGAACAAGACTTCGGCTCGGTTGATGTCGAACCCGAGCACCTTCGGGATTTGAGGAAGACTCGTCGATTCACACGGACTCGGGCTTGGTCTTGATGATTTGCACGGGCTCGGCTCGGCTCGAATCGATGAAGAACTCCAAGTTGGTGTCGGAATCGGGCTCGGGTCGGCGGCGGATCCGAATTTGGAACGGGATGAAGATTCTTGAAATTTTTTTTTTGCTCAACACATGAGTCTAAGAGTGGATATTCAAGAGAGAGTTCAATGTGTGTTTTTGATGTATTCAAGATCTCCAAAAATCTGCAAATGAATGGCATATTTATAGAGAAAATGCTGTGGGGGCTGAAATGTAACACACCAGAAACTTCAGGGGCTGAAAAGAGAAACGAAAATAGAATAAAAATAAAATTTTAAAAAAGTGACGAACAGAGATGGGATGGACGGGGGAGACGGCGGCCGAACTGCTGGAGGCCGGGATCGGTACGGCTGGAACGGGAGAGGTCCGGGCAAGTCAACAGAGGCGGCCGGGACAGGATGGCGCCGTACGGCCGGTCAGAACGCCGGTGCCGTGCACGGCAGCCGGTGGTACGAATCTCGGCTATGAGGGGGAGAGAGAGAGAGAGAGAGCCGGTGTGAACAGGATCGGGGAGGTCAGCAAGGGCGGCTCATCGATGGCTGACATCGGTGGATGTCAGAGGAGGCGGATACGGCACCGGAACAGACGATTTCGGCGCCGAAAGGTGGAGAGAGAATGAACGGAAGTGACCGGAGAGGGAGAGAGATGGGATCGGGAATGGACGGGGATGGATTCGGGGTGGAGCCGGGAGCTCAACGGAGTCACTGGCGTGGCCAGAAGTGGTCGGAAGTGGCCGAGAAGGGCTGCCCGTGGTTCACCGTGGCTGCCGTGACCTCTCTGTAAAATTGCGGGGAGGAAGAAGAAGATGCACTGTTCAATCAATCAAAAAAACATTTTTTTTTCATTTCAATGCGCAAATTTTTTGGTTGTTTTTTCGTATGAAATAACATAAAACAAAATGAAAAAAATTAAGTTTGAAATAGGATTAAAATATGTGACCCTAGTAGGAACGAAACGGGGTTTGACCGGGTCAAAATCAGGCGTCCACAAACACTGTATTCACTATCCACTTAAAACCCCTTTTTTTGTATTTTCAGTTTTTATTTAATTGTATGCATGAAATAAAATAAAATAAAAATAATGATAAAAATAGAAAAATTAATATATCGAAATAAAATTTAAAATATGGGATACTAAAAGGAACGAAATGGGATTTGACCGGGTCAAAATCGGGTGTCTACAGCTTCCCCTCTTTGGGCCGGCGCTCATAGAGTGACTGTCCCAAAGATGAATAGAAACCGATTTTGGCCTAGCGCACAGTTGTTCTTGAAGCATGAGGTTGACGAATCGAGGGCTCCTGAAACTCGGTAAAATTTGAACCATCTCGCTCACATCATGTGATCCTTGAGTTCTGCTTCCTACAATTGAAGAAAAATCAATTAGCAAGACATGCAGAATAATACATGTGCGTTCAAAATTGAAAAGATTCTATAGAATGTTCCTGCTGTATTGAAGGAAGATGGATTTACAAGACGTTCTCACTGTATTCAGTCTTACAGAACGTCTAAACCGGAGAAGACAGATTTACGAGACACCCCCACTGTAATCAGTTTTACAGAATGTCTCCACTGAGGGAAGACGGATTTACAAGACGTTCCCACTGTGTTCAGTTTTACAGAACGTCTAAACCGGAGAAGACAGATTTACAAGACACTCCCACTGTAATCAGTTTTACAGAATGTCTCCACTGAGGGAAGACGGATTTACAAGACGTTCCCACTGTGTTCAGTTTTACAGAACGTCTAAACCGGAGAAGACAGATTTACAAGACACTCCCACTGTAATCAGTTTTACAGAATGTCTCCACTGAGGGAAGACGGATTTACAAGACGTTCCCACTGTGTTCAGTTTTACAGAACGTCTAAACCGGAGAAGACAGATTTACAAGACACTCCCACTATAATCAGTTTTACAGAATGTCTCCACTGAGGGAAGACGGATTTACAAGACGTTCCCACTGTGTTCAGTTTTACAGAACGTCTAAACCGAAGAAGATTTTTCTCAACTAATCATGCAATGGTCAAACAAATGATGAGGGATCTTGATCCTGATCACGGTGTGCTGATCGTGCTTGAAATTGGTGTTCTTTGTGCTCCTTGTTGTTGAGACATCCAACTCTAGGTACGCCTTTTGAGAACTTCCTCTACTAGCCCCTGATGCTTCCTGAAATTCTGAGCCCATAGAATAGAAAGTGAAGGTAGCCATTGGACGCAACCCTTGTTACCCCTTCGCCACGCCACACGGGGATTACTCCTTAGCAAACATCTCCAGGATAGCCCATGATCTGACAAACTGCAAGAAAGATTTACTAACCAAGCTTTTCATTAGCTCACTTGCGACCCCTCATGGCTCAGATGAGTAAAAGAGTTCATGAATAGATGTAAGGGATGCATAGCTTGCAACAGATTCAGGAATTGACCGGGGTCCTCTGATGTCCAAAATTTCAAGAACGTATTTTTATGAGGTATGAGACAAAGAGGGAACTCAGATGGGCTTTTGAGATTGCCCCAAATTTCAAAGGATACGTGTAACTCAGTTCTTTTCCAAGTGACCCCCCTTTTGGGATCGTGTAGGCCTTTGGCAACTTCCCAAATTACGCGCTTAGACTCCTTCTGTCATGGCGTGATGCAACAATAATGGCTTGCTTGTCCTTGAGGCATTTTGTTTATTGCAGTAATTCAAGCCCTAACTTTTGCCTAGAATGGGCAGAGTACCTCATCCTAGCGGGCATGTTTTATTTTTTTCTCTCCATAGCTCTCCTTTTGCTACGACTGTTTGTTCAGCTTTGGCCGCACCACTCAATTTCCCTAACTTTTGCCTGGGCCGCCCTTTTGGGTTTTCGACCTAGCGGGAATATTTCACTCTCCTTTTGCCACGATCGCCCTTTCGGGTTTTCGACCGCACCGCTCTTCCCTTATTTTTGCCTAGGCCGCCCTTTCGGGTTTTCAACCTAGCGGGATTTTTTTGTCTTTTCTCTCATTCTCCCATAGGCTGTGAGTCACATGGGTTCTTTATCAAGAATTTCTTTCTTTCTGCTTCTTTTTCTCTCTCCAGGATCGCACAGTAGATGGCATCTGAAGACATGTGCCTTGTTAAGCATAATATTTCTTTACAGAATCAGCATTACAGGGCTTGGGAGCTCATCCCCATCCATATCGGCTAAGATCAAGGCACCTCCCGAGAAAACCTTCTTGACTATTAAGGTCCCTCGTATTTGGGAGTGAACTTCCCACGTGAATCCGGAGTTATGTGCAATATCTTTCGGAGTACCAAGTCCCCCGATTCAAACACACGCCGGCGCACTCTCTTATTGAATGCCCGAGCCATGCGCTTTTGGTAACATTGGCCATGGCACAGTGCAGTTAGCCTCTTTTCATCGATCAAGTTCAACTGCTCGTATCGTAATCTAGCCCATTCTGCTTCTTCAAGCTCTGATTCTGCAAGGACTCTCATTGACGGGATCTCGACCTCTACTGGCAAAACTGCTTCAGTCCCATATGTAAGCGAGTAGGGGGTTGCCCCTGTCGATGTGCGGACAGAGGTCCTATATGCCATGAGAGCCCAAGGGAGCATGTCATGCCAATCCTTGTAAGTTACTGTCATCTTTTCGATGATCTTCTTTAAATTCTTATTTGCAGCCTCGACCGCACCATTCATCTGAGGTCGATAAGGCGAAGAATTGCGGTGCTTGATCTTGAAATGTTTGCAAAGCTCATCGGTCACCTTATTGTTGAAGTTCTTTGCATTATCCGTGATGATGGTCTCAGGAACACCATAACGAGCCACTATGTTGCGCTTGAGGAATCGAACTACCACCTTAGCGGTCACTGAAGCATAAGACTCGGCTTCGACCCATTTGGTGAAGTAGTCGATGGCCACCAGGATGAAGATATGTCCATTAGATGCCTTGGGTGAAATAGGACCAATTACATCCATTCCCCACATGGAGAAAGGCCAGGGTGAGGACATTGGTTGTAGTTCGCTTGGAGGAGCATTAATCCGATTCGCATAGATTTGACAATGGTGGCAATGTCGAACGTGCTTGATGCAATCTGCTTCCATGGTTGACCAGAAATAACCCATTCGCATGATCTTCCTTGCCAACATGTGCCCGCTCATGTGAGGTCCACAACTCCCTTCGTGGACTTCACTCATCAAGTACTCAGCCTCCTTAGTGTCCAGACATCGCAGTAGAGTGGTGTCGAATGAGCGACGATAAAGCACGTTCCCGCTCAAGAAGTAGTGGCAGGCAAGCCGACGAATAGTCTTCTTGTCATTCTTATCTGCGCCATCCGGGAACCGACCGAATTCAAGGTACCTCTTAATATCCGCGAACCAAGGGGCTTCTTCTCCTTGTTCGATCATGCAACAATGTGCGGGGCGATCGTTGACCTTGATCTCGAGAGGGTCGATCATGTTATCTCCTAAAATACACACCATTGAAGCAAGTGTTGCTAAAGCATCGGCGAATTGGTTCTTGGTTCGTGGAGTGTAGGAGAAATTAATCCGATCAAACTCTTCTGATATCCTTTCCAGGTATAGGTGATATGGGAGTAGCTTATCATCCTTCGTCTTCCACTGTCCCACTGTTTGGAAGATGATAAGCATTGAGTCACCAAACACCTCGAGTTCACGAATTTCCATATCTATTGCCGCTCGTAAGCCCAAGATGCATGCTTCATATTCCGCCACATTATTTGTGCAAGGAAACGTTACCTTGGCAGCTATTGGAATATGCCGACCTTGTGGAGAAATCAACACTGCTCCTATCCCATATCCTGTTGAGTTGACTGCCCCATCAAAATACATCTTCCATCCTTGTATTTGTCCCAACTCTTCTTCTATAGCCAAGATGCCATCATCTGGGAGTTCATCCCTTAGTGGCTCATCATCCTCAATGGGAAATTCAGCGAGGTGGTCTGCCAAGACTTGCCCTTTCATTGATACTCTAGGCACATAATGGATATCATACTCAGCCAGCTGAACTTGCCATCTTGACAAATTCCGAGTTGACGCAGGCTTCTCTAGTAGATATCGAAGTGGATCTGTCTTGGATATTAGGTGTATGGTGTAGTACAAAGTATATTGACGTAAGCGTTGGACTACCCATGCAAGTGCACAACACAATCTTTCCACTTCTGGGTATCGTGCTTCTCCTTCAGTGAACTTCTTGCTTAGGTAATAGATAGCTTGCTCCTTGTGTCCCGTTTCATCCACCTGCCCCAACATTGAGCCTAACGATTCTCGTCGCACAGTTAAGTACATGATGAGTGGCCGACCTGGAGTGGGTGGGACTAGTACCGGAGGACTAGCCAAGTAAGCTTTTATGGTGTCAAAGGCCCGCTGACAATCATCATCCCAATCGATAACGGCATTTTTTCGTAGTAACCGAAAAAGAGGTTGACATTTATCAGTGAGATTGGCAATGAAACGGGCTATATAATTCAATCTCCCAAGCAAGCTTCTTACTTCTCTTACTGTAGCTGGTGGGGGTAGATTCATGATTGCTTTGGCTTTATCTGGATCGACCTCTATGCCCTTTTTACTAACAATGAACCCCAAAAGTTTTCCTGAAGCGGCTCCAAAAACACACTTTGCCGGGTTGAGTCTGAGCTTATATTTTTGGGAGGCGCTGGAAGAGCATGCGCAAATTCACCAGATGGTCCTCCCCTTCACGCGACTTTGCGATCATGTCATCCACATAAACTTCTATCTGTTTGTGCATCATGTCATGAAACAAGGTGACCATGGCACGTTGGTAAGTGGCACCTGCATTTTTTAACCCAAAGGGCATAACTCGGTAACAGAATGTTCCCCACAGGGTTATGAAGGTTGTTTTTGACTTATCTTCTTCCGCCATTCGTATTTGATTATAACCCGAGAAACCATCCATGAAGGAAAACATCTCGTGGCGTGCAGTGTTATCAACAAGCACGTCGATGTGAGGTAGTGGAAAGTTGTCCTTTGGGCTAGCTTTATTGAGGTCTCGATAGTCCACACAAACTCGTACTCTTCCATCTTTCTTCATGACTGGGACTATATTGGCTACCCACTCTGAGTAGTTACTCACCTCCAAGAAGCCGGCGTTAATCTGTTTCACGATCTCCTCCTTTATTTGTAGAATCAAGTCTTTCTTCTGCCTGCGTAAATGTTGCCTTACAGGAGGGAATTTACTGGTGTCGACTGGTAGAAAGTGTTGCACTATCTCAGGATCAAGTCCAGGCATGTCAGCATAGGACCACGCAAATACTTCCTGAAATTCCTTCAACAAATCGATCATTCGAGCACGTTGAATTTCATCCAAGCCAACCCCGATTTTAAGCGTTCGTGGCTCCTCTTCTGTGCCAATATTGATCACGTCAGTACCTTCGGCAGTCATAGGCTTGTTTTCTTCGAACCGCTCCCAGCTTTCCACGATCTCTTTAGGGGTGTCATCCTTACACGACTCTTCCCCGTAAAGTATTGGGTTAGAGTCGTCAAGAACTTCTCGAAAAAGGACTGAGTTACCGCATCTTTTGTCATTTAGGTACCTGGAAAAGAAGTGCTGGAATTATTCGAGATTAACAGATAGAAGGAATAGGAGAAGATCAAACTAAAGTAGGAGAAGATTAGATTGAAGCATGTGATATTTTATAAAGGGATTTCTTTAGAAAGGTAAGTCATGGGAATATCCCTTCATCCGTCACGGGCTCATGGCGAACCACGTGCGGGTAACATCATTTTCCGAACTTTCTTACTCATCACGAGGCATGAGTGGAAGCTTGGGAACTGCAGTCCAGTTGGGTAGCTCCTCATTTCCTGCAAGCGGGCGGATCAGGGGCTCCCGAGATGTCTCCTCCAGAATAGCCCCAACATGGGACGCAACGTTGGTTGTAACAGAAGGTGCAGCCAAGACCTCCTCCACATTCTCTCCAATGATGAGAAGTGGTTTTTGGAAGAGGACTGGGCTAGTTGGTATCATGGTGTCTTCGAATGGGCTACTGACAACATTCAGACGTGCAAGCTTCCAAAGCTCCCTCTTGTCACGTATGCTCATGAAATTGTGCTTTGAGGGGTGAAAGCCTAGGCCATATCTCTTCTTGTTTCCTTCCAACATGAGGGGAGTGCGGATTCCCTGTCCATGAGCTCCCAATCCGGAACCGGGAGCGAAACCATTCCTGAGTAGGACTTTCCCTACCATACAGTCGGCTGAATTAGGGCGAGGCTCACCAAGATCTCTTATCACAGAGACCAGTTCTAGAGCTTGGTAAGTCGGGGCTTCCTCATCAGCATCCCCGATGTATGGTACTGCTGTTTCCTTGTAGATGGAATAGTCATCTTCACCATGGATGGTAATGAGTTTGTTGTCCACAATGAATTTGACCTTTTGATGAAGGCTTGAAGGTACAGCACCAGCAGCATGTATCCATGGCCGCCCTAGTAACATACTGAAGGCATTGGGAATGTCCAAGATTTGGAAAGTGACATTGAACACGCAGGGCCCTATCTCGACTGGTAGGTCGATCTCACCACTTACTTCACGACGGGTCCCATCAAATGCCCTTACAGCAGATTTAGAAGTTCGGATCTGAGTCATATCCACTTGGAGCTGTTTGAGTGTTTGGAGCGGGCACACATTGAGAGCGGAGCCGTTATCAACCATTATCCTGGCTACGATGAAGCCCTTGCACTTGCAAACTATATGCAGGGCTTTCACATGCCCATTCCCATCGGGTCCCAACTCTTCATCCGCGAATGAGATCTGATTGCTAAAAATCGACCCCACTACATTTTCGACTTGACTGGTTGTGATCTCACTTGGAACTTTTGCCTCCTTAAGTACTTTGAGAAGAGCCTCCCTGTGTGGTTCAGAATTCAAAAGGAGTGCAAGAAGAGAGATCTGAGCAGGAGTTTTGCCCATTTGCTCAACTATCTTGTACTCATTGGCCTTGATCACTTTCATAAAGGCCGCGGCTTCCTCGTCGGTCACCTTCTTCTTGGGCACCTCTTCTGTCACCGTCTTCCCCTTGCTTTGTGGTCCGGCGTGATGTAGCAACGACCAGAGCGTGTCACTCCTAGCACTTCCTTGTCCTCGCTGGCACCTACGACTCTTGCTTCATAGATCCAAGGTACCCTTTTGTTGTCTTCATAAGGAAAGGGAGCCGGGACCTCAACAACTATAGGAGCATTTTTGACAACCGGAGGTGTTTCAGCAGGGACATAGTCAATGACCAATTTTGTCAACATGGCCACCAATCCTTCTTTGGGAACTTCCCGAGAGCAAGCCTCCAACATGTTGATAGTCTGATGTGAAGTGGAGGTATGAGCTGGTAGTGGGTTGGAGTTGACATTGGGTGGCTGCACTGCATTGAAGGCTAATTTGCCTTCATCTATGAGGTTTTGGACCACATGCTTCAGCCTTGGGCAATTGTCAGTCGAATGCCCACGAAAACCCAAGTGGAACTCACATTCTGCATTCGGGTCCTGATTGCGAGTTACGAATCCAGGCCGACAATTCTCACCCACGACATATCCCTTCTCCTTGAGTACTCGAAATAGTTGCGACAATGGGATAGGTAGTGGGGTGAACTGCCTTGGAGGCCTCCTTTGCTGATTTGCTCCGTTGTTTGTGACAACAACATTCTTGGGTGCTACAGGTTGCACTGGTGGACCTGCCTGAGGGTACGTGATCTGAGTTGGGGGGACATGTGGTGGTGCTTGATAAACCGTGTTTACGGTCGTCTCTTTTCCATTCTTCTTTGGTGGGTTTGGCCTTTTAAAAGCTTCTGAGGATGATGACTTGGAGGGGTCCGGAACCTTCCCTTCACGAATACCTTTCTCCACCCGCTCTCCGACCTCAATGAGGTCTGCAAATGTTGTTGAAGTTTGACTGAGCATGTGGGTGTAGAATGGTGCACGTAGCGTTCCTATGAAGAGGGATGCCATCTCTTTCTCTGTTAAGGGCGGTTGGACTTGAGCGGCTTGAGCACGCCATTCTTGAGCGTACTTTTTGAAAGACTCATTATCCCTCTTGTCATTGCCTGCAAATCAGCTCGAGTAGGGGCAGTATCCAAATTGAAACTATACTGCTTCTTGAAAGCCTTGGCCAAGTCTTCCCAAGTCGGGATGTCAGCTGCATTCAGTTGGGCAAACCATAGGAGAGCCGGCCCTGTCAAGCTTTCCTGAAAAGTGTGTATCATAAAATGCTCATACTCATGATATCTGGCCATTTTCAAGCAGTAGAGCCTCAAGTGGGTTACAGGATTAGTGGTCCCATCATATTTTTCAAAATCAGGGATCTTAAACTTCTCCGGTATCGCCATGTGCGGGAACAGGCATAAATCCGCATAGTCACTCCCTCCATATAAGTCGTACCCTTGGAGAGCCTTCATCCGCTCTTCAATCTTTTTGAGTCTTTTTTCTTGGTCCGAATCATCCGGTTGCGAGCTCATCTGGATGGTGATAGGAGTGATCCCAGCATCTTGAGTGGGGTTGGGGATGGCTATTTCTGGATTGAGTGGTGCTTGGACAGGAGGGCTATTTTGGGCAGGTGGAGCTGAATTTACGGTCGGGAGTAGTTTGAGATGGTGACGCCACTACATCACCACGAGCTTGAGTTTGGGCAGCCAACACGTTGATCAATTGCTCAAGCTGGGTTGAGAGGTTTGCTACGGTTTGTTCCAACCCAGCTATGCGCTGCTCCTGGTTCATTTGCTCCTCCATTCTTGCCCTTGATCTCGTTCGTATCGGGCTATGCCTCGCCAGATGGTGCCTACAACCGAAAAGAAAAAAATGGTTGGAATTAGTGTCATGAAACAAAAGATTTGATGCATGGGAAATCCCTTTTGGCCAAACACTACTTCAATTCATGCATCATTGAACCTTTGTCATGTTTTACTAGTAAAATAATGTAACAAAAGTTTGAAAAACACAAAGGCTCTCATGTCTAAACATCATCCTAAGACCCTTTCCATCTTATTCTGTTGGGGTGCATCTTCGAATCGCGCCTTCTTCCTCACGGCTTCTAGCTCGATTCTTGTCTGTTGTAGCTCCTCCAATGCCTGGTCTCTCTCATCTTGGAGTCGAGTTACGTCTTTAAGCCATGCCTTGCACTGGTACTTTACCCTGATGGACATCTGATGGTAGTGGTCGGTCCACACTAGGCCATGATCAGGAGGTGGCGGGCCGATGACTTTGTTTGGATCAACAGGAAGCTGAAGGAGCTCGGGATCCAAGGCATGGATGTATTCACGGGTGGCTGAATAGATCCGTTCTTCCTCGGAGTCAGGTTCTGCTAATGTGATGGGGAAATACTCACGTGTACTCCAAAGCCTGTTGACTTCCTCAAACTTACCCTTGGCCACCTCAAGAGAGAGTTCCCGAAAATTGAGGCAGAGGTCATGTTTGTCCTCGACAAGTGGTATGGCTTGTAGTCCCCCATATTGACGATAAACACGTGCTGGAAAATAGGCCAAACTTCCAAGTATCCCAAGAGTGGAATTCCCTTGAAATTTTGACATCTAATAAAAGCTTCTTTCCACAAAAACCAACGAGCTTTCCATAAAAAGTCCTTAGCTTGTGCCTTTGAAAGAAAAGCTTTCCATTCTCGGACTGTACGAGCTGGAAAATGTGATTTCTTTGACAAAACCTTGAGTTTTCTCCAAATACTCGTAATCCGATTCTCATTTGAAAAATAAATTGGAAAGCACAAGCCAATTTTCGAATGTGGCTTAGGAACCAAATTTGGAGTAAAATGGACAGGCCAAAATTCCTTTACCGTGGCTCTTTACGTGATTAACCGACCTTAGTGTTTCTGCAAGTAGAGTGGGTATGTAATCACGGCCTTCAACCACCTGAAGGACGATGTCAGCAAGTGCTGCATCAAACGAGCGCTTGGTTTTAGGAAAAGAAAGGTTCCGAAAAGAGCGAGTATGAAAGCGTTGGCGTATGATTTTCGAAAAAATCCTTTCACCATTTGTCCTTGTGGTGTAAGGAAAGATCATCTAAGTCACTCAAAGTCAAAATGTTCCCACAATTTTTGTCAAAAATTGGTTTCACGTGTTTTCTCTTTACCCCAATCAGGCGATCAAGATTCTTCAGGGGAACTGTCCAAGCGTGGGACGACCAATCCACTTCCCCAAGTAGGGGCGGATAGGAGTTCACAATACTCCTCTAGGGTCGGCACTAATTCGTGCCCCGCTATGTTAAAAACAATCCTTACGGGATCCCAGAATTCTGTGAGTGCAGTAAGTACACGCCAGTCGACCTCAACCTCAATTAACGAGTAGGTGTTTCCCACCACGCTTGCAACATAATCTTGTTCCGGACATGTAAGATCCTGCCACCATTGGGTCATCTCGAAGTTGGGGAGACGGTAGTTGGTCGGGGTCGCCATCTATGAAGGGATCAAAGTCAATTTAGCTCTTATGAATTTAAGCAGCGTTTGGCCATTTTTTTTTTTCGAAAACATGATGCGAGTGCAAGAATGTAAATAGGCAAGGGAAGGAGATACCCAATCATGCAATTTACAATTCAAATATCCCACCTATACATCATTTTCTACCCCAAAGGAAAGAAGAACCTATAATCATTTTCTACCCGCCTATACATATTTTCTACCCGAAGGAAAAAAGAAATATACAACTCGCATTTCCCACATATACAATTGTTTCTACCCTTTTCTAAAAAATGCCCCGAAGACAAAACAACATTCCTATTCAAGCAAATGATGCATGAAGGTTGGGTGCTAGGGTGGGTGCTAAAAGGTCCTTGATCAGCAGTGTCCTCGGTTCCCCTTTCAGGGTACTTTGGGCTTACGAATCAAGCGGAGGTGTTTCAAAGCCGTTTCCGGTGGGAGCTCCCACGACGGGCGTACTTCTACCCCTCCTAGGGAAGTTCCTACGATCCGGGTTCGATCGTTTAGGGTATGCAATGCTAAAGTAAAGTGCACAAACAACGACCACCGGGATTATGGGGCGCGGACCCTCAAAATGTCCCCAGCGGAGTCGCCAAGCTGTTCGGACGTCGAGATTTCCGACTTGAGAAAAAGAATAGGATCATGAGGCACGCACGAGGCCTAGCTTGGGACTTTGAATCGGTGTTAGATTGGAGTCGCCACTAAACCGTTTATTAAGGCCGTTTAGGCGCCTAAGTCACTAAGTGATCATGACTAACCACCTAGGTTGTTGTTGGTCTTGAAACCGAGATGTGAGTCCGGGGTCCTGTTACGTATCTTGAAGCTCGAAAGCCAAAATACGCCCAAACTGGGTACCGTCCCTAAGTGTAGGTCGTTGTTTTGCACATTTTAATTTGTCCAATTATTTTCGATCGATCGAGTTCGAATCGATGGTCCAGAGAGAAATTCGATAATTCGTACCACGACCCTAGCATGCCACTAACCGTCCTATTCTAAGTGCGGAAAGTAAAATTTTCACTATATTCGGGATTACATACATCCATCATCATCTCTCTCTCACACCCACCCAATTTACATTGATCCACACAATACATTGAATTTCCCTCCCACATGCAATCAAAGTAATAACATCGATAAGAATTCCTCAACAATTATATACCGATCGAATCAATCAAAACAAGTTTTTTCAAAACATGAGAAAGTTAACGTACGAAAATTGGAGAATGACGTAAAAATGGGGTTAAATCGTTCAGGACCTTAAAGATTTCAAAAAAAAAAATTTCAGCTTTAAAAAACTTAAAAGTATCCCGAGGACTGATTTGAAGCATTCCAGGAAGTTCTGGGGCCATATAAAATTTTCTGGACTGATTTGAAACCTCAAGGACTAATCTGTAAATTCGCTGAA